>JAWQEG010001737.1:0-182500 GCA_033782935.1 Petrolisthes cinctipes | reverse complement strand
ATTATGTGTTAATGATTTTTTTTTTTTTTTTATTTAACCTGGAATTACCCTCACACACACACACACACACACACACACACACACACACACACACACACACACATAATATATACGTGATATCTGAATTGTGGATAGTAAAGATGTGAGGGAAATATGCCAGGATATATTTTTTTTTTCCATTTTTTTATTCATTTTTTTTTTTTTTTTTTTTTTGCGAGTGCTGATTCAGATGATGTTTTTTTTTTTCGTGCAACATTTTGTTTTCGCGTGGTGTTCGTGCATACATATATACTGCACATACATACATACGTACGACTCTATAATTATAATAGAAGAGAGAGAGAGAGAGAGAGAGAGAGAGAGAGAGAGAGAGAGAGAGAGAGAGAGAGAGAGAGAGAGAATGAATAACTAGGTTTTCAGAAGAGAGAGAATAGCTAGGTTTTCGGAAGAGAGAGAGAGAGAGAGAGAGAGAGAGAGAGAGAGAGAGAGAGAGAGAGAGAATAACTAGGTTTTCAGAGAGAGAGAGAGAGAGAGAGAGAGAGAGAGAGAGAGAGAGAGAGAGAGAGAGAGACTTACCCTACCTACTTGTGGTGCTTGTGAAGGAGGGAGGGAGGGAGGTAAATGTTGAGAACCTGAGGGAACCCTAATGAGAGAGAGAGAGAGAGAGAGAGAGAGAGAGAGAGAGAGAGAGAGAGAGAGAGAGAGAGAGAGAGAGAGAGAGAGAGAGGGGGGGGGGGAGTGAATAAGTGGAAACAAAAGAAGAGGAGGAGGAGGAGGAGAGGAATGGAGAGACGAGAATAAAGGAAGGAAGGAAGGGGAGGAAAGAATGAAGGAGGGAAAAGAAAGAAAAATGTGGAGGAAGAGGAAATAAAGATAAAAGAATAGAATAGTAATAATGGTGGTGATGGTGTTAGTGGTGGTGATAGTGCTTTGTAGTTTAATCAAGGATAGTGTTAATTGGTAGTGGTGATAGTCGTAGTGGTGTTAGTATGGGTGGTGATAGTGTTTGTGTTAGTGGTGGTGATAGTAGTGATGGTGTTAATGGTGATATCACGTGATAGTATTTTAGTTAGAACAGTATAATGGTGTTATTGGTGATAGTGATGGTGTTAATAATGATAGTGGTAGTGATGGTGTTAATTGTGATAGTGGTAGTGATGGTGTTAATGGTGATAGTGGTGTTAATGGTGATAGTGGTGGTGATGGTGTTAATGGTGATAGTGGTGGTGATGGTGTTAATGGTGATAGTGGTGGTGATGGTGTTAATGGTGATAGTGGTGGTGATGGTGTTAATGGTGATAGTGGTAGTGATGGTGAGTGATAGTATTGTAGTTAGAATAGTATAGGCCTAATGGTGATAGTGGTGTTAATGGTGTTGGTGTTATAAGGGACACTTTGCACCATCACACCACACCAGCATAAGGCCTAAATAATTCCTAGACAGCACCGGTCATAAATAATTCACCAGGATCAATTGTTTTATTTAAAAGTGCGGCGGAAAGAGAGAGAGAGAGAGAGAGAGAGAGAGAGAGAGAGAGAGAGAGAGAGAGAGAGAGAGAGAGATATTGGGTTGGGTTATAAAAGGAGGGAGAGAGAGAGAGAGAGAGAGAGAGAGAGAGAGAGATGGATTGGGATGGGTTATAAAAGGAGAGAGAGAGAGAGAGAGAGAGAGAGAGAGAGAGAGAGAGAGAGAGAGAGAGAGAGAGAGAGAGAGAGAGAGATATTGGGTTGGGTTATAAAGGAGAGAGAGAGAGAGAGAGAGAGAGAGAGAGAGAGAGAGAGAGAGAGAGAGAGATGGATGGAATGGGTTGGGTTATAAAAGTAGAGAGAGAGAGGGAGAGAGAGACAGAGATGATTTGGTTATAAATGGAAAAAGAGTTGATTATAACAACCTTTCTATCACCACCACTACCTACCATCACCACCACCACCACAACTACTATACCCATCATCACTACGACAATTACAACACCACCACCATCACTTGTATCACCACCACCACCACCACCACCACCATCACTTGTACCACCACCACCACCATCACTTGTACCATCACCACCACCACCACTACAATCACCACCACCATCAGCATATACTGTGATGTGGGCTCCAAACGCTTCCTCCCTTGTGTAATGAAGTTTGACTAAGTTGATGAAAACTTTAATAATGATCGACCGCTGTTGCCTGCCTCGTTACTAACTGTTGGTGGTGATGGTGAAGGTAGTGGTGGTGGTGGTGGTGGTGATAATGTTGTTTTCGTTGTTGGTAGGGGTGTGGTTTGGTGTGGTACAAAGGAGCATAATTATCATCTACATGAGACAGTTACAATGGAAAGTGATTTTTTCAATGTTCTATTTATTTTTCTATATTTGTACAAGAATACTATCTGTTGGACATGATCTTGAACCTCTCCCTTCCCTCATTATACAAAATAAACTACAATATGTATCCTCATATCCTCTTGTCTATACCAAGTTTGTAGTAATTATCAGAAATGTAAACAGAACAAACAATGCCCCATAGAAAAGTTTAAAATAAAACGCAAAATTGGTCCGAGTGAAGGTTGTTGTACACGAACACCATAATTATGCATACACTCATTTCCTTCCTCTAAAAGAAATTCGTAGATTCATCAGAAATGTAAACACAACAATGCCCCGTAGAAAAGATGAAAACCCCGCCAAATTGGTACGAGTGAGGGTCCTCTGGTTCCCCCTCCTCTTCCCCCTCCCCCAGTCTTGTCCACAACTGTACCTTCACACTCTCCCCATCCCGGAAAATTACACTGGAGGGGGGCGGGGATCCCTCTTGTATTGGCTGGGAGAGGGGGCGGACATCCCCCTCGTATTGTTCTCCATTTTATATACACTTCCATACAGGCATGCTGTTACTGTTGGGAATTGAAGATAACTAAACTACAAACTCCCAACACACGTTAACAAAAGACACCCCTTCCTTAACACACACAAACGTTATTGAAAAAAACAACTGAATATTCTTTTCTTCTAATTCTTCATGTCTATCACGCATACAGCCGAGAGAGAAAAAACTATTTACGCTACATTTACTTATGGAAGTCGGAAAGTGAACTGAACTCTGGGAACGAATTAAATGGCCCGCGAACAGCCTGGGAGTGGATTTTTTTTTACTGTGGTTGGCGATAGGATGGGAATCTCGACCTTATGATGGTACGTGGTGCTCGTGTGGTTGTGTGTAAAATTGCATCACCCCGCACTACAAACTTTCCTAATCAGATTATGTATATGTATTGAAAGTTTTTTCCTTCATTTATCCCCCAGACGAAAAAATACAGCGATTCCCTTCTAAGAAATATTGATGACCTTAGATAGGTAGATGTTTGCCTTACAGTACAGTGTTGTTTATAAGTTGCAGATGGAGTTGTCAGTTGTGTGATGTTTTTTGTGTAATTTATCTTAGATTACATTAAATTTTCTGAAAAAAAGCTAAGGAAATTAGGGAGGGAGCCGGCACATTTTCCCCTGGTAAAAAAAAAAAAAAATAGAATATAGTGGGTACATGATTGGCTCATATGGTACTATAATGGTAGTACTGTAGTCACGGGCAACAGATATGAGTCACTTACCTGTACGTCACTGATAATGAAAAATATCTTGGAGCTTTAGGTGTTTTGTATAGTTACAGTATATTCACATGAGTATGGACACAAATTATATATTCCCTCACAATGATATTCGCAATTCATAGAGTTATAAGTATTAATAGAAACTTATGGCTCTGCTGCTGGAGACGTTGCTTTATGCTGTTAATATATATTTTTAAAAGTTTATGTATCACAACTACTCGTTGGGAATAAATGAATTTAATAATAGTCTGTGTTGCGTGACTGTCGTATGATGATGGTGTTATGTGTACAGTGAACACCCAAATTGTTCTGTTTTGTTCAATGTTCATGAAAGCCGACAACCAGCAATGAGTTCTCAAGCTCATATTATTATCATTCACCAATTTCTTTTATTATTATTCTTTGGAAAGGGGCAGTATGCGCGTGTGTGGTTGGATTTATTCCCGTTTTCAATTCATTTATAAACCATCTGTTACAGTGATATAAATGTAAACAATTTTAGTCGTCTGCTTGTTGTTGTTGTTGACTGGAGTAAAGGTAGAGACAGCCAATGGGCGTGCGCGTTGCGATCACGTGACTAACTTTGGGCCAATCAAGACTCGGCTCTCAGGCCCATTCACCCAAGGTTGGTTATGTCATTCATGATGCAAATACGGAGAGAAATTCACCTGCACCTTCCCAACTCTATCTAACACACACACGGGACCATATATACCCTAAACCAATTTGATTATATAACAGAATAGTGATATATACAAAGACTTAGAGGGTAGAATACAAAGGGAGAGGCTGAAATGAGGGTAAATATGAGGAGAGTTAAATATACTCTCCGTTTTGCACCCTCGATGGTCTGGGACGTATCCGTGTGTGTGTGTGTCTGTATGTCTGTGTGTGGTGTTGAAGGGTACCGAGACATTGATCCATATTCCTCCCTCTCTCCTCTCTTTTTATTCCATGCCAGGTACGTCTACAACACCAATTCAAGCCTAGGAGGGTATTAGCGTTCCCCAGAGATCAATAAATGGGGTAAATGAGGGTTAAATGTGGAGAAAAGAGAGGGATCCGTTCCTTTGTTTTCATGGAGCGTAAGGGGACGAATGGCTGCCCTTGCTTTATAACACTACAAGCCTCAATTCTCAGCTTATTTTACACACCACACCACGCCCAATTCCCCACCCTTTACACCCCCATTCATAGTAAACATGGTATACTATACATACTCTCCTTGCAATGGGTATAACCGTGTAATATAAATACAGTGAGTACAAATATCTCGTCTCTATTACACTCCACAATGTTTATTTTTCTTCCTATTTAATTAAGGGGGAATATATCTTGGTAGTGAATTAATTGGAGGACTGATGATTACTCCAAACTATGCCATGATACAGACTACCTCATTTATTATTGGGAAATGTGTCAATTTCGTGGTATAGTTTGGAGGAATAAGTAGTCCTCCAATTATTAACAAGTCATACAGTTTCCTCCAGTTTTTGCCAAGGAACAAACTAGTACATCAGTGTATCTAGTTATAGTCATGGTTAGGAGGAATTGTTAACCTTCCAATTTAGCATGAAGAGTTTGTTTTGGATGAACTGGAAGGCTACTGATTCCTCCAAACTATGCCAGGCAGGAAGCAGATGACCTCAGTGTTATTATAGGGAATTTGTTTCCTTTCATAGTTTGGAGGAAATGGTAGCCCTCTAATTTACCATCAAGTGTATCTCATCAATACTACTTGTGGTGAATTAATGGTAATGGTATAGCTGAATGCAAAGGGAATTATTCTGTACATAGTTTAACACAGTAATATAATGTTACTGTGTAAGGTGTTACTATATTCATTAGGGTATCATAATTATATGCACTATTCCCTTGATATAGGATTACTGGTATCTGGTTTGGCACAGGTCTTATAGATCAAATAGTCTGTTTGGTAATGAATAACAGAAGCCTGGGAAAACATTTGATGGTTATCACTGAGGGAATGAGTGTAATATAATGAGTGGGTAATGCATAACAAGCCTGGGAAAACATTTTGATGATCTGCAATGAGGGAATGAGTGTAAAATGAAGTAATGAATATAAGTATTTATTCATGCAATATATTATTTTCCAGTAACATCATTCATTGTAATGGTCCTTTAAGAAATATGACATTTTCTATGATTATCTTAAATGTTTGATATCCCTTACCCTGACTACACTGAACACATTTATAGTAACCATTTCCTACCTCAATATCAGGCCAAAAACTGTTCCTCTGCCACAGTGTTTGTATTCTACAATGCCAGCCATCTACTGCATTGAATATTATTAAGAGAAAATTTTATATTTTCTGGCTGTGTACTGCATTATATATTATTAAAAAGATAATTTATATTTTTTCAGGAGTGAAGGACTAGAGTGGCTATGAAGGTTGGCCGGTGGTGTGGTGATCCGCCAGTGGTGAAGAGCATCATAACTATGGATGACTGTCAAGATGAATAGGCGCGGGGCCAACCGAGCAAAGCGCACAGCAGAATCAAGAGCATCAGGGAGCAACAACCGTGGGTCACGAGGCACTGGGACCCGTAAAGAAGGGGACCCTCCTTCACACCAGCTCACAGCCCCAGAAAATGGCAAAAAGATTGATGAGCACCTAGGCTCAGTTAAGGGTCGTAAGGATGGGGTGTCGTCAGAAGGGCGCGATGACACCGCTAACACCAGCGAGGGGGCACACCCAGCCCCTGCAGGTGACAACACTTCAGGTCTGAACAACACCGCCACTACCACTGCCAATTCCAAGATGCCTGCGGCCACTGTGAGTCGGCCACGTGTTGGTGTCAGCACTAGTAGGGTGGCCACCACAACCACCACCTCCACTGCCACTGGTTCAGCATCCTGCCCCACGTCCACAAAGGATGAGAGGCAACCAGTCCATGATGTCTGCAAGCTACCCAAGAAGCGGAAGTTTGACCCATCAGAGCTGGAGGATATGGATGAAGGACCAAAACCAGTGATAGGTCCCAGCAGCCAGCCAGTTACCATGGCAACAACCTCGGCTGCTGCGAGTACTGGACTGGTGGTGTTACCATCGTCCAACTCCACCACCAGTCCTGTAGTGGCCACTGTCAGTTCAGCCCTTTCACTGGTGAGTAGGAGTACCTCATTGAGTGCTGCACCGGAGATTCTGACAACTCCTCCTGTGGTGTCTACATCTGTGGTTACCACCACTTTGCCTGACACCAAACCTCAGGACCTCCGAGTGAATGCTGGGGGGACAAACTGGGGTGGTAGTGAGGCTGGTGGTGAGAGCAGTAGTAGAGTTGTACATCATGACCAACACAAAAGCCAGAAGTCTCCAGCGCCCCCACATCCAGTCAACATGACTAGTAGCAGTCTCACCACAGTGGCCACACACACTATGGTGGTCCAAAGTGTGGGACCGTCGCAGGTGGTGACAGTCTCGCGTGGGTCCCTGCCTCAGAAGCACACCCCCACAACACAGTCTACCACAGCATCTACACACCACCAGGCTACTCTGGTCACTATACCACACTACCAACCTCCACACACCTCACAGCATCTACAGCTTCACACACAGCAGCAGCAACAGAGACAGAAGGTACAGCAACAACAACAACAACAACAGCAGCAGCAGCAGCAGCAGCAGCAACAACAACAACAACAACAACAACAACAACAACAGTCCCAACACCACCACCACCACCAACAACAACAACAACAACAACATATAGCACATCAACATTCACATCTGTCTACATCACATCACCAGGTACAACAACAGCAACAAGAACAGCATCATCATCATCATCATCATCTTCAACATCAGCCACACCATCAACAACATCACCAACAGCAACATCATCAACAACAGCACGCACAACAGTTACAACTTCAGCAACAACAGCAACAACAACAACAACAACAACAACAACAAGTAGTTGTGCCACAACCACACCAACATTTAGGGCAGCAGACACAACCACTGCAACACCATGTGGGTAGCGGGGGACCACATTCCCTACATATCTCACACATGGTACCCCCAGTGGCACATACTCAGTCCAGCTCCACACATGGTACAGCTACACGCATTGACCAGTCGCCAAATTCTAAGGTAGAATTCTCACAGCCAAAACAGTACTCTGGATTCAAAAGTGTGGTGGATGCAGCCGCCCAGGTCACGCTTCCCACACATCATGTTTCTGGAGAGACACGTGAAAGTGGAGATGTTCCCCGCACACCAGAGATGTGGTCCTCACAACAGGGGGCAGCACGGGCACCTTTGGACCTCAGTGAATGGAAGGGACACAGGGTACTGGCCAAACGGGGAAATCACTACTACCCGGCCAAAATTATAAATATAAAAAATGCGTGTGATGTTGTTGTGAGGATTGATGGGGCTGAAGGCACCACTGATCTCATGTACAGTAATGTGTTTTCTTCAAGTAAATTTGATGTGATAAGTGATGCAGTACCGTCAGCCAAGCAACTGGTGGAGGGAGCACGTGTGGTGGTGAGACTGGACAAAGATCAGTACATGTTTGTTGAAGGTGTTGTGTATGAGAGGCAGGGGCCCTCGGCCACACAGTACCTGGTTCGTATCATTGGGGAGACTGGGCAGCCAGTGGTGGTCAGCAATGATCACTGGCTTCTGCGGCCTCACCTACGCCTCCTTCAACCTCCCTGGTGGGAGGACCTGGAACCTCATGGCCAGAATCCTTCCCTACTCTCCTCTGCTTCACACCATTATCCCTCACACAAACCCACCGCCTATCTTCCCTCAAACTTCCAGGAGTCGTCGACCCCTCACCTGGTGCCTGCTGTGGCTCCACCTTACCCCTTGGTGGCCACTACATATGGTACCGTCACACCACCAAACCATGTGACACCACCTGGCAGTGTAGCCATGACTCCTCTCAGTGCTCAGTCTGGCTCAGTGGGACTCAGCTCAGGCTCAGAGGAGTTACGGCGACGTCAGGTGGATGATTATGACAGTGATGATGACCTGAGAAGGGAAGACATCACGTTCCCCACTGAAGGAGGTAAGTGTGGTTTAATCATTCTTATCATGTCTTTGTATTATTATCCATCAAATTCTATAATTTTATTCTTACCAGTTTTACCAGCCTTCTTACAATACCAAACTGAAATGTATCCTTTTATTTGTTCATTCTCTTTTGCTGTCTTTATTATCAAATACCATTATGGCCTGGTACTAGTGTTTACATTGTTGAATTGAATTAGACATAGACAAACAAAAAGTATCCCCATCCCTCCCCAGGACACTACAGTGGTAACCATCGATCTCTGTCACTGACCCCCGGAGCCCTGAGCAGCAAGTACACCAATGACCCCAAACGCTCCTCCATGCACAGCCGAGGGTCCACATCCAGCCTCATTGAACAGGGCAGCATTGGCACCACCACACCCAGGTCCACCCCAGTCACGCCCAGGTAAACATAAACTCACAGTAATTGGGAGGATGGAGGATTTCTTGTCACCATTCATAAGTTCTTGTATTCACAACAAATGTTACTTCCTCTAGCTTTGGTGAAAAGAGCCATTTTATGAACTGTCAGGTTCATTTTCATCACCCACATTCATGTTTATAGTTTTTTTTTTTTTCTCAGATCGGGGACGGCCACTCCACTTAAGTACAAGAAGGGCGAGGTTGTGACCACCCCAAACGGCATTCGCAAAAAGTTCAATGGGAAGCAGTGGCGGCGGTTGTGTGGGAAGGAGGGTTGCAGCAAGGAGAGTCAACGGCAAGGGTATTGCTCACGTCATCTCTCCATGTATGGCAAGCGACTCCGCAGTTCCTCCATGACCTTCAGTGCTGGGTCTGTGTCACATCAGCTCTTTCTGTGTTTTAAGTTTATGTATTTCCAGGGTTACATTCATTGCATATAAAAACCTGGCATTATAATACGATCTTAGAAAGATCCATAGTTTACTTAAATTTTATTTTTCCTTTTGTGACTATTAAGTAATGTTACAGTGTACAATGTTACATGTTGCAGAATGGACACTCTTCTTTACAGCCTTTATAGAGTATTGATTTATGTTTGTATGTTACAGGAAAGACACTCCTAGCATGGAAAGTGCGTGGGAAGAAATGTCACGTGATTCGGATACCTCACCCAACTTCAACCTGACAGCTCCACGCTCACAGGACGAGACTGAGGCTGCCAACATGCTCAGTAAGACAAACAATATATATTGTAATTCTCTTTTGTAATTTGAAGGGGTAAGATATTAGAGGCTACTATTTCTTTCAATCTTTCAAACAATACACCACCAAAACTCTGTGAGTCTTTGAAATCAATACTGTACCTCCATTATGCTGATGATATCTTACCACTTTGGGTTGAATTGCATTAAAAAGTTTTGATAAGATTGACATAGTTACTGTAGATAATTCATGGCATTTAAAGATACATATACTGTGGACCATTTTACAACTTGTATTTTGTTGCACCTTCACAGTGACTTTGAGCAACTCTTCCCGGTCGACCACCCCGGCAGGCTACTTCTCCCCAACCTCCATCTCCCCCCGAGCCATACAGAGCCCCGTGACAGTGGGACCCAAGGGTAACGTCTTCATGCCCATCTCCCAACCCGGTGTACACCTCACCTCACCCACCGGACGACCCTGGCCATCACATGACCCTCTCAGCAGACACCCGATACCTCTACTCCCACACAGACAGATTATCAGGTCAGTTTGTTGTCCCAGACACTTCATTGCTATTTTTGAAAGTAGTGATCCATGTTGGGGATATTTTGGAAGATACTGTAGCATGTATTGTATATTATATTTTGTATTAAACAACTTTATAATTGATTTTTTACATGCTTGATGCCATACAGTACATACTATGAAACAGTCTGCCTCACACTTCCTTTATATTTTCTGTTTGGGCTCGCTGTAATGTTTTATTGTTATATGTGACTAAGTTAAGCATTAAAAGAATGCACTAATATAGTGTTATTATGTGACACAGACCAGAATTGCTGCGGCCTGGTCCCAAACTTGCCTCAGCGGTGGACCAGCATGTGTCTGTTGGTACGAGTGTGATCCGTGCGTCCCCGAGCCACGCAGTGTCTCTTGGGCAAAGCACTGCCCTCACCCTCACCAACCCACAGGTCACGCTCACCCCGGCCACCATTGCCGGAATACCCACCTTCCAGCAGGCTCCTGAGTCAGTCATACAGGATCGGCGGGAACTGTTGACAGTGACCACTCGACCACACCTCCATGCCACCACTATACCCCGATCCACTGCCCCCACTACAACCCCACACACTGTGGCCATCCTGGAGAAGGCACTAACTCTCTCTGTCCCCAACACTGCCAAGACCACTACAGGGGCACCACATGACCACCAGCCACAGGACCTCTCCAATAGATTTCGTCCCGTAGAACAATCACAGCAAGGGGGGTTTAGCAGGGGCCAGGATGTAGGGGAGAGAAAAGTAAACAGTGAGCACCATCACCAACAACAGCATCCTCAACAACAACAGCATCAGCATCAACAACATCTACAACAGCAGCATCAGCATCAACACCAATTGCAACAACAGCAGCAGCTACATCAACAACATTTGCAACAGCAACAACAACAAAAAGTTGAAGGTGGAGAGCAGGAGGGACTTTTACTGCGTGCCAACAGTGCAGCAGTGAGGGAGGGGCGGCTACAAGTTTCCTCTCCTGCTTCTGCTGGCCAGTCTTTGGCAACTAAACAGGAAAGCAAAGATGACAAGGGATTAGTGAAAACTGAAGTAACATCTCTGCCACCTGGTGCAGTCATTATCACAACACATCCACACCACCCTACCACAGAGCAGGTCTTGGTACATGCACCATCACAAATGAAGGAGGAGAATGCTGAGGAACAAACATGGGAAGAACAACAACAACAACAGCCACCAACATATCACTGGAGCCAACTGGTCCCCCTCATTACCACCCCTGCCAGAACCTCAGCCACCTCCCAACACCACCACCACCACCACCACCTCCATCCACAACAGCAACAGAGCCAACTTCAACAGCAGCCAAAAAACGAGATTGAGACCAAGCCGACGACCAACGGCGACATACTAATCAACGGGAAAGGTCACCCCGGGAGTGTGAGCGAGGGGACGGGCGGGGGGAGCCACAGTCGTCGAGAGTCCTGTAACCAAGACCCAGATCTGGATTTGTCGGCTGATGATGATGATGTGTTTGTCTCGGACTTGGATGTCTCTGCCGCCAATGATAAGAGGAGAACTCAGTCCCTGGGTTCTTTTTCTGGCAAAGAGGAACCCAAAAGCCCAAGAAAGGTAATTTTCTCCTCACACATGAAAACTAGCAAATCACAACCCTTACTGTCTTCCTTTAAAATACAAGTTATGTAACCTATCCCTCCTCAAATTATGGTACAGTTATGGTAATTAAGATGACAATAGCCATCATCTAAACTTGGTATATTCCCAATATCATCATCATCAATACCCCATTTCCCTCTTTTTCAAGGGGTGGGAAGGTTTTAGTGCCAGTGCAGGACCACTGACAAGCAAGGGGTCCAGCTACAAAGCTATTTGAGCCTTTGGTGGGGTCATTGTCAGAGAGCAGGGTCCCCAACCTTTTCACCCCCCCCCCCCCCCAGTATCATAGGGGATACGAGGCTGACTGCACCATTGCAAGAATGGTGGGCGATGGGGACACCACTTCCCTATGCCAATATTCCCTATATAATACCAGTTAAAATCTGAAGTATTTCTGCATATCATAATGGTCACAAACCATATTAATTACATAGTGACATCAAGTAGTTAGATTAATTATTTATGTTTTAATTATTTTGGTGTTCAGTTCCTAAAAGTATGAACATAAAATTATTATAATGTAATGATGTGGTATGCCATCTTCTGCAGGGCAAGGGTGAGAAGGAACACATCCGTCGTCCGATGAATGCCTTCATGATCTTCAGCAAGCGTCACCGGCCACTGGTCCACCAACGCTATCCAAACCAGGACAATCGCACCGTCTCCAAGATCCTCGGCGAGTGGTGGTACGCCCTCGGACCAGAAGAGAAGCAAAAGTACCACAGTCTTGCCTCAGAGGTAGGAACACACACACACAGTAATTTTTTTTTTTTTTTTTTTTTTTTTTTCAGATGTTAGTTTCTTATATGGATTAATGCTGTTCTGATCACCTTTGCATGTTGAAATGCTTACATATAACTTCCCAGTGTTGTGTCAAAAAATACACAATTGGTAAGGTTTGCTTTGGATATATTCTTACAATTGTTTAACTAAATTTTGATTAGGCAAATTTGGTACTTTAATATATCAGTCTTCTTATTCTTGCTTTTGCTTAAAGTTTGAAATCCTCCTGACTCCTGCAGATCAAGGAACACCACTACCGCACCCACCCGGACTGGAAGTGGTGTAGCAAGGACCGACGTAAGTCCTCCACCAGTTCCAACAAAGGGGATGGTCCTCCTTATACCCCTGGAGTGGAGTCCATGCCCCTCACCCCAGGTGGACCCAACACCCCAAATGTGACCAACTGTGGACCACCTCTCACCCCATCTGCCACCTCCTGTGGCCCACCACTCACCCCACAAGAGATAAACAACACCAGGACCATACAGGTATCAGCTGGTGGTACCCAACTCACCATCACCCACCCAGCAGTCACCACCAATAATAATATGGTAAGTTTGGCTTCTGTTATTTATTACCATACAGACAAAGTGATCTACTTGGCCTGTGTTAAATGGCAGGTGTTAATTATGTTAGTGTTATGTCAAGGGCTTGGTTGAATTATAAAAACTGGTGACATAAAGGTTAGTATAAAATTACCTTGTTACACATCACCACACAGGTCAACAAACAGTTTGTGGTTCCTGGGAGTGGTGTTGGAGGGCGGCGGGACACAGTGGGTTCAGAGGTATCAGATGATGACACTAAGATGGTCATATGTGAGGACCAACTTCCTGATGCACACCACGACCATACCAAGACAGGTCAGTTGGGGGCCCGGCATTTTTGTGCTTCTGTTTTACTTTAGATTATATTACTAATTCAGAGTAGTGTCTGTGACTCTGTATTTAATTTCTCAGAAACTTCCTGTAAAGAGAACTGAAACCAAATTAATTCTTCTTCCCCGCTTTATCTCCATTTATTCCTCCAAGTCTACATGCCACCTGATCATAATGGTAGTCAACTTGGAACACATCCATGCAAATCCATACAAACCTAATCTTTACATATCTTCGCTACATTCACATCTTACACTTACCTTGCTATTTAAGCTGAAAATTGACACTCACATAAGGTCCAAAATCATGTCCAATTTTACTTGAGCTGCCTAGACACAGCGTTTGAAGGAGCATAAGTCATAGTAAGGCGGAAAGATGGATGAGAGTAAGATGTTCCAGAATTGACCCATTGATTGAGATTATGGTTGGTTCCACAGATGGCGGGGGGGAGATTGACTTGGCGTGTAAGGAGCGTGTGGGAGATTCTGACTCGGAAACCCAGAGTGACACTGAGGTTGGAGTAGATCGCACACGGACAGGACACTACTCCCCCTCAACTGATCTCAAATACAAGACCAAAGTTACCAAAGGAAGGTGGGTACAATTTGATGGATTTTATTAATGAAGTTGTCAATGGAAGGTGGGTACAATAATGTTTGTTGTTAATGTTACTGTCCTGTAGTTCAAATGGACATATGCAACAATAAAAGAAGTTAATAGTCATTCATAGAAATAGTATGGCCATAGTGATATTATGCAGCCAAATTTTAACAGTAAATGATAAAAGGAGTGTTGAAATTTTTTGAGGATATTGTATTGGTATTATATATTTCATATATTTCATGGTAACGCATCGGCCTTGCATCCGTGAGGTCGGCAGATCGTGCCTCGCCCAGGCCCGAGAGTTTAAAACTGTTTACTGGGAGGTTACTACCATGGTGGGCAGTTGGGCTTGCCTGGCTGACATTCAGGAAAGTATCTCATCAGAGATAGATACCAGGACTGAAACCCTGCAACTTTAACTTTAACATTACTAATTACATCATTTTACTTGTTCACTTTGCAGACCAGCCATGTCTACAACAGAGGAGGTGGTGACCTTGTATGGACCAACGGGGTCATCTGCACAGTTTGGGGCGGAACAACTGCATAATCAAGGCAAGCCCAATGCCCCACTCCACCTTCCATCCACACCCACACTCCACATCCCACCAAACTCCACTTTACAGTCAACTGGTAGTGCCTTCAGGTAAGCCTATGTGTGGTACTAAGGAGTTCATCATTATTGTAAAAATATTATACTGCATGATAGACATTTGAGTACATTCCCCTGCACCTGTAAGTAGATTTTAAAGTTGGATTGGAATGTAAATGTTAGGAGGATTAAGATCCATAAGAAACTATTTGTATTGGTTACTGGGAGAAACTATTGAAGAAAGTAATTATCGTCTAGAAAATTAGAAATTGTCAATTTCTGTAGTTGGATTTTAATCAGTTGTCTGGTGCAGGTCGATGCCTCCATCACCAAAGGTGCGAAGTGGAAGTGAAAGTGGTGGTGGTGATGGTGAGGCCAAAGTGGCAGTGACAGGGACAGGCAACTTCAAGATCATCAGTAATGTGTCAGCGGGAGGTGGTCAACGTACTGTCATGAAGACCAATCAGATCAAGTCCATCCATAATCTGACTGTTAAAACACAGGAACGCCGTCCCGTCCTGGTTGACACTCCCATCAGCCTACGTGGTAATAAGGGTGAGGTGGGTAAGCCAGGTGTGGGTCCTGGGGTAGGTGGTGGTAACCATCAGGTGTACCATCCTGGTCTGGTCACCTCCACTGCCACATCCACCACAGCTGTTGCCTCTCTACCCAAAGCCACTATACTCATGCCCTCATGCCATTATGCCCTCCTGAACACTGGTGTGAAAGGTGGTGCATTGGTGGCCCAGGGAGGGCCCTCCCCAATGCATGTGACAAATGTAGTGGTTAAAACAACTCCAGCCAACCCCGTGGGAACTCAACCTGGAGTGAATAAAGGGACGGGAATTGGGACAGGACAGCCAACACACTTCCAGTACCTGGTGCCATCAGTGACCCATGATGGGAAGCTCATTATAATGTCCACAGACGCAGCAGCAGCAGCCAAACAGTTAACAGTGGCCCCGGTCTCTTCAGCTGCTGGAGTGAGAATGGTACAATCTACGGTTGTTACCGCTGCTGACTCAGGTGTCATAAAGCCAGTCACTGTTGCCACTGCCAAACCTCCCATCTCCTCCCATGGGTCAGCTCCAAGCCAAGGGGTCATGCTCATCTCTGGTTCTCGTTCCGCCGGACAGCAACTGGGAACAACCCAAGCCGTCTCCTTGACTCAGTCACCCTACCAAACTCTCACACCTGGTATGTTGTATATACAACAATTTAGGGTACATTTCAAAATAGTGTGTTTAATCCAGAACTTTATAAACTGGTGGTTAAATTACAAATATAACTATAATCAAAGGCATTCTTTTATTTAGAGGGATAACTACTCAAAGTTTTAAATATTATACAGTATACTTGAAGGAAGGTCAGTAGTATCCAGATACCTTATAGCTTGTGACACATCAATTGTATGTGTAGTAGTTTTTTGCCGGAATGGTATTGCTTGAAATTGGTAGAATTCTATATAAAAAGAAAGCAGTACTGGCCATCTTGGTATGAATTAGATAATTGTTTATAGAGCTATATAAGAAAATGTGTGTGGGAATAGTGTCAAAAGAGAGAGGACAAGATTGGAACTGACCTAACTCCCTTTAGGACGAGGGTCTGGTGGTGCAGCAGGTGGTGTGGTGGCGACCAGTTCACCAGCACCAGGCTCAGTTGCAGCTATAACACTCCCAGTCCAACAACAACAACAGCCTTCACCACCACAACACATGCAACACAAGGTGGTTTGTATTTTATATTTTAACCTATGGTACTGTACTGATATTTCTCGTGTGTACTCTTTTAAATTTCTATATGTCTTGTATCTGATTTGTATGGAATAATCTACATAACTTCCAAATTGGTGCAGTATCCTAGAAGAGATGTACAATATTTCTACCCATCATAGAATGCTGTACTAATCTCCTAGAACAGTATACTGTACCTGTTTGGAAGTTATGAGCAATTTTCCTTACTATTCTATATTCACAAGACTGGATTTGCCTCATACATTTTACTTTTGTTATTAAAAGCTGTATCCAATTGACCTTGTATGAGCATTGTGGGTTTTTTTTATATGTATATCTGATTTATTAAAAAGTGAATTTAACATCAAACCTACCTTTCACATGGGTTATGCACCATTTACAATAATGTTACTGTTAAACTAATTACATCCATGTGTAGTATTGATTAGTTTGACATCATTGTTATTTTAAGGTTAAGGCACAAGTGGCGAGCATACCGGTGGTGGGAGGGACAGAGGAGGAGGATCTGGATGACAAACCCAAGTTCATTCTGGCACCAACACCGGCACAGCTGGGCAAGGCTCCACGACAGAAAAGACTCAACTCATCCTCAGGTATTGTGACATTATTGTGAATTACTCTTGCATCATCAGGTTTAGCATACACTTTATACTGGGTTGTGAAGGTGGAGGCTTAGGAGTCATCAGTTTTTGTTAGGTCGGAAAATTTCTTGCAACTCCAACTTCATCTTGTAACAGTACAATGCACAAATATTATTAACCCTATCAGTGGCTGATGATGCATATTGTGTCCACAACTGTTAGTGTGCTGAGTGAGCAGGAACTTCTCATCCGCTCTCCCTCGCTTGAGTCACCACTGGAAAATCATAGTTGTATTCCTTCTACTCTCCTGGCCTTATTTATTCATGTATTGCACTTTTTTTTTTTTTTTTTTTGTAGAGGAATGTTTGTTCTTTCTGATTATGATAAGAAAATGACGATGGAGTTGGACGCAATATGCATCATTGGGTAATGAGCGGTTGGAATTTTCCCGACACCCCTGATACTGAAAGGGTTGGAGTCAAGAGTCAGAATGGAAGCTGTAATTACAGCAAAAAAAATTTGAAGTTGGATTGAGAAATATATTTGATGACCTCACAACCCTGATCATATATATGTGAGAGTGATGTATTCTTTGGCTTGAAATAATGTACTCTTGTGCTTAAAGCATCCAGTTGCCTCCACTATAGCATTGTTACCCTGTACCCTGTGTTGTGTTGGTGCAGGTGGCAACTCAGATGGGGACACAGCACTACAGATGGCCCCTCCTCAAAACCCAGGGAGTGAGACCAAAGTTCCCCCAACCCCTGGTGCTGGTGAGGGAGGGGAAGACCATCACCATCCCAATACCCCAGCAGCCAATGGTGGGTGTGGTCAGCAAGGTGGACCTCCAGTGCCGCCTTCACCAAATGAGAAGAAGAGTTTCTTCAAGAAAAATATTGAGGATGGCATGAAAAAGTAAGTGTGTTGCTTGGTAAAGTTATGTACAGTATAGTAGTTAATTAATATTATCTAAAGTTTTTGGAAATGCAGCATCATTATTATTATTATTATTATTTGTAGCTTAATACTAGTAATGTGATCAAAATAGTTACTGTATTAACCACCATTTAGTGACAACATTGAACTCATTTACTAATTTCATGTTTTTGTGCAAACCTTATGATTCATGTTTATATTTGTTTGGTGTGTGTTAAAGAGTTTTGGAGGAGGTGAACTTTGAGCAGAAGTTTGGGGCTCTACCTGAGTTTAACCCGGATGAGGTGCAGCAATCCCCAAGTCTGACTGCTGGCAGCACCGTGCCCTCAGTACCTTCCTCACCCCGCGCCTTCATTACCTCCTACAGGAAGAAGAGAAAGCTTTCTAGTAAGTCTTTGGGCTAATGGTACTTTTTCTTTGGTGTTGAGCAATGTGGAGACTTAGGGCAGCTTCTTTTGAGGGAAAATTGGTGGGCTACTGATTCCTCCATACTATACCATACCAAGAAATAGACAGACTTGAATAGGGATCTGTTTCATGGCATAGTTGGGAGAAATCAGCGACCTTCCAATTTATCAACAAAAGAATCTCCCCTTAAGGCAAGAACCCCACTTAACCACTTAGCAGTGGGCATTATCTATCGCGGCAGCTTCCTCTCCCGGGCTTCTCTCCCACACTCGCTGTCACTATGTAAAGATCACATTTGACGGCTAATAGCTTGTAAATCACTCACACTACATAAATAAATGATACAGGATATTGAAGTACAAATCTTTAGCTGTCTCCTGATGTACTTGTGAAGACTAAAATAACATCTGTAGGATGGGTAGCCACCTCACAATGACATCAACTGAAATTTAACTTTTATACTCTTTACACTATATTTACATATCTAAGTAAGTTTTTACACTCTAATTTCATTATAAAACATGTCAGAATCACATTTCCCAACACAACAATATGAAATATAATGTCACTGACGTTTTACGTACATATATGGTAATTACAGGAAAAGAAGAGTGATGAAAATATGTATTTCTACCCTCACATTTCAAGTAAAACTGACTGGTGGTGTGTGAGATGGCTGCTAGCCACAGTGTTACCAATCAAAAACTAGCTTATTAGGGACAGCGCAAATATAAAAACTGTGCTGGCGAATGAATGCTACTCCCGCAGTGCTCCAGACTTGTTGCTAGTGTCGAAATTTTACTACACCCGCGAATTAAGGGTTATTGTCCTCACCTGTGATAAACAAAATAATTGCAAGAGGTCTAAAATCATGTACACATAAATTGGAAATATCTTGATAGTAGCCAAGTAAACATGTATAAACCCTTAATAATCACAGTGACTAATAACCACCAAGTAACAAATTGTGTATGTATTTTATGGAGCAGCGGGCGGTGAGGAGTCAGAAGCAGAGACACCAATGAGTGTGACGCCCCACCTCACACCTTCCCTCACACCCTCATCTACACTCCAGGGATCCAAGTTCTTCCCACCAGACTTCAACCCAGACTCTTTCAAAGGTGGTGAGTATATGGTACTGCAAAGTTTGGATCTCTTTGTTATGATAGTTTTTGTTTTTTATATATATATATACCTCAACCTTGGGACTGTAGGCTGTCAGTAGCCTGTGACTCTTGCGAGGCCCCGAGATTATTGGGTGTCGCACCAGATGAGACAGTGGAGCTTCGTGGTGATGTTGGTACCGTAGCTTCTCTTCTGTCCCACTAGATGACGACACCTTATTTATACATGTCACTATCAGGAGAGAGCAGATGTTTTCTCTTGGATTTGAACCCGGGCCCTTGACATTCACAGTCCATCTCTTTATCCACTCTGCCACCGCCTCCCCCATTAATAGTAGTAGTAGTAGTAGTAGTGGTAGTAGTTGTTGCAGCAGTAGCAGTAGTAGTAAACATGTACACTGGATACAATAGTTGATAGTTTGGTAGGAAAGTGTGAGATGTGATTGGGTGCTGGATAACATGAGGGTAAACCTTGAAGGGGTCATTTGTAGAATTGGAGTCAGTGTATCCTCCTGAACAGTACAAGGAAACAGATCCCCTAGTCATGTACTGAAGTAACCTGTTTTCTGGATTAGTATTTTGTAGCTCTCTGATCTAATCTCCACATCACTCCAACTTGACAGTGAGTGAGAGTCGTGTGGAGAAGTGCGAGGTGGACTCCCCCGCTGGTGGTCGGTCTCCTCGGACGCCCAAGACTCCGAGGGACGCTGACAAGAGCCATTCCTCCCTGAGACACATCCTTGACCAACGCCGCACCCTTGTCATGCAGCTCTTCTCGGACCACGGCTGGTTTCCCCATGGTACGTTGGTTCTCCTTTGTAAACGTTTTACCACAATATGTTACTCTCCCATTTTACCCATTTTCTGTCATCCTCCCATGGCTGGTTTCCTTATGGTACTTTGGTTCTCCCTGGTAAATGTTTTACCATATGACAGTGCTTTCTCCACTCTCTGATGACTCCCCACTTTCCACAAACAGCTCAGGCGGTGGCAGCGTTCCAGTCCAGGTACTCAGACATCTTCCCCACCAAGAACTGTCTCATCCTCAAGATCCGTGAAGTGAGGCAGAAGGTCCACCAGAGCGCCCCCAACACACCTGGAGGAGTGCCACCCAATAGTCCTAACCCGGCAGGCTCAGCTCTCACACCACACGTCTCCACACCCGCCACACCTCAACAACACACTCATAATAACCATCATAGTTAGTATGGTAGTCTCTCTTCATGTATTCTCTGTATAGTTAGTATTTCTAATGCTAACTTTATAGTTGATGTTATCTCTCACACTCATTCATCTCTCTCCCTCTCATTCTGTCATTCATTCAAGAAATGTTGTATCACTCCCAACCCTTTAAAATTGCACTCCATCAATTTTTCCCAAGATTGGTCATAGTATGGCCTTACTCAGTCCATCCTGTCATTGTTTCCAGATGCCCGGTCGAGCCTGACAGTACCCAGCTCCAGCCAGGCCCCAGCGGCCACCACCCTGCCCGTCACCACGTAATGACGCCAGGTTTTAGACGTGCCCACTTTGCTAACTTTAGCCTCGTCATGCCCAGCTCGACTACTAGCCATACCCTCTACGCACACACAAATCGTGGCCAGCTCTAGCTACGCTCTCTGTGCCCACCTCAAGCCACACACACCCTCCCTCCATGCCTACCCAGGATAATGCCCACTTGCTCCAACAAGCGTACCTGGTTGCATTTGCAGACCTGGCACCACTTCTGTCTAGATTTCTTTCCCTTCTTGCAAGTGGCCTTTTTTACCAACCAATTCAAGCCTGTCTATAGCCGTAATTACAGTATACAATACATAGCTAAAACCCTCACAACCAGCTCTAGAAATTAACATGTGGTATTGTAACAGTGGTATTATTAGAACTAGGGTGGGTACTGCACCTTTCACTTTTTGTCTTGACCAGGAATATCAGCTCACACTCGGTCATTTTTATATGTAGACAAGTCAACATTATCAAGATGACTTAAGAGGATAACTATAGGGAATGTGTTGTACCTATTTCTCTTTTTTGTGATGTACAGTGAACCCTCAGTACACCACTGGACTCATTGAAGTGATACCTTGGGTGTAGCAGAAAGTCTGGTCAAACGAGCATCTGGACTTTTCCCTCCTTATGTGAATTAAAAGGGAGAAAGTTCTGATACAGGTTAAGTCAGACTTGGCTTGTTGAATACAGTTTAGCCATATTCCGGTCTACAGTATTGATATCTGGTTTTGTAAGGACATTTCTGTATATATGGCTAACTATACCAGGAAAGAGAGACTACTGTACCTCCCCCTAGTTGTAATATTACCATTGAAATGCTTTCCTTTCCTTTCTAATGTGTTCCCTAGAATCTATAGGGCAGTGATAGAGAGCAGTTAGGTGTTTAGCTTAGGTTAGGTCAGGCCATGTGATAGAGCGACAAATTTTAACAAAATGCTGAAGGTATAGTCAAACCAAAGAAAACATATCCATACCTAGCCTAATCCAAACTCACTTCTATTCAGTCCTAACTCAATAGGATAATAATTTTTAATCAGAAATAGAACCAGTAATATTGTTTACTCCCAACTCCACATGCAGCGACCCAGCTCAAGGTTCTGTAAAGTCCCGATGAAAACAGAAAAACACATTTATACAGACTGATCATGTTAAAACTGATGTATGTCTATAAGTGAAGAACTATTTTTGAGAGCATGTTCAGTAACATTTATTTAATAGTTTACATTTCAACACACCAGTCACTGAATTACTGAGATCCAATTAAATAACGCTCATACTACTGTTTACATTTGAACACACCAGTTGCCAAAAGGCTGTTGATGAATGTATGAGAAGGAGGGTGAGAAAATTGTTACTTGTACACATGGGATAGAAGAACAATTATGAAATAGGTACAACATTCTTTTGTTATTGTCTGAGAGGACTTTTAATGCAATACATTATGATCTCACTTTCATCAAAATTTCCACTCTTCTACCTCCCATAGCTGGCCTCCTTTTAACCATGAGTTACAATGTTTTGCCATAATTATTGTTTACAACTTAACCCATAGTTTGTGTTTGTTTGTAGTTTCACCATACGTTGTCAGCCTACCAACATATTTTATCTAGTTTATTTTTTGTAATTTTTTTTATTTATGGTGGCATTTGACCTTGTTAGTTGTAAAATTACCGTTGCTTTCATTTCATGTGTCCCATCTTTCTTTCTCTTTGATGTTGAGACTTTACCTCACTTCTTGAAGTTTCCTGAGATTAGACAGTTTATTATGTTCACCAAATCATAACCCCCCGCCCTCGTCCCTTCCCTAATGCATTATCTTGAACTAGTGCAACTTAACCACCAATACCCACACATCAGATGCAGATAAGAAGATAATGGAAGGGAAACCAACCCACATGTCAGAGGCAGACTAGGAGAAGATGCTCTGTTGCCATTTTGCAGACCCACCTGTGTTAACCTGAAACTCAGACACAACAAGAACCAATTTGCATACAAACGATAACAAGCAATCATAGTACACTGCAGCTGCTGTTGGTGTGAGCGGGGAATTTGGTCCTTGTTCTTTTGCATCTTGCAGCGGCTCGTTTTAAGGTACCATGCAGTTGTGTGTAAATTGGAGGATAAAAATTAATCCTATTCTCTTTTATTATTTTTATTTTATCATGGCAAAAAATGTACCGGCTCCTTTATTTAATTTCTCATTTTTTGGCAAATGTAATGCAATCCAAGGCTAATTACACCAAAAGTTTACACAATTATTTACTTATATGCAACTTACAATAAATGGAATGTACACAAAATGCATATCTAAATGTATATTACATAGAAGAGAGTAGGTGCATTTTTGCCAAAATTTTTTGCCACAAAAAAATTAATGAATAGATGCATCATAACTGTAACAGGCTGATTACATTTGTTATCTGTTTTGGGATTCAGCTTGGAGGAGTCAGCAGTGTTCTGTTTAATAATCATGTTGCCCACTTTACCATCACCATGAGATCTAGGAAGCATTAACCCTGCACATTATGTATTGAAGTTTGGCTTGCCAGGAATATGAGGGATGTCCTAGTGATGTTTTGAAGTTTAGATTGTCAGGTGTATGATGTTTTGAAGTTCAGATTGTCAGGTGTGTGATGTTTTGAAGTTCAGATTGTCAGGTGTATGATGATTTGAAGTTCAGATTGTCAGGTGTATGATGTTTTGAAGTTCAGATTGTCAGGTGTATGATGTTTTGAAGTTCAGATTGTCAGGTGTATGATGTTTTGGAGTTCAGATTGTCAGGTGTATGATGTTTTGAAGTTCAGATTGTCAGGTGTATGATGTTTTGAAGTTCAGATTGTCAGGTGTATGATGTTTTGAAGTTCAGATTGTCGGGTGTGTGATATTTTGAAGTTTAGATTGTCAGGTACAGTATGTGATGTCCCAGTGATGTTTTAAAGTTGAGATTTTCAGTTGTGTGATTTCCCCGGTGATGTGATGTCTCCACGCTGGATTGACATGTAAGCATGTAAGAACGTGGACAGAACTGACTTTGTACATTTGCAAAAATTATATTTACTTGTAATTTGATGGGATAAATGGAGTTTGAGTGGGAATCCGTGTGTCTTTTTCGTTAAATGGAAATTGAGTTTATCGGTGAATATAATGGATTCCTCCGAACTCCAACAAACAACATAATTCAATGTAGGGCCTTTGTTTTTGAGGTACAGTTTGAAGGAATCTATAGCCACCAACATTGCCAACAGATAATGAATGACCCTCATAAGCCACCCGCACAATACAACACTATACTGTACAAGCCAGAAAACCCTCGATATAACACAGGTAAATACTGTATTTGTATCCACCACTTCATTTGACACTCGATCACTCATTGCTTGAAAACACTAAAATAATTATCCATCTCTCAGGCTTCTGTTATCATAACCATTGCTGCAGTGCAGTGCTAATTTTGATTTTAGGGTGTAATTCAGTTTTGGCAAATTTTTGAGACTACTATTCCTCCAAACTAGAGTATCCCAAGTAACAAACTGGTGTTAATGGAGGCACAAATTTGTATTAAAAGTTACTGTGGTACCAGGAGTGTAGAAGGTAGGTTATTAACTCTGAATATCATGATGCTTTAAGTATTTTATTCTATTTATTATTGCCAGGTGTAGGAGTTATGATAATTTAGGTGATCATAGTTGGAAGGGTGTAAACAAAACTTTTTAATATTTAATGTTTTCAACCGCATACAGTCGTTGCCAAAAGTCCTATCATTGGTCGTCTCTAAGTTGATCACCTCCAGTATTCAGATACAATACAGTGTCATGAATAAGACCTGCCTTTTTAACTTGACTAAGAATGTATCCTAAGATTCATGCACTTCAGATGGGATTATTTACCCATTCCCAACAACAGCATTATTAGCTCAATCTTCCAGGGAGTGTCAACAGAGGACCATTGGTGATGATTGTACCAGAAAGGAAAAATATTTAGATAATGATGTAACGGGGTAATGGGGAATCAGTAGCTTATAAATTACTGACAACAATTTTATTAGACCCATTAAATGGGAGAATATGTTGGTGAATTTGAGCGCTAACGATTCCACCAACAAATGCCAGGGAATGGACGACCTCAATGTTACTAATAGGGGATCTATTTTCGTGGCATAGTTTAGAGGATTAGTAGCCCTCCTATTTACGTAACGTCAGGAGAGTATCCCCCTCAAGGCAATACTGTACCATGATATGATTAAGGGAAGATTTTCTTGTTGGTATTTTGGAGGCCTACTGATTCCTCCAAACTATGCCAGGAAAGAGACGACCTCAATGTCTGTTTCTTGGTATAGTTTGGAGGAATCGGTAGCCTTCCAGTTCACCATCAAGAGAATCTCTCTTTAAATGTGTTGTTGAGGTGGAGGCTCATTGGTATTCTATTGTGAGTAGAATACTGTGAATGTTTATGGGGTTGGCACTGTATAGATTTGGCCAAACTCAATTCTAGAAACACAGGACACAGGACGCCAAGGGACCAGATGTGATTTGAGGCTCAGTTTGCATGGATGTGATAGGTGACTGCAGTAAACCCTTGATATGATACCTATTAGATACTTCTATCCTCCTCTTTATTTTATGTTCATTTCCTCATTGAATACCACTTAATGTTTTCCCAGGCTTCTGTTATTCATTGCCCACCACTTAATTTTACACTCAGTCCCTCATTGAAGACCACCAAATATTTTCCCAGACTTCTGTACTCAATACCATACAGATTTCTGTGATATACTGGGTCTGAATTGAATGAAAATTGTTAAATAATTATGTTCTATTCATATCAAGGGCCTACTGTACTGTATATTGTGAGGTATATATTGTACATAATGAATGTGTGTGTGTTTGTTTATATCCATCGTTTCCATTTAGTTTTCAATGTTGTTCTCCTGTTGTGATTGTGTGCTGTTTGGGTCCTTGTTCCCAGACACATGAATGATATTATTGAACTGAATTGCTACCAAGATTAATGGCTTTTTACCTTGAAAACTCACAATCAGTAATAATCTTCTATTGACTTGCAGTATTTTAGTTTGACTGGAATCTGTTTTATAATTTAAAAAAATTATAAAGGAATTACGGAATTGTGTGAATAAAATGCCATAATATGCAATACTTCAGTCCTGTACTGTGATCAGCGATGTGATGGTCAGTTAGTGTTCTTATGGTATTATCAGAGGACAGTAAGAGAATAATCAACAAAAATAATTATAGACCAACTTTAACCCCTGAGTAAACGTACAAATGAGAGTATTCATACTATTGATTTGTTTTGTGTGACTGTGAGGCTCGTATGCAGAAAGAGTCATGGGTTGTCCAAGGATGGTGTGCGGTGCAATGGCTTTGTAAACACTACCCGTATCCCTGTCCCCCTCTCCACCAATTTATATGTTCAAACACGACTTAGGCTTCATGAATCTAGTTACTGAGGCCCAGGTCATAATTAACCCACGCTCACACACACACACAGTCACAATTTCATTGTACCAATCTTTATCAAGCCCACAACTTTACACTGCACATGATTCAGAGTACTATAGTATTATATATGCAGTGTGTATGAGGTTGAAAGAGAAAGCTGGCAAATTACCGTATACGATTTGTTTTCTTACTGCTTCTAAATTGATTGTCAGCCCAAAAAATAACTGCATGCTGGAATTAAAGATACAAGATTTTTAAGTTTTAGAATTAGATATGGCAAGCTTTTTAAGTTTTGAAATATAAAGTTACAAGGTTTATAAGTTTTTACACAGTTGATTTAGGATTTGTTTAAGTTACCATCTTATTGGATTTGTATATATTTTTTTTTGCATGGTGCCGCATGGTGAAACAATTGTGAATAATGTACAGTGAATCTCATCTGAGTTAGTGAGTCATATTAGACAACATGAAACTTGTAAAATAATATCGGGGAAATCATTACTTTTATGTTCATTGTTATATCATTGTAAATAATTAGTTTTCACAGTTATACCATTTTGCAAATTGAAATTAAATTGTTTTAATGATTGGTGAGTGGAATTATATTCCTTTTTATATGGACTACAGAATTTTCATTCAGTGCATGGCATACAATATACAATATTCAACTCAGAGGAATGAAGATGAATGAAAATTATAAATCGGTCCAAGTAACCAAACCCTTGTCAATTACGTGTGAAAATCCATCATTTTAAGCTGCAGAATGGTAGACTGTATATCATGTGAGTTTAGTTGAAGGTGTTGGTGTGTTGTCAGTGTGGCAAGTGACTTTCCACGGTGTACAGTACAGTACAGTACTTAAAAAGAACAAACCTGATACCGTAGCAACCAAGTCACCATCAGACACAGTGACTGCGGAAAAACACTTCTTGATCAAAGGCCTTTATTGACATTAATATTATCACTACTGTTTCTATGTAGGACCATAAATTGCATCAGGGGGATACACTCATGATAGTAAATTGGAGAGTCACTGACTCCTCTAAACTGTGCCATGAAATAGATCACCAATTAGTATAATTGACGCCGTCTGTTTTCTGGTATACTTTGGAGGAATCAGTAGCCCTCCAGTTCACCAACAAGACACATAACACTCCCTTAAATAAAGGCTGAGAGGTGCTGACATGTTCACTGAGCACACAATTACTGTACACAGATTTATTTTTGTTGATATTCTTGTGTTCTCAATTCATGGTTTATTCTGCAGTGTATACATGTGTAGTTCTTTTTTCTGACTTTACGTTGCTACAGTATATGATTCTCTCTTTTCTCTTCTCATTTTCTATATAACTCATTTCTGAAATTCTTTTTGTTATCATGCTTTAAATATGTCTTCCATCATAATTAATTGTACTTTTTTTTCCCCCTCCATAATGGTCAAAATATCACAGCAGCACCCTTGGTACTAAATTTAACATTACACACAGTTGGATATAAATTGATGAAGGTCAAATGTGTTTTATGAGGAGAATATTTGCTGGGAAATTATAAGTGAAATTTGGGATGGGGGAAGATGAGGCTTGGTAAGAGGGAAGGTTGAAACTTTTTTTTTTTTTTTTCTCCTTCTTTTTTCCAAAACTTATATTTTTTTCTTTATTAGGGAAGTTGTATAATCCACTGAAGTGAAGAGTGGAATGTCATTTTATCATATGGTATAAATGAACTTTTTATTTTTTTATTTAGATGTTTCTTTTTTTTTCATTAATTTTACTGTTGGTGATATTATTGAATGTTTTGTGACATGTGGAGGACGCGTTGTGGCACCGTTGACTTTTTTTTTTTTTTTCGGTAGTGCATAGTTTTATTTGTTTGTAGGTATTTTGGAGTACAGTAAACCCTTGATATATCATGAATATTTAATTTTTATTCACTACTTCATTTTACACTCAGTCCCTCATTGAACACCACCAAACAGGTCTTAAGTGAGGGACTGAGTGTAAAATGAAGTGGTGGTTAGTGAATAACACAAGCCTGGGAAACAATACAGTGGTCATCAGTTAAGGGACTGAGTGTAAAAGGAATTGACAGATATAAATACTATTTCACATTATATAAAGGGTTTAATGTATTTTACATAAGAGTCTGACAGTTTTCAGTGAATCACTTGGAATGGTTGATGTCAGGAGTAGCTTCCCCCCCCCCCTTGCCCTTCAACTGCCAAATTTCCTGGTGGTAGCTCAGAGAATAAAGCATAAAATTTCATCAGCCATAGGTTTATGGTCAACTTGAAACAGTGTCAGTGGAAATTAAGTGTCATTTATGACAAATCTTACCTTGGGGACAGACAGCCTTTCAGGGCAGAATCTCTTGTTGGGAAGTTGGAGTGCTACTGTTTCCTCAGACCTATACCAGGAAACAGGTCCCCTACTTGTAACATTGAGGTTGAGTATTGGCATTCATAGTTTGGAGGAATCAGTTAGCCCAACAATATACATCAATAGAGTATCCCTTCAAGACTACTGTTGTGTTTTGTGGTGAAATGATTTATCCATCGAGTGCAAATATAAACAGATGCATTATACTCTACATGCCTTTAAAAGAACTATACAATTTGTCACATAAATTTGGTTCCTTAATACATTTAAGTAGTGTATTTATTTATGCTTTTTATTATTGTTATATTTTGTACTGTTGAATTGTTGTAATTATTATTATTATACTATAAACAGACATTGTTATTGTTCTACTGCAGACAGTCATCAAGAATCTGCATTATTTTTATCATTATATTTTGTGTATCATTTGAGTCATAAGCAAGAAAAGTCCTGGTTGGAAAATGATGATGAACATTAGCTTGACTTCTGGTAATGTTTATGGAGCAATCTTACCAATCGTCATCATTTTAAAAGAAAGCTACCTTGTTGGCAAATTAACATGCAACTGATTCCTTCAAACAAATCCAAAAGACAGACATCCATAATTTAGCTGACTTATTCTGGTTCTTAGCTCAGTTTGGAGGAGTTGGTGGCCTGCATTTTGCCAAAGTATGTCACCTCTTTAACCCATGACTTCTCTTGTCTGTGACACCTGGTACTACAAGGTTTATTTACATGAGGTTCTTCAAGGCACAACAGAATAAGCTCTCAAAAAAATTGTCTTAAAAAATGAGAACATGCCAATTATGTACTTCTTGTCAATACCATAGTACTTTTAACAGTATCAACACAGCACTCCACAAAGGGAGAATACAGCTAAGCAATCGTATCCTAACATTGCTTAGGGCTGATGAATAATGAAAGACTTAATGAGAGTAGGTAGTGATGGACAATGCTTACTCAGTTGTGCCTTGGAGTTCTCTGTACATGAACTGTATATTGTAGTGTATTGTGGGATCTGCAAGGATGAAGTAAGATCTTCATTGTGATATGAATAAACCCACACAGGGAAGGAAGGGGTTGTTTGTGGTGGTGGAGGTGTGGGGTGAAGGGGAGTGTGGGGACAGCAACACATTCATTATCCCCCACCCTTCTCTCTCTCTTTCACTGTTTTTCTGTACTTTTTGGTAACAATTGTCCTCATCTTGATGTAGGAGGTGCATCTGTTGCTGAAGAAGTTCTATAATATAAAAGTTAAAAGTAACAAAGATGAAATTTGTTGGTATAATGTTGATTTTGAAAGATATGTGCCATAGTTTCAGGCATTTCTTTGGTGTATTTGTGCTGTAAAAACTGCATATTCCTTCATTGTTTCCCACAAAAGTGCAATTTTTCACATGTGTTTCCAAATAGGGAAAGGAGCAATTTTTTTACTACATGACTGAATTGTACATAGAAGCCCTGTTAATTTACATAGCAACTGTGACATATGGTGGCACATTTTGTTGAGGCATCGAGAATCCATACAAACTTAAATGGAAAGAAGGAAAGTTATGGACCCTGTGATGTAGTCAGAAAATTGGAGGTTGCCAAGTCCTTTAAACAGTGTCACAAAACAGAACCTATAAATCAGGAGCTTGTATTGTGGCATAGTCAAGGGCAATCAGAAGCCTCCAATATTGTTATTCTCGTACATGATCACAGGGTCTGTCAAGGATATGGAGGCCATAATATTATGAGATTTGCTGTTAAGTGAAGCAACCAGAAGTCTTTTGTCAGAGATTATTAGAGTTAGTACAGGTTGCGGATGCCTCAAGAAGACGTGCCAGTAGTTTACCATGAGCATGACCTCAGAGCAGTCATGACTTCAAATGTAGAGTAAGCTGGTCTGAAGTGTCTTATAGAGGCTCCCTGTTGAAGCATTCTCATGATGGCATTATGAAAACAAGGGTGAATACTGCACACTTTCTCCCTCCCTTCACAATCATGTTGAAATAGCTCTGGAAAAGTGACCGTGTTGTAATATTTTACTAGAGGTATTTGTATACATGAAGGAATTGCATTTATATTGCTCTTTGTTAATGGGAACACTGGTATTTGAACATTTGAAAGGATGGTATTGAACTGCTACTCAATAGATAACATGACAACCTCCTTATGTTTCTGATAATTGAGCCAGATTATACAGTGAAAAGTGGTGCAGTATCTCTTTGTTTTATCAATATTGCCATCAGCTGGCACATCTGAGGTGATGTCCCATGTGGCCAGTATACCTACACTTGGCCATGTAAATACCTGTAGTCACCAGCAGCCTTATCCTCATCCAGCACCTTTACTAAGAAGTGTTAAGAGACAGCTCAATGTCAACTCCTCCATGATGTGCATTGTATTTGTTCATGTGAGGTATTTTGCCTGATTTTACTTTTTAATACTTTAATGTGCTTTTTCAGGAAAACTTTGTGAGTATATCTGCAAGTCTGCCATTCATGTAATTTTCAGGCAATGCAGGTTCAGCAATAGATAAATCAACTCTGAATCAAACAATTGTCAGTAAAGGTGCAGGATAAGAGTATGGCTGCACATCTCTCTGACCCACTGTGAGAAGCTTTTTAAAACATTCCTTCCATGTAGCAGAGGCTCCAGGAATGTAGTGTCTGTCTCCTTATAATTCTTAAGCTGCCGGTGAAAGAGGAAGGAGGAAAAAATAACAGTATTCATGTTATTTTTTAACTGTAAAAAGATGTACAGTGTCCTGCAATATGTCTAGGCAGTTGTTTATGTAACTCCTTATATATAAATTTGTAAAAATTATTTTCTACTTTTCATACACATGGTAGTGGCCGCCCCCTCTGAGAGTTGTTATTATTGTTGTTGAGTTGCTATCTGTGCCCAGTATGAGGGATTATTTCTATGACTGACACTAACTTACTCTTGGCATCCCAACTGAAAATAGGAAAACATTTGGACATCAATTTTGACTGATCATACACTTTGGATTGGGAGTAAAAAGACTTCTTTGACGCAGAAAACATACCAATGGACGTTTGTACAAAATAAACACCATATGTAAAGCCTGTTTGGATTGTGTCACTTTATCTGGTTAGAGGCCTTTAATGGAGCAGAGGACTGAGCCAGTTTCACAGATATTTGTCAATTTGTAACACCAAAACAAAAGTAATTGAATTGTGGTGTGACTAATGTCTGTTGTAAAGATTGAAGTGTGTGGTTGGCAAGGAACCAAACACCTAGTACAGTGCTGTAAGCACAAAGTAATGGAAGGGACTAATTCAGTGTTAAGAAAACTCATCATATGGTGTTTGTTTTTACTAAACTGTAGGATGCAAAAAATTTGTGGTCTTGGGAATGACTGGGACAATGGCTCTGTGAAATGTTTTGTGTAATCATTACATTGGCCAATGTCATTATCCACACCATGATATTTCTTGTATACACCACACAAACTGATGAGGTGTAAGAAGCACTTCCACAGGGACACCTCACCAAGTGCCAAAACATATATAAACGGTAACGAGCTTAATTCTAGATCACAGCTTTAAAAATGTTTACTCGCCAGCAATAAACTGGAAGAATGTAGGAATTATGGAGGGAAATGATGGCACTTGGTCAGTCCTGCCTCAGAGTGCCTCATATGTCTGTTGACTTGTGTTAGCGTATTGTTTTCCACCTCACAGTAGTTCAAACTTCAGGATCGGTGTATGTCTCAGGCTACACTTCATGACACATCACCTGAGTGTGTCACATTGGCTGGTGTCATGCAGGGTGTGAAATAACATTGTTCTATTGGAACATCCACCCCTGTGTCATATTTCCAATTATGTCACATCATGGGGTGTCAACGTGGCTTAAGTGTCATCAACCCTCTGTATGTATGAATGTGTGTGTTTGTGTTTTATTAACTGCCAAACTGCTCAGTAGTGTTGTGAGGCCTGGTTGTACTTGCAAATGTCCAATCATGTGTCAGTCAGTTGTATGAAAATACAATGGTGACTGTCAGGTGTAATATCAGTGGAAACAAACCTGCCCAGCAGAAACATTTGTGTGACCTACCAGAAATATTATTACAATATCTTCACATCTCAATGACTGGGCTACTTGCACAAAGTATTATAATTACCAATTACACAAAAGGAGGAGTTTGAAGAAAAGAGTTGCATGGATATGCTATAATTATGATTTGTTGTGATATGTTAGCTCATGCTGTCGACACCCTTACAGTAGAAGCTACAGTAGTATGAAGGTGTGGTGAGTATGATAGCTAAAATAAAAAAGAAACAAAAAAAAGTCCATTAGGTTGCTGTGAACATTCATAGCCTGACTTTGTTATTGAGTGTATGTATTATCTGTATAAGGCATGTGGCAGCCTGGTTGGTAATGCTCAGAATCCTCACAGCTGTCAGTGATGTGTCTTGTGTTTACACTTGTCAACAAAAGTGCTGTTGCCTCACCAAGCACTTCTTGAAGGATAATCATAAAAGAATCACAATCCTCACCATACAAAATTACAGTATCCAAGGAGCAAATTAATTGGTACCCTATGTGGTTCATGACTAAGCAGATAAGGTGACAATACTTTTGGTGGTGGCTGTACATGGCATTTGTGTGTATGTTTGTGTGAGTGTGTATAGTTTCCTTTACACTTGCTGCTCCCACTTAACATAGTTAATCTTCCTCTTCCAGTTAGTTTCAAATCCCAAGAGTTTTGACTTTTGTGCCAGTTTCCAAATTTTTTTTTTTTTTTTTTTACATTTCCTTGAACTAAATGCTTGCTGTATTATGGCCTGGTACAAGTTTTACATTATTGAAGATGGAAGGTTGGCAATGAAAAGATGAGAACAGTGGTAATAGAAGGAAATTAATACTGTATACAACAAACATTTAAAAGGATACTTACTTGAGGTTGTATTGGATGGTTACTGTCTTACTAATTCCTCCAAACTATGCTATAAAATAGATCCCCTACTCATACAAAGGTACTAGATTGTTTTCTGGCATTATTTTGAGGATGTGATAGCACCCCAGTTTTTCCACGACAGAGTATCTCATCAAAGCAAAGTCAAACAGACATCTTGCTGACACACTTCCCTCTCTGTCTTCGGGTCAAATCAAGGCTTCCTCAATCTTTCTAGAGACTCTTTTACTGCTGAATTGGTGGGCTACTGATTCCTCCAAACAATGTCAGGAAACAGACTATCTCTTTGTCACTAACAGGGGGTATGTTTTATGGTAGTAAATTTGGAGGAATCAGTAGCTCTTCAACTTGCCTTCTGTCAATAGAATATCCCTGTAGCTTGTATTCAGAGGACTGGACACCCATAATTTTGACCTGAGAATGAATGAGGAAAGGAAAAAGATGTGTTGGTGTGATAGAGAGATAAAGAGCATGCCAACTCAGCAACACAAGAGGAAGCGGGAGTAACAAGGGATAGTTTGAGAAGGAGGCACTGATGGTAGCCAAGTACAGTCACCAACAATATTGTTCTACAGCTATAGGAAGCTTTATAGTGTATTAATTACTATACAGTAGCAATATCAAATTGTTATATAGCACAAGACAAGAAAGTAGGGAAAGTATTATGTTAAAAATTATATCAGACGTAAAAAAATGAGAACAAAACTGATTGTGTGTGACTGCACTGTAAATATGATGTGTCCTCCAGACAAGATAACTACTGTTGCATCTCCCTTAGTTGCTGCTCTGTCAGTCTAACTCCAGAGCTTGTAACTCTAATCATCAACAAATAGTAAAGCCTTCATGGAAAGGAGTATTGAAGAAAAAAGATTTTGTGGCTCTGTTTTTCTATGAAAAATGTATATCTTGTAGAGTTAACTATTTTCACCAAAATCTATATTTTCCCTTCATTACCTACAAAAAGCATTTTGAATGCTTGCCCTCTCACTACTACATTAAATGGTAAGCAACTTTCATATTCTTTATAAGTAAAGTTCATTTGAGATGAACCTGAGTTGAAAGGTCATGACATTTTATCAAGCCATAAGTATGACTAAATAAATAGGTTTTTTAAAGGTGCCTTTTATTAAATACTTCAATAATGTTATAGTATTATTCAAAGTATGTTTAATGTTCTAAGAGACTTTTTCTATGAATAACTGAAGATACACTAGACATTTACAAGAGAACCACAGAAGAAAAACTTTAATAACAGTTAACAAAGACTTTTTTATGTAGACTGCCAAATATAAATGACCATGATTTCAATTTCATATAATATTATATAAACATACTGTATTGTATATTATATAGAAACACCTATATTATGAAATATGCATACATAATATTTAACAACTTTTCACTATAAATATAATCAGCTAATGTTAAAAGATTACTGAATAATGTTTAAAATGTACATCTTGAAGCATTTAATTTTTTTTGAAAGACTAGGACATAATCACATGTGAAAGTACACTTGACCTTAGAGTATGTGTGACACTAAAGGAAAAGGATAATATGAGAGTGAAGACATTACTTTCATAAATAGCCAAACAACACAATATTTACAAAATGAAAAATAATGCAACATAACAATGTCATCAACAGAGTCAGACCAAGTAGCTCAATGTTTCTGTGATGAATTAGTAACAGAAACACTATATCTACTTGCCTTATGTGCTCTTAAATCAACTGTTCCCAAATACTGTATAAAATTAGAAGCTAACCTGAAAGTCCCTATTAGTTGATGTTGGCGGGGTCAGTGAAGCGTGAGGTAAGGATGTAGAAGCAGGCAGGGAGGGGCACCAGGGCACAGAGTGAGGCATGAAGTACTCCCTCAGTCAGTTGGGTAATGGCCACTATACCGTAGGCATGAAGGCCCCAATGACCCAGCAGGATCACCAAATTCCGTATATCCTTCACACAACCCAGCAGCAGGCCAGCCATACTCTGCCAAACAGGGATACTACAGTGAGACAACCTGTTAGAGTATCCATATCAACAACAGTAGAGCCTTTGATACACAAATATAATTTCAATTAACTTTGGTGCAAAGAACAGTTCCATGGAATAGCAAGTTAAAACTGGATTGGCAGCCCTAACATATACTCCTTGTGGCAATATCCTTTATAAGTTTATAAGTTCTTCTTGCCCATTTGTAATCCATATTCTTAAACAAAAAGCCATACTACACTATATGAATACTTAATCCTTGGATGATGACAGATTTCCTTTGTAATCTCATGAAGCCTTCTGTTGAGAGTGAAAGGAATGGTTAAGGATTCCTCCAAACAATGCTTATAAATAGATCCTCTACACATACACATATATACTTAGTTAACAGACTAACTAGAGGGACACCTTGTCTAGTTTAGCAAAGATTCCAGTAAAGCCATTGCAGTAGAGTATTAGTTTATTATTCTGCTTCTGGAGGCACGGGCTCTGACTGCTCATTGAATCTGGTTTAGTCAAATTCCAGAGTGTGCCCTGTATAGGAGTCTGACTTATTGAAGGCTTACTATACTGTACTAAGGTGATACTCTGCTTCCTAGCATTGTCTGAAGGAATTGGTAGTCCTCCATTCCACCTACAACAGAAGACCCCTTTAATGTAACTGTTATGGTAAATGTGGAACGCTATTGTCATCCACCTTTCCCTCTTACTACTACTTAGAAGGAACAACAAGGGTGGTACTATCAAACTATTTCTTCAAGGAAAAGTTCTCTTCGTTACTCAGTTTCTATTATCGTGTTATTTTGCAGTACAAATTTAGTAATTACAAGCCTGTTTGACGAAGAAGTTTAATAATACAACCCAATTCTTTTAGTCTTTACCTGATCGAGCTGGAAGGCAAAATGAGCAGCACTGGATATAACTGACAGGATGATCACCATGTAGGGGAATGAGTAGTCTGAAGAGCAGAATAAATCATTACCAAAATAATCAGTCATTCTAAGTATAAGTGCAAATCAATTTACCTTAAACAGAATGGGAATCTTAGTTGAGAAATATATACTTGTAGGGGTCTTCATATCACAACTTATTAAATAAATTATACAGTACAATACATACTCCTTGGTAAATGGGAAAGATGGGTACAATGGCACTATCACCCAATCTCTCAAGGGCAGGGAGGGAATTATAGCCTTTTTCTAGTGAGGTATTGGTCTCTACACTGTCAAAACATTTTGTGCCTTCTGTCATAGCCAATCCTATAAAGAGGCACTTCCAGAAGCGAGTGAAATAGTGTGAATATTTTTTTATTATTATTTTGTTTTGATGGAGGTATATTTTGCTGAACAGTACATTTCACGAGACAGAAAATGTTTACCTAATATGTGAATCAATTTAAGATGACTACAAATACAAACCAGAAAATAATCATCAGTGTAATAAAAACACACAAATACAAAGACTACAGTGCTATAATAACACACACAAATACAAAGACGACAGTACTAACATATAAGTCCAGCACCAACGGCATGGATAACAATGAGGATGGGGAGAAAATAGAGAGCAGAGTAGATGGCAGCCTTTCCCCTTCCCGGCAGCAGCTTAGAGGACAACGCTGGCCGTATCACCAACATGACTACCAGACACACAGTGTAGAAGACAAACACCATTGAGTATCTGTAACACAATAGTACCATAGTAAAATCAAAACAATTAACTTATTCCTTATATAGCATAATATAATATATTATGTTCTCACAGTGGGTATAGATCTTCTTACTTATTACAAAACGTTATGGTCTTACAGGGGGTATACAGCTTCCTAACTTATTCCTTATACTGTATAATATACTGTAGTCATCATCATCAATCCCCCATTTCCCCTTTTTCAAGGGGTGTGGAGGCTCCAGCACCAGTACAGGACCCCCTAACAGGCAAGGGGTCCAGCTCTGAGGCAACTTGAGCCTTTGGTGGGGTCTGTGTTAGAGAGTGGGGTCCCCAACCCTCACTTCCCCCAAGTATCATAATATACTATAGTACAAAATATATTCTCACAATGGGTATACAGCTTCCTGGGTGCAATGTAGGACTCCCTCATAGTTAGGATTGGGGTTGTGAAGGAGGGGATACCAGTCAGCCAGCTTGCGAACCTGACAGGATCGTATACGGAAAGAGCCGTAGGGTTCCGTCACCAACAGAGTCACCACTGCTGCCACACCAACCTCTATGATGGCTGACGTGTACAGGCCCATCACCTCCTTTGTGAACCTGTATAAATTATTCCCATTACTTTCTGAGCCTGTGCCCATAAAAAAAAATAATAATAATAATAATAATTGGTACTGTATTACATTTTAACTTTTATTCATTGAAAACAAAAAAATGATTGGTATTACATTTTTAACCTGTAACCTGTACTCATTGGGGAAATAAGTATATAAGCTTTACTGTTTCAACTTTTGCACATTGGAAAACATATTTAGGCATTACTTTTTTTAACCTGTGTCCACAAAAAAATTAATAATTGTACATGCTGAAAGACATTGCTAATTGATGTCTAAATAGTATCTAAGCTTACACTCTGACTGGCTTCTAAATATCTAGAATATATATCCTGACTGGGTTTTACATGGTATCCATAACTCACGTCCTCCTTTTGGCCGCAGCATCAATACATCCCAAGTGTAGAGTGAGTGGCAGTAACCCCATGAAGCCAAGGTAGAGGGCGTCATAGAACTCAGGCTCGTCATTACATTGGACACAAGCGCTGTAGTTGTCACGTCTCAAGCCTCTCTCACAAGCACCACACTCAGACCAAGACCCATTGTCTTGTCTGGTGCGGCCACAATACCTCCCGGGGCAGTGTGACAGGCTTGACACAACACCTACCCAGGGATAATATACGATGGAAAATAATATTGGTTAATCATGGTAACTATAACTTAACGTTAACTAACCTTACTGATGCTCATTAATGTTTAGATTCAGATAGACAGAAAAAATACGGTATTTATTGAAAGAATTGCCGTTTTGTAGTGGTCTAAATAAGTGGGTAATGAAGGTAGAAAAACCGTATGCAATAACGGTAATTCTTTCAATATTTACCAAAAATACGACACAGAGTACACGTGTATATTTAGAAGCAAGTAGTGTTATAACGCATTTGCAATGTTAGGGAAATCAGCAAGATATAATATAATAATAATATCTTATTGGGAAATCTAAACTTCAACTATTCCTTTCATTTAATTACTCACCTTTCTCATAGTGGAAGCTCTTCGTCTCTTTCACGGCATGACACAAGCTCAAAATATAACATAACACGATTAAAAATAATATTCTGGTCCACATAATGCCAGAAATTACATGGTTTATCAAAATGTCAACACTAGCTTCCTTCTTGAATTAGTGTTGCCAAGTCACAATGGAATGAACTCAAATTTCAATGGAGCCAAGAGTTCTCATCTTCTAATCTCTTATTTGGAGGTTTAAATACTTATCATTCTGTTCTTTTTATCTATTTGCCGTTTCAACTTTTATTTGTGTTGAACTTTACTTTATTCTAGGAAGTAAACATTGCCATTAACTTATTTTTTAGGGTATTTATTGAGTGCCGTTGGAAAGGCAATACTCCTCACCCGCGATGCGATGCGATGCGATGTAAGTCGGGGAAATTTCACCTTTCCAACGGTTTTCCCCTTATTATTATTATTATATATATATATTTTTTTTTTTTTTTTTTTTTTTTTTTTTTTTTTTCTACTTTAGTCTTTTCACTTAGTTTTCAATCTGATTTCTAAGTTTTTCTCTTCTTTTCCAAAATTTGTAAATTGTATCTTTTGCCTTTTCTTGATTTTCTTTATTAAACAGAAAGTTTCCAATTATATAATCATTGTTCTCTATGTATGGCTGTTGCAGTTCAAATATATCCTTCCTTATTTCTATATACTCTCTGCAAAATAAAATGAAATGTTCTAGAGTTTCATCATCATCTTTACATGTCATACATTTTGTATTTCCATCTCCAAATCTTTTCCTGTCATTTAGATTTAGTACATTCACTCTGCATTTAAAATATATTACTGATTTTGCTGAATTATCATATATATTACTTTCTTCTTTAATTTCTGTTTTCCAATTTCTGTATGTCAGTATACTTTTCTTTGTTGACAATTCTTTTTTCCAAATATTTGTATCCCATATGTTTAATTTATCTTTTATTTCTTTTACTTTCATCTTTTTTATATCGTGGAAATCTAGATTTAGCTCACTCAGTGTTTCATTGATTTCATCCATCCATTTATACATATTCGTGAATTTCATATCTTTGATAATTTCTCTAAGTAAGTCATTTCTAGTTTCATTTGCTTCATTACACTGTATTATTGATTTTAAGTACATAATTTTTCCCTCTTTTATTCGTTTTATCATTGATGAAGCCCCCACTTCACCTCTCAGGGTTCCTGTAGGTGTGTATGATGGTGCTCCCAATATTTGTCTATATACTTTATTTTCCTGCCTCTGAAGTTTTTCTATGTCACTTTTTGTTAAATTCATTACATTAGCACCATATAATATACTCGGCAGAGCTACTGATTTCCAGTAAGTTTTTCCAATTAATAATTTGTTGCAGCTTTTATGAATAACTGAATATGTTAAGTTGGCCAATTTTTGTGCTTTTTCATGCATTATTAGTTTCTGTCCTTTAAAGCAGTTCCTCGTATTTTCTATCGTTATTAGAATGGTCTAAATAAGTGGTTAATGAAGGTAGAAAAACCGTACGCAATAACGGTAATTCATTCAATATCTACCGATTTGAGTAGTATATTATATGTGTTTTTATTAAAATCTGGAGTGGATACTTTATGGTCCGAAATGATACGTTTTTTGAAAATTTGGGGATACATTTTAGTTTTACCAACTGGGAACACTGCTAGATGGAAAGAAGAGGGGTGATGTGTATAATTATTTATCTGTCATATGGACTAGTTTTAATTATTCTAGTATTGTATTGTATTATAAAAATATAATAACTACCACTTAAAATGATTAGTTGATTCCAACAAATTCTTTTATCACAATTTTGCTTCTCTTATATATTTCTTGGATAGGAATATGTAACGACCAACGACTATCAAACACTATATCCATTTGTCAACCTACTTTATAATACACACCCATTTAAGTATGATAATAGTAATAAATTATATAAGGTTTTAATTTCCACCACCCATATAATAATAAGTTCCTCCACAACAACAACACCACCAAACGTTACCCAGTTACACATTTTGTATTTTATTGGTGGAGGTGAGACTCTTTACTTTATTTTGAGCCTATTTTACTGTTTTTTGGGGAATATATGTGTGTAGAAGAGCATCCACGAGTATCAAAAGTGTGAGAATGGAGATTGAAGAGATATTTAAGGACAGATCATTTTGCATGTATTTTCGACAGCTTATTTCTCAAGAACAAACAAGCTTTTTCGTATTTTTCATTTACAATTTTCTTGCTTTATTTTCCATTCAGTTATAACAATGATATATTGAGGGCCCTGCTTTCTTTATATCTATTATTCAAGCATTTGTCCATAATCACTCCCATTAATTCTTTTCTGTCAAATATATTTCTTAGTACATGTACGTCATTTCCTTATAAGTTCTTTCCGTCACAAATACATTAAATCAACTACCCATAAATTATTCAATTTTTCGCTGGTATTCGTTGTGGCCACATGCTGCATACCTAGCCAGCCTAAGCCAGGTACCTATTCCTGAAAGAAGCAGGTGATCAGGAAATCCAACGCATCTTCATAGAGGCAGCCAAGCTCTATCCAAGCTCTATCTCAGAGAGAAACACCATAGATGAAAATTGTCTTGGAATGGTCCAAAATAGTGGGTAATGATACTAAAATACACAATATAGTGAACGGAGTACTTCTGTATTAATACCGAGGAGGGGAGGTGATATATCCAAAAACATTAATTTGCGACGGATATGAACAATAACTTTGTTAAAAACACACTATAAAACATTGAATTCTGAAAACCTCTAGTCGAAAACAAATTATGGACAAACACTTGCATGTTACCTTATATTTGTACATGGTTATTTAATGTGTGTGTGTGTTATTATGGAGTTAAATATTTATAGCCTTATGTATATCCGTATCCATAAGTATCCACGTATATCCGTGTCTGTATTTATATTCATATCTATGTATACAGTAGACCCTCGATATATACTGTATATAAAATGAATAAATTTATCACATATATCCTCTTAACACAGGCTCAGTAAATCACTTAAGTTAGTTTGTCTGTATGGTAATGAATAACAGAAGCCTGGGAAAACATTTGGTTGTCTTCAATGAGTGAGTGAGTGTAAAATGAAGTAAATAGTGGATACAACGATATATTCCTTGTATATATCGAGGGTCTACAGCATCCATGTTTGTATAACTCTAGATGGCTGAGACAAAGAGCAGCAGCGGTGGTAGCGGCAGCGGAGGAAGTGGGAATACGAATATGAATACAGCAAATGAGTCGGGACATGAGGCGGGAGGAGTGACGGCAGGAGCAGGCGGAGGCAGCAGTAGTAGTGGTAGTAATAGTAATGAGGGCAACAGTAGTACATGTGATGCTACTGATACAGAGAGAGAATGGGCCCAGGCAGCACACACTGAGTTTAGTAAAGGCAATTATACTGCTGCACTCACACTACTCTCACAGCTACACTCCACACGACCTAAAGATCACAAGGTTTGATGCCCCTATTGTTATTTATGTGTACTATCAAAGACAAAACTCGTGTTGTGAAATCTTGTGAAAATATATGGAAGAGGGCTAAACATACAGGGGATGAACGTTACTGTTGGGGTTCATAATGTTTCACGAGTAATATTAAATCATTGGACGAGACATTGACACAAGTTTTGTCTTTGATAGTACAGTATACAGTAGTTATATTCTGTATAGTCATTTATGAGTAGAATTATCTATAAAATACACATCTTCATGTTGTTGTTGTTGTTGTTGATGTTCTCCCGGGTCAGAATGGCCTACTGTCCCACAGACCCCCGGTACGATCTGGTCGCAGTGAAAAAAACAAATTAAAATAAAGGAGGGGCTGGCCCTATATGCCTGGGCTACCGAAGCACATCCCAGGGAAATGGGACCAGAGCTTACTGGACCAGGGAGTCTGGGGGCCTCCGACCACCAGGGAGATTGGGGGGAAGGTCTTTGATCCCACAGCCAGTGTTGTGGGCCCAAGTCCACGTTACCACAACAGCTACAAGTGGGGCTGCAAATTCCATGAGACCAGCCTTGAAGGGACCATAAGGGGGAGGGAATTTACACTGCTGCATGCAAAGGGAAATACACCCCCGTGTACTGGCGGTCCACACAGCAGTGGGAAAAGAAAAGAAAAAAAGCCTCCGGTTGCACTACACCTCACATGGATTATTAATCCATGTGGGCAGATCTCATCAAATCACCTAGAAAGTGACCAGATCCTACAACAATCTTTATTCTAGCCCTGTGGAGGATGGCTATTATTCCCAGAGAATAAAGTCAGCCCCCCTGGGCAGTACACATCTTCATATATATTTACCTACTTAGGCCTATATAGTTATTTTCATGTGCATTATAGATATCTAAATATATACTTATCTACATGTATAGTAGTTACCTTATATTGCATAGAATGGAGGAGGCAGTAGCTCTCCATTTTGACCACAGTATAATATCCCCCTAAATCTAACCTTGATATACTGGACAGGTGCTGATGAACAAGGTGGTGGTAGAGTACTATAAGAGTGACCTGAAGAAGACCGACACCTTCAGGAAACAACTGGCAGACATCTGTGCTCAGGTTGGTCTTTGTTGCATGTGTACAGTTGTGGACACATGAAACAGACATTTCAAATGGGCCCTTTATCAAGTATTTTGTATAGGATGAACCTCTACACACATCATCTCATCCTATACCGTATGCTCAATGAGGGGCCCAGTTTCAGGTGTGTGTGTTTCGTATGTCCGCAACTGTACATCTTCACTGTTAATATTTGCAATGAAAGCCAGAGATTGAATCCGAAAAATTGGTGAAAACGTCTGGTATATAATGAAATGTTCTTGTGCCAATAGTTAACATAGATTAACTACCACAAAAAAAGTTAAAACAAACTTTGCATTATGAAACAAGCTGTTGGTTAATAACAATTAACATAGAACATAATATATATGAGATTATCTACTATCTACTGTATGTTACCCATTACTGTATTACATATGATATTATTTTAACCGGCTTTTTTTTTCTGTACCCAACACCTAGTCTGGTCTGAAAATTGGTGAGGTGGGTGGTGGGGAAGAAGGAGAAAGAAGTGTGGTACAGTTCAACCATTGTCTTGTTCTGTACCATCTCCATCAGTACCGTGCCGCACTCACACTACTCGAAAAGATGTATACTGGTCTGGAGTCACTTGGTGGGTTGATTAGGATTTTGTATTGTATTGTAAAATACTATAGTAGTGTCAATTTATGTGTTTTTATTTTTATGAGTTCATATCATGATTGTCAGTTCAGTGTGTGTTTTGTGGGCAAAGTTGCTGATTTCTTATAATAGTGAAGTACTTTTTGGAGCATAGGAATAGGCAGTAGATGGTTAAATGTTCACTTCTTCCCAAAATGTTTAAAATCCTCACAAAATTGCACTAAAAGTCATAGAAAACTGTTCATTTTGGTAACTGTCCTTGACATCCATGCAAGACAATATGACTGAGCTAACCATGATATTACATGTGTTGTGTGTGCTCAGAGGAGAGTGTGGGTATTGGTGTGTGTTTACTGATGGCGGAGTGTCACTTGGGGGCGCACCATCCTGAACGAGCCCTGCCTGTCATAGCACACACTGAGACCACCTTCCTGCCACAGCCCCTGCCTCACACACCATCACACAAACAGCCAACTGCACCACATGACAAAGAAAACAAGTAAGTTGGGGACAAGTTTACAAATTACAATATGTGAATGAAAGAAAAAATTATTTGACTACAACCTACAGTACAGGGCCCGGGTCCACATACTTAAGGGTAGAGATAAGATGTTGACACTACAGCAGGAAGAGAAAAGGAGATAGACAGGTGAGATAGTAAGTGAAGGGGAAAAAGCAGGAAAGGAGGGAATAATGTATCACAAAAAGTGTATTCCGGGAGCCTGTATTAACTCATTTTCATATGTGTGAGGCAAGTGAGTAATCATGGGTAGCATCTGAACACTTTATTTATTCATTGTATTATTTCCAGGTCTCCAGAAAAGAACAATGTATCAGTAGGAATGGGTAGTAACAACAGCAGTAGCAGTAGTAGTAGTAGCAGCAGTAGTAGTAGCAGTAGCAGTAGTAGTAGTAGTAGCATCGGCAGCAGCGGCGCAGCATCGGAGGAGATTAGGTGCAGCGCCACACAAGAGCAGTTGAGGGGACGACTTCAGCAGCTGAGAGTAAGAGCACTGCTGATGATGCGAGCACTCAGACTGGCCAAGAAGGAACTCAAGACCATTGTTACTCATGCTGTCAATGCTGGAAACTCTCTGGTATGTAACTCAAACCAGTCCCTCCTCACCATTCCACTGTCCCTCTTCTCTGTTCAATTGTCCCTCCTCTTCATTCCGCTGTCCCTTCTCTCCGTTCCATTTTGCCTCCTCTCTTTCTTTTTCTTTTGTGTTTGCTTTCCCTCTTCTTAGTCTCCTTCTCTTTGTAGTACAGTATAAGGTGTTGTTGGCCCATCACTGTTTTCTTTCTTCCCATTTTCTTTCATTCTCTTGTAAGTAACATATACAAATGCTGTCTGGTTATTTGCTTTCTCTCTTTTGTGTTCTCTGATATTTTTTCCTTGTGATGTAGTGCATGGCTTTCGTTGCCTGCCACCAACACATCTTGTCTGATAAACAGACTTGGGGTTATAGTAATAGAGTATTAAAAGGTTTTCTAAGTAATAGTAATAGTATTAGATTAAATAATCATAGCTGAAAGTGTAATAGTAATAGAATGCAAAGTAATAGATAATAGTATATTACTTTAGTTAATTTATCTATTGACTGCTCTCCATGATGCAGGTACACCATAGGAGACCGTGTAGAATGAAGAGTAGCCTACCAGACATCAAATTATTTAAACATATTTGTACAAATGCTGGATATCCTCCCAACAATAATGAAAATTATTATCATGATTAATATCTACTGTTATTGCAAATAAGATATAATAGTAATAGGTAACCAAGTAATAATAATAGCAATATTATAGATGACCACTAAAGTAATATAATAGAAAAATGTTAGGAGTAATAGTAATAATAAAAACCCTGTAATAAACCCCATGTCTTTGGCAGTGATAAATTATAAGCATGGTTTGTTTTATTAGCTTACCACACATTAAACTTCGATACAATACCCAAAGACATTACTTTTTATTAAAATTGTGTATGGGATACAGGTATGTTATTGCCAGTTTTATGTATTTGTATGTATTTGGTATATATTAGTTTGTATGTATTTGGTAATGTCTAAACCTTACTTACTATTGTCAGAATATAACCCTAGTGAGCCTGAAAAGTCAACTGGAATACCTGAGGGGCAACCATCGTAAGGCTATCAAAGTGCTGAACCAATGTGCTGCCATCCCTCCACCCAGCCCGTATGTATACCACATCCACACTGAAGATTGCTATTTTAAGTACAGTGTTAATATCCCAATCACTTCACCTAACCTGCTTGAGTTTGACTTAATTACCATTAGTTTTGCGGATGATAGAATGGGTTTCAGATATTGTATTAATTTATTATAGTTGTTTTATACTTTTCCTTAATGAGTGAGTGTGAGTGTTATTTTTTAGGTCATTTGGTCCGAGCCTGGGGGTAATGTACTACAACAACCTTGGTGTAATCCACATGGGCCTTGGGAAGCCCACACTGGCATGTCTTTACCTTCAGAAGGCACTGAAGGAAGCACAGGTTGATGATGACACAGGCCAGTCAGGTAAAATACAGTTCTCACTTTACTAATGTCACACTGGAAGTTTGACAAAAAATAACCATGAGTAAAGCAGTATTCATTCAATGCCATATATAGTAGTGATCTATCTCTAGTGTGATGGAGTTTGATAATCTATTTCTGCAGGAGGGAGTGGAGACTTGCTGAGTCAACGTCCACTATACCAGCTGAGCAGTAATGTACAAATGGAGTTGTATTATAATCTTGGGGTCACCCTCCTTCACATGAACAAACCCGAGAAGGCGTTTGATTTCCTATTGGAGGTGGTACAGGTGTACTCAATGAACCCCAGACTGTGGTTGAGGCTGGCTGAGTGCTGCATTGCTGTCCATAAAAGTGTAAGTCTCTTGTACAGTTAGTAACCAATGATATATCTGCTGCTAGTGTTATATTTAGTCCTGCACTTGTTGGACAAATACTTGTTTTAATAATTCAAAAAGTTCAAGAGAATTGACATGCCCTGGCGTTTAGACTCATGTCATATAAAATATAAAAACTCCCCTTCGAAAAGTTTATGATATACTGTACATATAAGTTATTAAAAGTATTGTTATTCAGGGTGTGCAAGAAGACATGTCCAGTAAGAGAGGCATCATCCAGGGTACAGTTGGAGTGGGAGTACACCGCAAAATATGTCTGGCTACACGCATTGCAGACCACAACAAGAAACAGTGAGTGGTGACTCTGTTTGTATATAATCTGGTTTTCTTTAGCTTATTGTAGATGTTCACAGATAATATTATTTGAATTGCTAAAGTGTCACTCCTAAGCAATTACAACTATAGTACAGTCCATAGTTGTGTATGTATATTTGACCAAGAATGATATTGACATGCCTTCATACATCTGTAAGGGTATAGCAAGTTAGTGACAGCATGTGTACTTCTTTGTTAACCATTGTTTACTGATTGAACAGATTCATGTGTTAATTGTGTACAGTAGCTATGGTAGCCTTTCTTTGGATCACATCTTAATGGATGTGTGTGTGTGTGTGTGTTTTGGTACAGGTGTGACCCCCACTCGGAGTCAGACGCAGCATTTCCTGAGCCGACCCTTGAGTTTGGTCACCTGTGTCTAAGGAATGCCCTCGCACTCCTGCAGGATGACGCCTCTACTACACCCCTCACTGATGAACAGGAAGCCTCAGGTAGTGTTCATCAACCTGTGACAGTGTGGTTTATACATAGCCTCCCCATTATGCAGAAGGTAGATAGGTACTGTACTGTACATAGATGTATATATAGGTACTGTAGGTAGATAAATAGTAAGTTGATAGATCAGTTAGGAGCCTCTTTGATATCAAGTGTAAAAACTCACCATCAGTCAGTAAGAATAATAATAACTCCTACTATAATGCATTGATGGATGTTACTCTTATCTTTGCATAGGAGTGTTGCCAGAACTGTACCCGGCTGGACCCTCATCACCTCTGAGGGGCACTGAAGTCGTCAGTTTGCGTGTGTCTGCCCTGGCCTGCTCTGCCTATGTCACCCTCTGCCTCTCAGAGTTCCCAGCTGCACTCCGACATGCTGAGGCTCTCCTTGCTGCACATCCTAAGACTCCTGCCATGTACAAGTAGGTACAACAGTAGTACCTTGATATAACATGAATATATACCATACTAGTATTCACCCTGTCATTTTACACTCAGTCCTTCATTGAACACCATCATATGTTTTCCCAGGCTTTTGTTATTCATGAACATACTACAGGCTAAGTTATCTAATTGGTTTGTGTTAAATGGGAAGTGTTAAATATATTAGCATTATATAGACAGTGTATTGGTATCATATCAATAGACCCTGGATAGAATGCAAACTCAGTCCCCCACTTGAAGATCTTTAAATGTTTTCCCAGCCATTTTGTGACCCATTTCAATCTATACTAAGTGATGAAATGGTACTGTTGTGTTACAGGCTGCTGGGTCACCTATATGCTGGTGAAGCCCTGATCTGCCTGGGGAAGGTATCTGAGGCCATCACACACCTGGACCCTCGCCTGGTGGGGGACCTCAACCTATCCCCACCATCACTTGACTCAGCACACAACACATCCACTACCAATGCTAACACTACTAATGCCACCACACCCCACCAGGGTAAATATTATAAATAATAAGAAAAGTAGGAAAGAAATAACTGAATAAGATATAATAAGATTCCCACCATCACCATCACTGACAACTCAATCTTTAGAAACTCTTTTACTATATAATACTGTATCCTCTTAAAATTGAAAATGTATATCTGATACTTGGTGACAGGTTGGTACCCAAATACGACGGCATCAACCATGCAGGTGATGCGGTACAACCTGAGTGTAGCGTATGCCCTGCGGAGGGACTGGGAGAAAGCTAACAATCTACTGAAGGAGGTAAAAACTTTCATTAGTACAAATTACTTTGGTACATCCTTTATAATTGTAATCTGAAAATGTTTCTATACATCACATCATATTACATCCAGTCCCTCATTGAAAAGTACCAAATATTTTCCAGGTATGGACTGAGAGCAATGGACACATGCCAGCCCAAGTCATTATGTTAGCCATGTATATACAACTGCAGATGGGTGAGTTGTTTTTCTGTTTTAGGTCATACATGTTCACCAATGCACACACACAAACACACTCATATATACTGTACAGTATTTTTGATAGTTCATACTTCAGCTGCAAAAATTGTGTATGATAATAGATATCTTTAAATAGTAATATCCTGTGTACTTATTCTTTCATCACTTATTAAACCTTATACTGTGCATTGCAGGAAATATTGATGTAATGAAGAACATAGTCAAGAAGAATATCTTGCTGACTTGAGAGCAACAAGTTATGGACAGCAGTGTAATTGAAGGTTTGTAAACCATAATATTTGGTAAATCTGCATTTATGGATAAATATACTCCATAATTAGATAAACTTGTAAGGATCGAAATATAAAAAGGATATATATTTTCATTTTTGGATGTTTCAGTCTGCCTCTCTGTATGTTTGAATACAGTAGTACTGTATGTCTAGTCCATCTATATATGTCAACTATTTTTGGTAGAATAATATGTTAGTATGGCATTAATAGATACTGTATATTTATAATTTTTTCCCTATTTTATTCCAGGAAGATGATGATGGTCAGTGGAGCTCGGACGTTGTATCCTACCACACAGTGCCTGATGACTGGCCACTCCCTGTTCCGTACAGTGTGAGAGAGATATGTATCAGTGCTCTATCAGGCAGGGTGGGTTCCAGTAACTTGAGAGATATATATCAGTGCTCTATCAGGCAGGGTGGGTTCCATACAGTGTGAGAAAGATTTATCAGTTCTCCATCAGACAGTGTGGGTTCCTGTAACACGTGAGAGAGATTTGTCGGTTCTCTATCAGGCAGTGTTGGTTCCAGGGAAGATTACTGTCACAAGGCTATTATTACATATACAATACATATACACTATTATTGGAATTGTACATTTTGGAGGTTATGTGCGTTTTTCTGACTGTGACCTCTAGATGGGGTGTCACAAAATGCAGGGTTGCCAGTGTACCATTTCCTTACACCTGATAATCGATTGATTAATTTTTTTGGTGGATTAGAACTGATAGCGATATTTCTTTGTACATATGCAACATCATTGTACATTTTTGTTTCCAATTTAATCTTCTTAAATACATTGTATTTAACTAATGGCTCTAGAAAATGGTGACGACATGAAGTTGTGCTGGTATTCCCTCGTGCTTACAAACAGCTGTGTTATCAATTCTTCAAATGCGGGTAGTGTTCCTCAGTCATGTAAAGTTATCTAAGGGTAAAGGGGAAGGTGCAGTCCTTCCCCTAACTTTGTGGTATATATTATATTTGGCTTGCTCTCTTTCTGCATCACTCATTAACCCATTACAGGAATAATGAAAGACAAAAGTAGTGTCCAGGAAATTATTGAACACAAGTTTGTATCTGTGGCCTGGGTTTTCGTTGTGGTAGTTTGTATGTCAATAATTGTATATCAGACAGAATTACGACACAACCTTTGTCTTTCACCATACATATATATACTATAAGTCTATTTGTATCATTCATCCTCACCATTTGTACTACTCTTGCCACTTAATTTACAGCCTGTAATGAGAGAAGTACAGTATAGTCTTGTTATTGCTGGCTAATGGTAATAGTCATTATAATATACTTGGTAGTCTTTTACACTGGTTGATATGTGAATATTGACCCCTTAGTGGTGTACTTAGACCAGCCATACAGTAGTTAGCCTCTATAGTTACTCCTTAGGATCTTTACCATCAACTATGAAGAATTTAAAGGAGAAGTTACTATCATTCATAATAGGTAAAGTAGACTTTTGATATAATGCTACACTTAGTCCCTCATTGAAGATTACTAAATGTTTTTGCAGATTTCTGTTATTCATTACCAGACACTAAGTCATCTAGTGGGTTTGTGTTAAGTGGCAAGTATTAAGTATGTTGGCATATTATTGAGAGTCTACTGTATATAAATGTGTCAAACAACTGAATACTTTACTCTAGTGGATATGAGAATTTTTCAAGAACATACAGTAGCCTAAGGATAAGCAAACGGCTGTTAACAGGATTGCTCATTCTAGACATACACAGATTTAGCCATAATGCAAGTACTGTTAATTTAGTATGATATGAGTTCAATTACTCCTTGTAAAATATAGTCATTGTATCAGTCATCATCATTGGTAAGACCATAACATGTCATGCATTTGGTTCTTCATGTCCATCACATAATTATTAATCCACTCACTTACACCTCTGTTTCTAAACCAATGTCTTCCTGTCTTGCGCCTCAAATAAACTTTGTCAAACTTAACATTTATTGTACAGTACTGTACATTGATTTATTGCATAAATAAAGTCTTATTGGAAATTTTCTGGTGTAATTTGCTTACTCTATAGCCTAAGATTTATGTGAAAGTTGTTAGCTCTGTTGGGACCTATTTCTTTTGGTTACTTTAATAATTGTTATTCAATTTCTGAATTCATTAATTTTGTTGATATTTTACATATTGAATATAAGCTCGTATTCCTCTATGTTGATGTTTAGCAGCTGTCAACCAATGTTGCCAAGCGTGGAGAAATTTTCCTAGATTTAGGAAATCAACGACACAAAAGGGGTATTATATCGCGATTTGGGAATTTTGAGAACTTTGGGAAAATTTGTGTAACTTAATATCTAATGCAACTGAAAATATTTAAAAAGGGCTTACGAAAGCAAGAACTGACATAATGCATTGCAATACTTATTATGTTTTAGTGCTTTCTACGAAATAGAAGATAGGCAGTATATGATATGGAGAATTTTTGCAGACGATTCGGGGAATTCTGGAGTATACTGGTTTTGGCTGCTTGGCATCACTGCTGCCTTAATGGTGGAGATTGTTTACCTTTAGAGATTTTAGAGAATTTTTAACCATTTTCAAAAACTTCAGTTGTTGACATTTTGCTTTTATTGTGTCAAACCTGCCTTGTGAGTGTTATAGATAAGATTAAGAAGTTAAATACAGTTATTGTAAGGCATTCTGCTGACGTTTTGAGATGTGACAAGATGTTTTTCATAAATTTCTGAAACTCATTATTGTTGGAAATATTTCGGTTTTGAGTAAATTATGTTGATGATGGTGTTATTCTTTCAGGTACAGTTATTTATACAGAAATGAGATTACAGTCAATACAATCTGAGCCACCATCAGCACCATCACATGATATAACCAATAACAAGAATTATACCCAACATTCCCCATGGCTAATAATGAGGAAAGTACAGAAGTAAGTCAATTACAACGTTTGGGGAAATATGATGGGATTGTGAAGAATACATGTTGCTAAAGACAAAACTGTTAACTTAATTCTTTATTATGCATTAGTTACACAGTCATCAGTTGAAGAAAATAAGGTATTTATTGAAAGAATTACCGTTTTGTAGCAGTGTTGCCAGATCCGGCTAGGTCCCAGTACTTTGGCCCGGTCATTTTCTGTACTTTACCACGGTTATTTCCCGGTAGTTTGCCCAGGTTAGGTCCCGGTAGTCTGACCAGGTTAGGTCCCGGTAGTCTGATGCGGTCTAGGTTAGGTTACAGTAGGTCAGGTCAGGTAAGGTCAGGCTAATTTCAAAATGCCCCATTTGAATATGCCCTATCTTGGAAATGGGGCATTTGCGGAGAAAATGCCATAGAAGAAAATAGTCTTAGAATGGTCTAAATAAGTGGGTAATGAAGGTAGAAAAACCGTACCCAATAACGGTAATTCATTCAATATTTACCGAAAATAAATTTACTTTGTGAGGTTTCCCCTTGGATTAATCATGTAAAATTGTAAATATTTTTCCTCCTCAGAGCCTGGGTGACCTGGAGGAGCTGCTGGAATGTGTAGCAGACCTGGAGACAGAAGATGTGGTCTACCTGGAGGAGTACCTGGCTGGGGATGGATGGGGAGGAGGGGGAGAGGATTCACCTAGTAGTAGTCTGGACCCTCCATCACCCCTCCAGCACCACTCCCCTCCCTCCTGTTCTGCTTCGTCTCTCTGGTCCGGCTGGCATGACAAGGAAGTACCAGTACCACAAGGGGAAGGAAAGAATGGAGAAATGAGGACGCTAAATTCGCTTCCTCGTGTGGTCAGGCTCAGGGTAGAAGGGTCACCATCACAGGAAGAGGCAGTATGTGTGTCAAGGTGAGGAGGAGTTGTTTATAGGAACTGATAAGACTAACTGTTTACATTTGAAGCAAGATAATTGTATATAGAACATCTGTCATGAACTACAGTACAGTATACTCCTTGGTAAAAATGTACCAACTCCCTCATATAATTTCATGTTTTGTTTTGTTTTATCAGTAAATGTAATGCAATCCAAGAAAATTTACACAAATATTTACACATCTATGGTATGTACAGTCGGCATAATACTTTTTTGCCAACTGTACATCATTATATATTTATAAGTCATAAAATTATCATATTATATTTTGACTCTGTGGGCATCCACAGGAATGGATCCGAGAGCTTCAAGATCAAATCAGTACGTCCTAACAGAGGTGTCAACCAACCCAAATTTGTCTCATATGAAGCCTTCCCACCGACTAAAAGTATGTACTACAGTTTCTATATTGACATACTTGATACTGTAACTTATATTGCTAAGGATTTTGTCTTGGACAGTACAGTATTTGTAAAACATAAATTAACAGAATGTTTCCCATAAGCTCTCTTTCTTGGTAATACTTGAAGGAACCACTACCGGTATCCTCCACTTCACTGAACTTAAATGACCTTCTTTTCTTCTGCTTCTTCTTTCAACACCTGCCTTTAGGGTTTGTCAAAGCTGATTGATTACCTGTTTCCATCTCTGACCCCCCCCCCCCCACCCTACCATTCCCTGCATCCTCCTCCATGATGTTATTTATGATTTGGCACAGATAGAGGATCGTTATGTGAGGTGTGTGGGGTGCGGCTCTCATCACGGGAAGGTAGACGTAGACACATCCTCTCTCGTCACGTCAAGGAACGTACAAACGTCTGTGATGTGTGTGGCAAGGCCTTTATATTCAAGTTGTAAGTTTATTCACTGTACTGTTGGCCCCGAATCAGTCCCTTCAGGCTCTTCAACTGACCCTTGTTTCCCTCTTTTTCCTTTGTGCTCGCTGTCCCTCCTCTATATCTTCTTCTCTTTTCCTGTTGCAATGTCAATATTCTATCTCCAGCCTTATGAGGGTCCAGGCCCAGTAAACTGTAGCCAAATCATCCTTTCATTCATTTCATTGCTATTGTAAAGCACTCCCAGGCTTCTGTTGTTCATTACCATAAATGATGTACTATAGTAGGCCTGTGTTAAATAACAAGTGTTATAGATGTTAGGATTCTATCTAGTGTCGCTTGAAAATGATTAAAGTGTTGGGTTTTCTTATGCTCCAGTGCACTCAAGACACACCAAGCTGTGCATGCCTCCTCTCCAAGCCATGTGTGTGTGTGTGGTGCTTCCTTCAAACTGCGAGCCTCCTACATGGACCACATACACCGCATCCACCAGGCTGCCACCACCACCACACATGTCTGTAAACTCTGCTTCAAGACCTTCCATGGTATGGCTTATGATTTTCTTTATGCTTGCCATAGATACATAGGAAAGATCTGTGTCCATGGTACGTTATTTATGAGAGTAATAAATACAAAGAAATACACTACCTGGGTTGATGGTACAGACACCAGAAAAAGAGTCATCACCTTATCTTGCAACTCTGGAACCATATATTTAATCGTCTGAGATATCTGTAGCTTCTAAACTCCTGACAATACCTCTTCTATCCTGTCTCTGACCCTCTATCCAGAATTATCCTAATTCATTATGACATTCCCAGACCGGCACACCCTGCGGATACACCTCATCTCAGTGCACATGCCCAAGACCATATCCTGCCTCCATCCAGGCTGTCCCAAAGTCTTCTCCACAATTGGGCTCATGCGCTCTCACTATAAGTAAGTCCACACTCTTTCCCACATTGGCCATACCTATATTGACATTTGTATTTATTTTTGGTTAACTTCAGTAGTCACATCTGATATCATTGAGAGGATATATACTCTTTTGTTGGTAAACTGGAGGGCTACTGATTTCTCCAAACTATGCCCCATAACAAAATAATAACATTTATTATCTGTGTTTCAGGTACCATCTTAATCAAAGGTTTAAGTGTGATGATTGTGGCCAGAGTTTCTCCAGTGAATTGTACATGTGCAAACACCGTCTTACTCACCTGGGTAAGGAAAAGAGAAAGTTTTCAACATTTCATACAGAAATGTTACATTGCATGAGAAACTTTTTCCTTAAACTGACTACAGTATTACTAAACTGTACAGAGATATACTTCCCCTTCAAATTTATGTCTAGAATTGCCACCATGTATTAAGGTAAAGAAAGAAACTGAAAAATTAAATTTTCTTGATGCAGGTATTCGTCCTCATGCATGTGTGGACTGTGGCCGGACCTACATGAGTGTGTCACACCTCAACAAACACAGACGGGCAGCTCACTCCAATGCACGGCCATACCAATGTTCTGTGTGTGGCAAGTGTTACAAGTCACGTGACCATCTCACCTTTCATGAGAGCAATCACAGAGGTTAGTTAGATGACTTTGGACAACAGATGATTTTCCTGCACTGTTTTGAAATGATATATTAATGAGGCATTAAATGAGCCACTTTTATACTGCAAGGGGTGTGAATAAGTTCAGTATAGTATACCCTTGATTATAGTATGAAGAAATACATCCACCAGTTCATTTTACTGTACATTCATATTTTCATTTAAGACCCCAAATGTTTTCCCAGGATTCTGTTGTTCATGATTTACTGGGTCTGCGTTAAATGACAAGTGTTAAGTATGTTAGCATAATATCAAGGGCCTACTGTATCTTGTTCTTTAAGATACATTTAACCAAAGAACATTTCAATGTTACAGTAATTTATTTAATTTTATCCACAGGTGAAAAACCATACAAGTGTGAGGTATGTGGTTATATGACTGCATACAGAAACACTTACTATGCACACAAGAAAAAACAACATTCATCATCAAATGCAAACAATGGAGCAAAGAGTGGAGATAACATTAATGTGGATGGAAAAGAGAAAAAGTCTGCACTTACCAAAGCCAAGGGTAAAGGAAGGACAAGAAGGAAAAAGACTGTAAACAATGACAACAGTGCAGTTGTGGTTGTGACAAGCAATGAGAAAAGAGTCACTCTTCCCTATGCCAAAGATATTCCCAGGCAGTCAGGCAGTCAATCAGATCTACCCCAAGTATTGATGTACGGTGCCGAGGAAATAGTGACCAGCCAGGACAGGACAGAGTTGCTGCAGGATGACAAAACCGACACACCAGATGGCAGCAGTGTGGATGCTAATGGCGATACAGTGGGGATAGAAGAGGGTACGACATCTGTCAACCTTTTCTGCGTTTTGTCGAGTGAGCCTAATAACTCTATATTAGGGCAGTCTGTTTCTGAGAGTCTTACCTGTATGCCAACACCTATCAATAACTCACAAAATTTGACTGGTCTTGTGTCTCCTCCAGCAGTGCATCAAATTGTGTCACTTGATAATGGAAAACTGGAGGCACCCACAAATAGTATCCAAAATGATAAGCTGCAATTGTTTCACCTGTTGACAGACAGTGACTTAACCAACAAACCCGAAAGAACACAAGAAAAACATGACTCTCTTATCCTTTTGTCTAATGTTGGCAAGTGTGCGGTTCCTAATTGTGATACTAATGACGATTCACTCTTGTTATTCAAAAGTGATGCTAATTCTTATGTTGGACTCTGCAGTCAACATGCCATAATAGATAGTCAGGATAATGATAGTTTAAGTACAGTTAAATTGCTAGAAACAGAGGAACTTGGAAGTCATATTCAACCCAACTCCAGTGCAGAGGAAGAGAAGTTGTGTGAGATCAGCGTAATTGCTGAGAGGAATCCGTCGGAACTTCTCATTGACTACTCCCACCAGGATCTTACCTCCAGGGAGCAACATCCATTGGTAACCCTCACAGTGCAGTATGAAGAGACGAATGGCGAAGGGGAAACTCTCCTTCAAAACCACCACCATCAAGAACAACAACATACCTCGCCCTCAGAACCATTGACGGTAAAGTTTCAGGGGACTAATGACCAGGATAATTCACTCTTTTCACCCTATACCAGTCTAGTGGGAAAGCATAAGATAGCAGGGATCAATTGTGGTGATGATGGTGGTAATTGTCGAGGTGGTGGTACTTGTCTACAGTCACCACGCTTTACAACTATTGAGGGAGAATGTGACAAAGACAATAATGATGGTTGTGATGCTGGTTCTTCACTCCTACAGTCACCAGAAGTCACCCTACCAATTGCTAACCTTCCAGTCACTTCTAGTTCCTTAGCTCTTTCCCATCATGCAGAAAAGATTGGCAATTGTGGTGATGATGGCAGTAATAGTAGAGGTGGTAGTAGTGACAGTTGTAGTTCTGGTAATTTCAGTGGTTTCATTGATGATGGTAGTGGGGGTGTAGGTGATTCACTCCTTCAGCCAGATCCAGGGTTGTCAACATCTAACCTCCCAGTCTCCTCCAGTTCGTTGACTCCCTCTCGGCACACAGAAGTTTGCCTTGATGAGACATTTTCCACCATGATGGAACTGGACTCTGGTGTAGCAACTCTATCTGGTCATATTGTAGATGACTCCTTCAATCTGGCTCAACTGGAGGTTCAGTGTCCAGTCTGTGATCAGTTCCTCTGTATGGATGAATATGTCACCCATTTAGAGTGTAGCCACAACTAAAGATGCACATATTGAGCAAAATTACTGATTGGTGATCATAGAGATTTAATGTCTCTGTTGACTAATATATTTTGACTTGCATGAAAACATAGTTGTGTTATCCCATAAGTCATGACAAATACCATTAACAAAGAATGACTGCAAAGGAAAATTGACCATAACTTTAAAGAAAGAGTTCAAGAGTTTGTAAAACTGTTATGAGCCCCAACAGGTGGAACATAGATAACTATTTAGAGACAAGTACAGGGACAGGTAAATGGTTCCTTAGGTTTTAATTAAATGGAGTAGGCCTACATTGGCTTATTAGCATTACTACCAACATAGTCTAGCCACACATACTAACCTTACTGAGATGACACGTGATCAGGTTTCACACTGTTCATTATGCCATCCTAAACACCATAATAGGTTTGGGAGCTACTGTAAGTTTCTTATGAATAAGATAGTTATCTGATGAGATTGGTCTCAGAATGACTCATTTCTTTTAATCGTCTGGTTGCCAAATGGCTTGTGAATATTTTAAGCTAGTCTTAGCTTAAGGAAAGACTATGCAGTTTTGTAATTTATACTGTATGATATTACTGTAATTACATGTTATGAATATACAGAATTTAATCCTGTACTGTGATTAGCCACCCGCTTATAGATGAGAAGTAACATTCAATTAGTTCACCTTCCTCTAACATTTCCATGTAGTCAATGGTGCCATCGGCTGAAATAAAAGGGAGTGGATATATAGCCTCGGAGGGTGGATGACTCTGTAACCCTTCGGACCCCAGCCACCTCCTTGCCTCACTTGGGTTGTCGCTCGTGTCCTCTTCTTTCGTATTTGCTGTCACCTTCCTTCTGATACAAGGTCTTTGTGGCCTACCATAGTCATGTGGGGGGAGGGGGGCTCGTGTCTCTTGTTCATAAACTAATAACCCATCCCACGTGAGAAAGTGGTGAGCCACCTGATGAGTCACATCCCAACTCCCTGGTCCCTCTGGCCTCGTACCAGGAATAGTTGATGTCTCCAATGATTTCACGTGTAGAAAGAATGATTGGGGAATTTGCCAATTCTTTAGTTTTATATATCCTATACGGCAAGAGGCATTATAAATATATATATTTATACCCGTATATACACGCGTTTTGCATGGCAAAGATTATATACAAACGTTATAGCCTTTCATTCATGAATTTTGTATACCAATGACGGTGTTCAGATACTTTATTCCCCGACTGTACACGCTTGGTCTCGGCTTGGTTGTGTGGATAATGAGTGACTTGGCAACCGTGAAAGGAAGGAAGGCAGGCGACTAGGACACGTGGAGGGGTCTGCACATTATGCCGTATATAGGTGACACTCAACTGGCACCCGTACATATATATATTTATATACCTTGGGCACGTGTATTGTACCTCCCACCCCCGATACACGCACCTCCTTGTAATTCGCCACACATTTAAGATTTCTTTAATAAACACACACACATTCCTCGCTGTAATACACAATCACTCGCGGAGCATACGATTCATTTTAGCTCACACACAAGTACACAACCTCGTTGCTATGGGTGCACTTATCTGGCACGGGCACAAAGTAAGACACGTTGGGAAGGGGAGAGGAGGGCTGGGGAAGGGCAGGGAAAAAGCGTAGAGATGGGGTTGCGAAATGATGAAAAAACGAAGACCTCGGTAGACCTGCAGAAGCACGAAATAGAGAGGATGTACACAAATCACGAAGGAAAAGAGGGGAGGGAAGAGATGCGAATGCAGTGATGGTGGCATTTAATGTGCCAATACACCGTTTTACCAGCATAGTTCAGTGCAACAAAATCAGTCATGTACCCTGCAACCATCTATGTGTGGGGTTTTGACTTTGGGTCACGCAGGACTAAGATGGATAGAGAGAGAGAGAGAGAGAAAAAAAACTGTTAAAGGCAGAGTGGCCCTGTTGTACCATAAGAGGAGACAGATTTTGGGGACGGCAAACACGAAGGAAAAAGAAAAAAAAAATAATTGAAAGGGAGTGGCTTGGGCCCGAAAGGGCGGCCACACATGTAAAATACTGCCCTCATCACCGCTGGCAATACCTTCCCTACTGGGTGTGTTTTCCTGAGATTCGGGGTTACTATCCTAAAGGTCTTTGATCCTGGTGTCTGAAATAAATATTGCCAGGTGAAGTTGGTCTTGGCTATGCCTACACGTAGGGAGTATTGCCCCCTAAGGTTGTAATACTTTAAATTGGTAGTAGCCTACTGAGCGTAAGGGTAGGCAACCATTGTGCTATATAGGCTACCTGTACAATTTGGCAAGTGTCACGTAAACACATATTTTAAAGACGTCTCTCTGGGTACAGGAAAACTCGAAATGAGTGAAATTAGGACACCAAACTCAATAATTATATTTTGATCTATTATGACCACCCTAACTTGCATTCATGTTTGTGACTTAGTGATTACATTATTCATATGGATAAGATATAGCTATTGATTTAATAGGAGAGATGCAGTACGGAAGACTGTACAGTCTTCCGTTTCACTTATTGTAAGTCTGAACAACTACTTTAGACTCTGATAATACACAGGCTATATAATATACCAGTGAAATCTTAGCATATCCTAACCCCAACCCTATAGCCTGTAGCCTACCGAGAGAAAGTTGGTAATATTGGAAGAGTCAAGTGTGTCACGTCAGTGCATGGTCACATACGTGTCTTTATACACGGTCTGATCTCCTTAGATACCTTCAAGAAACTACTACATTGTCCTTCAAAGTTCAACAGTATACGAGTAGGGTCAATGCTTTATGGAATGGAGCAATCAGTAACCCACATCAGATGACCCCCTTTAATCATATTTTAAACAGATAACCAACATTAACATCCATCCGCGCTCAGAGTATAATAGGAAGTTGTGCCTCGCTACTGTTGTCTGTGAATTATGAACTGCTATTGATATGACTTGGGGATGTGACTGGCAACTTTACTATATCTAACCAACCACGTATATATATAACCAACCACCACATCACGTATTGTTGTTACCTCCGTCATGCAAGAAGATTGGTTATGTTTTACAAATTTACAGGATAAAATCAGGTAAGGAGCTGGGTACGTAGAATGCAATGCACGTGCTATCCCCGTGCCTTGTGTTGGGTGGCGGCCAGTGTCATGATGGGCTCCTCTATTAGAGGAGGCCATCATGCCAGTATAGGGAGTCATCCCGATAATAGACAACGACGACGTGATCAGAGGATACGATGCCAGGGAATGAAAACTAAATTACCAACTACCATTGGGAAAAATGCACGAGAAAATTTATTTCTGGTATTGTTTTATGTCAATAATGTACCGAAATTAAAGGAGAGCCCCTTGATAATCACATAATAATAGAGATATAGTAACAAATAAAGCGACACTTGGCAAGCATCATGTGGAGTAAAACGTCTATAGAGGTTTTGACTATTGCCAAGTATGGGGAATTTTCCCTAGACATGGAGAATTAGAGGTACCAATGGAGAAATTATAAAATAATTATTAAAGAGTAAATGGAGAAATTTCTTCCAGACGTAATATCAAGAAGATGGTAAATATGTGATTATCTTCAAGAGTAAACAGGGATTTCTTTAGATAAAAAGGGTTGGCTAATTCTGATGTTGAAGTTTTTAAAATTTAGATGTTGAAGTTTTTAAAATTTAAATGTTGAAGTTTGGAAAATTTATAATCTAAATTTTAGATGTTGAAGCTGGGAAAATTTTGATGTTCAAGCTGGGGAAATTTACATGTTGAAGCTGGGGAAATTTAGATATAGAAGCTGAGGAAAATTCGTGAAGCAGACCACAAGACTGACACAGTGACAGTCCAATATTGCCAGGTGCAGGGAAATTTCTCTGTTTTAGAGAATTTTGTAGTCGACACAAAAAAAATAATATAAAGAAGGTTCAAGAGTAAACAGGGAATTTTTTCTACCAGACGAAATACCAAAAAAAAAAAAAAAAAAAAAACGTCAATGTTCAACAAGAGAAGAGTAAACAGGGAATTATCGTGTGTCAAGGGTTCAATTTATGTTGAAATAATCACCTAGTTTGGTATCTAAGGTAATTTGGCTCCATCTAAGGTATTTTCAACCCACTTTTTAAGGTAATACCACAAATACTTAATGAGAACCCTGGTGACACCGGCTGTTCACTCTCCTCACAGCATTACCTAAGAACACACACACATATACATACACGCACCTACATTATTAGTCTTATCTTTAGACCTGTGATACCCGGCGGACTCTTAAGTGATAATAATAATGGCGTTGGTTGTGGCAAAAAGTGGACGAGTGTTGAATTGGGTCAGACACACACATACACTCGCTGGGGCTGAGTTTGTTGGTAAGGTATAGAATTATTATTATTATTTTATTTTTTTTGTAGGTATTAAGAGTGTTTTACCGTAACATATTGGTGACTAGGTGGTTTAATTAATGTGTTTTTTGTAGGCCTAATATATGTTTTACCGTGACATATTGGTGACATGGTGGTTTACTTTGTTTATCATTGTTTTTGTTGGTTTATTATAAGTTTTTACTGTGAATATTGGTGACATGGTGGTTTAATTTCAGTGTTTATTTTTATATTTGTATTTGTAAGTGAAGTTTTACCGTAACATATTGGTGACACAGTATAGGTGATCTGTTTCGTGTCATAGTGTGGAGAATTCAGCAATGCTCCAATTTATCATTTAAGGAAGATTCTTTAGTTGATGAATTGGAAGGTTTCTGAAAAGTCTGATTCCTCCAAATTATACCATGAAACAGATCCCTATTAGTAACAACAAGGGCATCTGCTTTCTGGCACAGTTAGGAGGAATTAGAGACCTTTCAATTAACCAACAGAATAATCTCCCCTTGACACACACACAGGAGTAGCCAGTGATGAACTATTGTGAAACTGAGTGATGGTGATATTATTAAACTACGGTATTTATTGAAAGAATTACCATTTTGTAGCAGTGTTGCCAGATCCGGCTGGGTCCCAGTATTTTACCCCTGTCATTTATTGTACTTTATCACGAGTATTTCCCGGTAGTTTGCCCAGGTTAGGTCACGGTAGTTTGCCCAGGTTAGGTCCCGGTAGTCTAATACGGTCTAGGTTAGGTTAGGTCAGGTCAGGTAAGGTCAGGCTAATTTCAAAATGCCCCATTTGAATATGCCCTATCTTGGAAATGGGGCATTTGCGGAGGAAATGCCATAGAAGAAAATAGTCTTAGAATGGTCTAAATAAGTGGGTAATGAAGGTAGAAAAAACGTACGCAATAACGGTAATTCATTCAATATTTACCTAAACTACTTCTTTGAGGAAAAGTTCTCTTCGTCTCTCAGGTCCTAATATTTTGCAATGCAAACTTAGTGACAAAACGCCTTTTCCTCGAAGTAGTAGTTAAACAATACATCCCTAAGTGTTTTACCTCTTGCCACACAGAGAAACACCAACAGCAACAACCCCAGCAGAAGCAGATGCATCAAGCCGTGGCCAGTCATGTCTCCCCACCTGGTGCCCTCATACCAATGCCACCCAACGTAGAGGAACTTCAGGCCTCAGAGAAGGTGTGTGGCCTGCCATGACCAGATTAGTCAATGAAATGTAAAGTGTAGAATGGTACCGTATGGAGAAGGGCATGCAAGTGTTCTAGTTCTGTTCCTTCCTTCACATTCATTCATTTATTTATTCTTTCATCTATCCATTTATTCATTCAGTCATGTATCCATTCATCCATTCCTGCCCTTAAGTTATGTCTTTCTTTCATTGACTGGCTGGTTCCTCATCTCCCAGGCTCGCTTCTCCCCTCGCCGCACCCGTGACATCTCCTCCAAGCTGAACCAAGTTGGGGCTGTGTTTGGCGGAGGGTTCATGTCCAGTCAAGGATCCCATTCCAGCAACTTCAACACCACGTCTAGCCCCAGTGATAGTCGTGCTGACGTCTATGATGCTCACAACGCAGTCTCTCTCTCATCGGTAAGCACTGTGCTAGGTAAAGAAAGACACCGTATAATGAGGAACTTTTATAAACAACATATTGCTACTGTACAGTATATTGTATTTTATTTTATCATATTGACATTGATTTTATTATACTGTATTTCCTCCTACTTCAGGTGATGCAGAGTAATGTTCCCAAACCCTTTGAAATCAATGGTAAAGCCCCCGTTCACCTCAACATGCCGGGCGGTCAATGGGCACAGGGGGAGAAGTACCTGTCTGGGGACCTTCAAACCTGCCATCACTCCAACCTCACCTCCAAGAAACACTCAGGTACTGCGTGCCCCTCCTTCCCTGTCAGTCTGGGCCCTGTGTCAACACCATTTGGGTCCCAGTTAATGCAAGGACGAAAGACCTGGTATAGCAGAGGTGGCGGTGGTGTTGGTGGTAGTAGTTTAGTCTGGTTACACACCCGTCAGCTTTCTGGTCCTAACACTGTCTGCTTCCCTCAGTCTAACACAACACCCGTCATTATTGTCCATAACAGATGTTTGTGTGGTAGTGTGTGTAGCAGGTTAATGCACACATGCACAGTACTGATGAAGGATCAAGGCAACACAGAGGCAGAGTTGACATCCAGACAGAAGTTGAAGCGAGCTGTGAAGGACTATGGTGCCACCGTCATTGTGTTCCATGTGGCTATCTCCCTGGCCTCGCTTGGCATATGCTACCTACTGGTATCAAGGTAAAGTGTGCATGGTTTCTCCATCTTTATGTTCAGTTGGCTAAGCAGGTAACTTGGTACACCATCTTATGTAATGAATGGGGCAGAAGTTGTCATCGTAATATTGTACATTTTCTTCTTCATTATTCTTGCTGTTGCCAAAGCACGCCTAAGGAATTGAAAAAATGTAGAATATGAAACTGTAATGCTAGATGTCATTCCCATCTCCTCGCATAAGTATAAAGGTGTACCACTATTATGCAAAGTCTGTGGGACAGTCGTGGACATCAGTACAGTAATCTCTATCAACTAAATAAACTTTTGTTTCTTACTGTACAGCTGTCAACATAAATTCACATAAAGCTTCTATTGTATATATAACATAAGTTGAATGCTTCAGTAAAGATAGCAGTGGTATTTAATAATACAGTTCTGTTTTCAGATAGAATATGATACCTGAATGAAGGATATAATAATATAACTTAGAAGCAAGTTTATGTGACATCTGTACATGTGCATGAATAAATCTTGGCTTTTTTACTTCTATCTGCTTGTATAGCATGATATTATGCTCTTTGTAATTTTAGTTCTATTGACTGCTGTATACTCTACCATTTACATATTACAGTACTATCCATTTATATACTGTAGAAATAGTATACAGTATCCATAGCTTATATAAATATATTAGAATTTTTTTAAACAGTAATTGACAAGTACAATACTGTATATAAATAATCATCATTTTGAAAATATGGATTGTCAAAATCCAGTGTTTTCTTATCCTCTGGCCAACATGCTGTCTCTAATAAATATTTATTAATATTTTCCTGAAAGTGAATATGAATTCTTGTCAGCAGTCTTACAGAATGTATTTTTCACTTTTATATATTTACCTTGCAGTGGAGTAGACATGACTGGCATCTTCAAGACTCTTGGCATTAACATGGGAAAGCTAACTGAAGGGACAACAGGCGGGGAAATTGTCACAGATGGAAGAGTGGAACCCTCCCTCAACACTACAAGGGAACCTTCAGAAACCAAGGAAGAAAGTGTGAGCACAGACACACGAGGTGGGAACACAGAGACAGACATTGATATAAACACCAGGAGGGCTGCTGGGGCCGCTACCTTTGTGGTGGCATATGCTGTACATAAAGTCTTTGCCCCGGCCAGAATAGCAATCACTCTCACCTCCACACCTTTCATTGTCAGACACCTACGTAGAATTGGATTTCTCAAGCCCCCCAAGCCAAAAACGAGTTGAGGCTCTTAGCAGGTATTGGTGATTAAGGGGGTTAAAATTATTGAAGGATGATTTCTGTTTGAGGGCATTGGGAAAAAAATATATGCACATTTTCCTATAAGAGATGTGCCGTGATGGTCAAAACATCTCAAATTTTGCCTTGAGATATCTGGGGTCACTGTGTTGATGTATACATCTATCAGATTCCTGCCTACAGATGCATTTTCAACCTGTGCACCTTCTGAAGACAGTGTGGAAAAGCATCTGGTTGTAGTAATATAACTGTTAACTTACTGCTTTTTTGGATGTGTGATATAGTCAGCTAGGGTTTGGTTTTTGCACACTGTTACTTGGGTTTTCTTCACCAACAAAAGAGGATACTGGTATTATATCGTTATTTTGCTGTGAATATCAGGCATTTTACTATATATGATGAATTGAACAAGTAATTGTCAATATATTATAACGTTATCTTAAATTAAATTTTAATTAATATATCTTGGAGAAATGTTGCTTTCATGCAGAGCCGTTTTTCTTATAGAATCTTTTGGTAAAAAATTAACACATTGTGAGTGTAGCTGTGAAAGGAGAGTGTATAGTGGGTCACAAAAGTATATGGTGCACAGCAAGTCTCGTACGTACTGAAAACATTCAAATATTTAACTGCTGATGTAGGACACTAATACTCAAGTGACTTTCATTCTGTAGTTCAAATAATATTACACATTTTGTACACTTACTTTTGTGACCCTATATACAAGGGATTATTGTGTAGAATATAAAGTATTTGATAACTTAACTGCACTACAAGGAGTGTTATAAAAGTAATGTATAATGCTTCATTTTGTCCACAGCAGCAGCAATTTTACCATACATAGAACACATATATGTGGAATCATTATGTATACCATAAGTTTTGTTCATAAATATTGTATTCAGTATGTCCAGGAGTGTCAGTTGCTGTGTAGAGGATTTATAGCGAAGCTGTAGTCTGTTTTCCAAGTTGATGATATAATTGATTCCATTCCTTTTTATAAAATTACAAAATATCATACAAAGCCCTCCTCGGATATGGATACATTGACCCCATCACTGGACCTGCTAGCTCTTGGATAGGGAAGGGAACTGTCTATCCATTCCCTTGATTACTGATGGATGAATACAGTAGTGTGTTGTAGATATAGAATATATTGGGGCATCCATTTCCTCACTATAGGAGGACTTGAAATATTTTGTAATGAGGGAGTCAGTGATATTATTCTTACCCTTTTCTCTTGTGTGTATGGATGAAATGACTGGACTAACTAAATGTGTATTTGGAATGTATAAAACCGTGGATTTGAACATTGGGTGAAAACACAAGGGTCTTATACAATTGTTTATTTTTTCTTGATGGTTTATAATGATATTAGTTTTATTTTACAAAGTATATGTAATATTATATAAGAAAAAGTAATATTTAAAGTAATTTAAAACTCTGTTGGACAAGATTCTGTGGTTGGACGATAAATTCTATTGATTTTATTGTTAATCTCTAATATGACCTCATAATATTTGTATTTTTGTATATGAAATAAAATATGTTACCTAATTTTTTTATTTTTATTTACATTTTCAATCTCATTTCTATTTCTGCTTCAATAGATTCAGAATTAATGCAAGTTATACATTTTTGTACTGTACAGGACCTTACTCTGTTGTTTACATACAGTATTAATAAATCATGATGACTGCATCCTATAATATAAACAGCAGAGTAAACTTGCATATTCAGAATAACTTGTATTAACGTCATTGGATTCATCGTGGGTGGACCACTTCATTTTACTTTATATTTAATGTGGCAAAAATGTATCGGTTCCTTTTCATATTTTCTTGTCTTTTTCAGTTAATATAATGCAGTCCAAGACAAATTACTGTATAGTACATACACCTAATATTTCCACAAGTAGGTTTAGTATTCATTTGAAACCTATTAACTCTGGAATTTAAGTATCTAAGGAACTATTACTGAAAAGGAAATCGGTGCATTTTCACCAGTTTACATAAAATGTGTATATTACAGCACTGAGTGAAACGAGATTTCCAGTACAGTACTTGTACAGTACTCCCGTTATATAATATATATGGATTTTTGTCCCTGTAAATGTATTAAAAAAGTGTATTGCCTACCATTTAAAATATTTATTCTAAAGCTAATTTTCCTCAGGCCAAACAGGTGGTCTGATGGCCAGGACCAAGCTGGTGCGATTTGCGAAGGCAAAGTTAGGGTAAAACATTAAGCCGGTTGCCAGTTCCACATCCCTCACTCTGCCACTGAATTCTATGGAGTACTTCTCAGCACTCTGTCAAGGGAGGAAAAAACAAAGGTTATTATATTACAGAGTGTATGTTGTTATGTACTGTAAGTGTGCCATATGTCCTCAGTAGCCTTTAAATAGACAAAACAATAGGCAATAAGGTACATGAAAAGAATATGCGAGACAGACATACTGAGATGCATATAAGTCATCATCATTACCCAATTTCCCATTTTTTCCAGGTGTCTAAGATTGAGACTCACCAGGCAATTAGAATCAACCTCTTTTTGTGGGTATATAAAGGAGTATGTTCTGAGGTCAGTTGAATCACACTGGTTGATGTCTTCCATTGGATTTCTGCACCACGTAGCCACAGCAAACAGGTCAGTAGGGATTACAAGTGACCTTAGGAAGAAGACAAAAATGTAGAGTTTGAGAAAATTCAGGCATTGCAGTGGACTGGTGACCTCGGTGAGAGAGAAACCCAGTCGAAAATCCAAATTGGATCACCTAAGGGTTAATTTAAACAGCTCACCCCGACGGGATGGAAGTGTCCAGAGCCGACCAGTCCACTACAGGCCCCATCAATAGGTTGAGGCGTTTGACTGTCTTCATCTTCTCAAGCAGTAGGTTGAGTAGGTTCTCCCAGCGGTCTTCAAAGCCTGCAGCCACAGCGTTGCTTGCCAGGTACGGGATGAGATTATGTTCCTCGTTGGTGCTGAGTACTGTTGGGTTGTTTGTTAAATAAAGTATATTGGTTAGTGCAAGATGACCTTACCTGTCACCTGCCTGTACTGGTTCTGTGGTGGACCCTTGATACAGTATTACACAAGTAACTAAAAGCTTATATCCACCTCATCATTGTACACTCAACCAGTCTGTCTTTGAAGACCACCAAATGATTCCCCAAGCTTATGTTATTCATTATTCACTATTTCATTGTACACTCATGACTCAGTCCCTCGCTGAACAACCAAATTATTTCCCTGACTACTGTAATTCATTACCATACAGACTAGTGATTTACTGAGCCTGTGTTATATGAGAAAATAATGTTTTATCAAGGGCCCACTGTAGTTTTATTTAGCATTACTGTTGTATGTCAAAGGAGGGACAGTTGAAGAGTCGATAGATAAGGACTGATTTGGGACCAACTGTACAAAACTAACAAGGGTGGAAGAGTGGCATCATTTTAGCATGGACTTTATTGTAAGATGAACAGGTTGGGGTGGTAGTGTTCTCCAATCTCACGTCGCTGCTCCAGTCTGTCTCATTGGACCTCAGGGGCTGTTGTGTTAGGGTGAGGCTCGTCCACAGTGGCATCCGAAGTGTCTCTGAATATCCTGTAGGAAGGATAGTGGTCAAGGATAATAGTCTATCATCCTTGGTAGTGGTTATTATACAGGCGGTAAAAGTCCCATCGCCTCATTCAGCGCTTCTTGAAGGCTAACATAAAGGCTAATCATCTAACAAACACATTTACCATTATGAATTATGATATCCAAGTAAATAACTTCTCTGAATATTTTGTTTATGAGCCCCTGAATCTTAAGCGCCTATCACACGTGACGTTTCACTGGGCTGCTTCACCCACAGTCGACCGTGGCTTCACCCAACTTGGCGACGGCGTTTCGTCGGACCTACTTGGCCAACCTGCTGAGGAACATTTCGGATGATTTCACCCAACCAACCGCTCTCCCCAGGTTTAATAAAATGTTACAGAGTTGCCCATTTCACCCAACCTACTCCGGAGTCAAAATATGTCTATACTTTTTCCCTTTATTTAAAATATTGCTAGCACACAGGAGTATACTCTATGAATCCTGTTTCAAACCTCGGTGAAACGCCTCTTGTGATACGCGCTTTATATTTCCAGACTTACTTAATCACTTGGCAGATGAGGCAACAGGACTTTTGCTCTAATATGACTATTTGTCCAACTATTGATGGTGAATGTACAGTCGTAGTAAAAATTTCCGTTTGTAAGCCATAACAAAATATACAGTAAATCACATCTCATTCACGAATCACGATGACAATAAAGAACCATATGCAAGAACATCGGTTGGTGGTGTTGACGATGGCATGGTACAGCACCAGTACGATGGCTCTGTAGTGTGTCAATGGAGTCATCGTACGTACCGGTACCACTCAATGTCAACACCATTAATGTTTTTGCATACGGCCCAAAGTCTCAAAGTTCACCATCACACCAGAGAGGCAACACAGCTTTAGAGGCCTTAATTGACTATACTTACCTGTAACATGATCGTGGTGATGAAGGAGGATGATGCTGGTGTTGTTGTTAATGTTGTTGAGTAACTGAGGAACTCCCCATGGAAGGTGAATACGAGTCAAGTTGACCATCTCGTCTTCTGTAAACTTGAGAGCATCCTCCAGCCAAGGCATGTCATCCTGAGTGTACAATAATTTCAGAGTAGGCTACAGTACAGTATGAAATTCTGGAGATACAATTGAATTCAGAGTATGCCATTCAGGCTATACGAGTCCATTTATGTCATTTTGAGGGTATAATAATTTCAGAGTGTGTCATTCTTGGTGAACTTCCTCTTTCAAGCCCATAATGTTATATTCAGCTCCTCTTCACAAATTAAAGCCATTTCAGTTAGCTTTGGCGCAGGTACTAGTAATATCATGTCAACATCCACTACCAGGACAACAATTATTGTACTTGTATATACATTACCTCGTCGAGTAGACCAGGACAACCCGACATGTTGAATTTGTCGGTCAGGTTTCCTCCTGGAAATTCAGCACTGGGGGGATTATCCTTCTGTGGGTGTAAGGCCAACAGAATTACAGTCGACTCTGAATATACAATGAAAATTTAAAGTACTTGTATCCACCACTTCAGTTTACACTCACAGTCCCTCTATCTCAATGAAGGCCAACAAATGTTTTCACAGGCTTCTGTTATTCATTATCATACAGATTAACTAAGTGATTTACTGAGCCTGTGTTAGAGGATAGTGATAAATGCATTAATGTTATATCGACGGCCTACTGTAATGCATTTTCTTTTTTTCTTTTGGTAAGTTCTACCAACCACCTCATCATACGTTTTAATTTTGTTTTAGATATTAATAAATTTTTATTTTTTCTTATACACGGCAAAATTACATCTAATTTTCCGAACAATATTTCACTCACCAGGGGGGTATCAGGGTCTTCAGGAGGGTCAACTAGGGCCTCGTACAGTGACCCCAAAGTACCGTTGTTGGGAGCTGGTTGTACCCCCAGCAGGTGACACATGAGGTTGTAGAGTTCGATGTTTTGGAATGGTTGGAGTGTGACCCCCTCTCTGAAGTCTGGTCCCCAAGCCACAAACAGGGCCTGAATCAATTGGGTTCTTTTCGTTAATTAATTATTCGTCTATATGGTGAGGGAAAGTATAATAAAGAAGTAAGTTCCTCCCCAGTACCTCGATTAGTTAGATTCGTTAATGGGCAAGGGAAAGAATAGTAAATATAAGTAGGTGTCACAAACAGGGCCCTGAAGTAATTTGGTTCCTATAGTTAACTATTCGTCTATAGGATGAAGGAAAGTATAGTAAAGAAGTAGGTTTCTCCCCAGGGCTTAGATTAATTAGGTTGTTTAGTTAACTATTCGTGTATAGTGTGAGGAAAAGTATATTAAAATAAAGTAGGTTCCTCCCCAGGACTTGGATTAATTGGGTTCGTTTAGTTAACTATTCGTGTATAGTGTGAGTAAAAGTATAGTAAAAAAAAAGTAAGTTCCTCGACCCAATGCACCCACCACTCCCTCCCTCCAGTTTTCTTTTTATGATGGCACAATCAACGTATACTCTGGTGATAGGATAATGTGTTATTAATTTTTGTCCTTACATTCATGGCGCTGTAGTAATTATCGTAGCCGTGTTGTCCAAGGATTGACCAGGATTCGTCTGTGTTAACGATAAAGCCCTCGTCTAAATCCAACACAATGTCCTCAATACGGCGGTTGTTGTCAAAGTGAAACCTCTTAGGCAGGTCCTCTTTGGCGTAGGCTCGTAGTGCAGTGTTGGACGTACAAGTCAGTGCTTCTAACACCTCTAGTTTCGTATCTAGTGAAATGATAGATAGCGGGATAGGGTCCTGCTGAATGTGCTGCTGAATTGATTAAAGTTTGGGGCGAACCTCTTTTTGGTTATTTGGAGGCTACTGATTCCTCTAAACTATTCCATACTAGTACCGGGTTCAGGAAATTATTCACATGATAATTTCTAATTGTAGCCAGGTTAAAGAATGAAATATCTTTACAGCACGAAGACAAAATAAACTAATCAAAGAAGTCACTCACCATTGTCGATATTAGGATTATCCTTGAAATTAATCCGACTGAATGAACCGTCGTAACTGTAAGCGAGGTCTTTAATGTTGGGGACGTAATTCGTTAAGTTAATGACTTTTTCTGGCCCCGCGGAGACCATTCCATGATCAGCCACCACAATAACATTCACCTTGTCTGTGAGGTCTCCTTCTCGTAACGCTGTCTGTAGTCTGTTTATTATCTCATCCATTCGCTTCAATGTCTGGTCCACCTGATTGTAAAAAGTCACATATAAATACTGTACACTCATTTCATCAAGTTATAAATAGATATACACACTCGTTGCATAAGACCCTTAAGGGGAGATCTCATGTTGGTAAATTGGAAAGCTACTGATTCCCCCTAACTATGTCAGAAAACATACGCCCTCAATGGTACTAATAAAGGATCTGTTTCTTAGCATAGTTTGGAGGAATCAAAGACCTTCCAATTCACCAACAAAAGAATCTCTCCTTAAATAACAGGAATCAATGCTCGTTGTATCTGCCACTTTAGTTTATACTCATTCCCTCAAGGTGTTTCTGCTCTAGCTCATTCTTTCTAACTCTTCCATGTTGTCCATCTTTCCCAAATATATTCACCCGTTGGTGATTCGATCAATAATATCAATAATAATGAAGTAAAAATGATGGCGAGGACATCTTATATACATACATCACTTGTCTCTGGACCGAAGGAGTGTCCGGTGTGGTCAGGTTCATCCATGTAAAGGGACACCCAGTGAGGCCTTGTATCATTGGGCAATGACAGCCATTTCATCACCTGTCGAAATGTTACAATGATCATCAATTAACTTAACGAGATAAGATGCAAATTATTAATTTTCGAGGAAAAGTTCTCTTCATCACTCAGCTCCTGTTATTTTGCAATATAAATTAAGCGACGAAAATCCTTTTCGTCGAAGAAGTTTAATAATATCACCCCGAGACATTTTATGAATACTAGAGCTCTAATGAATACCGACGGGCCTCTGTGTAAATCAGTGGACGAGTCAACTCATACCTGGTCAATACGAGCTTCAAATGGCATGTTATCTGAGGCGGAGTACTTGAACCAGTAGTCAGGGTGAGTACCATTGATGTCCGAGTCTGAACCAGGCCAGAAACACGTGGCACTACGCTTACCCTGCAACACCAAACACAAACAAACCTCAACAGCAAACACACATGAAACTACTTCTTCGAGGAAAAATTCTCTTCGTCTCTCAGTTCCTAGTATTTTGCAGTACGAATTGAGCGACGAAGACTTTTTGTCGAGGAAGTAGTTTAATAATTATACCACACGCAGACACTTAATTCATTACACAATAAACACCATATGCCAATCGTCTACAATACATTTGTTTTTGTTTTTCCATTACGGTTCTCTATATATACAATTCCTAGTCTAACATACAAAGGCTATATATCAGTACCATTGAATAAACTAATAACTAACCTGTCGTCTTAGAGTGAGCCAGATAGGTTCACCCCACCACCACTTGCCCTCGTTGTTACTCATACTGAAGCTTTCCTTGTATTCCGGATCATAGAACGAGTTGGCTATTATCCCGTGGGAGGCTGGGTACAGGCCCTATGGGAGTATAATGTGTGGGATGAAGATGTGGCTGGATCAGTTAATGGGATATATAGTTCACTGTTGGTTGTTGTTGTTGTTGTTGTTGATGTGTGGGGAAGAAGATGGGGATTAATTAAGAGGGATTATAGGTAGCTCTTCAAAATAATAATAATAATGTATAAGGAAATAGAGAGACAAGCACACCACACACACACACATACTATACCACCCCACTCACACACACATACACACACACACAGCCAGCATTACACACAACGACACCCCCCCCCCCCTCCATCCTACACACACACACACACACACAGACGTACAGCACATACAACATACCGTAACAATAGTGTAATGATTAGGGAAGGTAAGTGTAGGATAAGACGGCTTCATGTAGTAAGTAGAGACCCCTTCCTTAGCCATCCTCTCTAAGGTAGGTGTAAGGCCACGATACCTATAGTCAGCACGAAACCCATCCAATGAGACGAGGAGAAGTGACGTGAAGTTTGCAGGGTAAGTTGGTGGTGGGGTTTGTGTGACTGCAAGCAAGGTGATGGTGGTGATTGTTATGACGGCAGCCTGTGTTGGAGAGAGTGGAAAGGATGGATGGAGAGATTAATTAAGGAGAGAGAGAGAGGGGGGGGATTAATACAGGAGAGAGAGAGAGAGAGAGAGAGAGAGATTAATATATTAGAGAGAGAAAAAAGAGAGGTTGGTAGCTAGAGCATGGAGGTAGTATACCTATACTACCTCCATGAGCTAGAGAGATAGGGAGGGAGGGATTAATGAGAGAGAGAGAGAGAGAGAGAGAGAGAGAGAGAGGATTGATAGATATGGAGGTAAATAATAGAGAGGTAGGTAGACATACTATATGAACTAAATATGTCATTAGTGTGTGTGTGTGTGTGTGTGTGTTAGGTTACGTTATTTTCCAGCACCGACGAGGATACGATGAATTAAGATGTCATTATTAGTGTTTGTGTGTGTGTGTGTGTGTGTGTGTGTTACGTTACAATTAATTTAGATGTCATGTGTGTGTGTGTGTGTGTGTGTGTACTAACTCTACAGAGATATACTTACGGTTCCGATGATTACAGTGCGTTTTTCATCCATTTCTGAAGCAAAAAAAAAAAAAAAAAAAAAATGTTAAAATTAATTGCCAAGTAGTATATATACAGTATACATTATGATCACTATTAATATTTGTATTGCTATCTTAGTCCGCAACAAAATATTATTATTATTATTATTATTATTATTATTATAGGTAGGTACAGTCGCGGCACATAGTCCTTGACCACAGGGTGTAAGGGGAAGTTTGTTCAAGGACTATGTGCCGCGACTGTACAGTCACGAGCACTAATAAGTATACAGTTTTGGTTGAAGATTTGAACAGACCAATTCACCAACAAAGTAATCCCAATGGAGATCTTATTTTGCATTTGTTTACTGTCTCTAGGTATTCGAAGCACACCTGCTGAATACTTATTAGTGCTCGTGACTGTGCTCGTGACTCTCTCTCTCTCTCTCTCTCTCTCTCTCTCTCTCTCTCTCTCTCTCTTCCACAGGTGCATAAGGATATTAAATAGGAAGAAAATATAAAAATCGTATTGCCTCATCTCTCCTCCACATATTTTTCCGCGTAATAAGATAACAGGATGGTGACGTTGAGGGGAAATTCTTTTGTTGATTACTCGGAAGGTCTCTAATTCCTCCAAACTATTATGCCAGAAAACAGACGCACTCAAATAATGGTACTAATAGGTATCTGTTTTGTGGTCTAGTTTGGAGGAATCAGAGACCTCCCAGTTCACCAACAAGAGAATCTCCCCTTAATTAATGAAGGAGATCGTGTATGGTAATTGGTGGCTTCTGATTTCCCTGATTATGCCACGAAACATGCTCCTTCTATATTATTATACTGTAGGTGGTGTTTCGTGGCAATATATAAAGGACTCGTTTATCTCCACTTTTTATATTGCACCACAACTATCTAATTAAACTATCTACTTCTTCAAAGAAAAGCTCTAGCTCTTCGTCACTCGAGATCAGCAGTACCTATATATATTATTTTACAATACGAATTAATTAAGCGATGAAAATCTCGAGTAGATATCATGATCACCTTCTCCCTCGTCATACCGTATACCTACAGGGTCTGTCAGGCTTATTAATCAATCATGAATTTTCAGATTAGGATGATGGTGATATAGATTTTGTGGGTATGTAGCCGGCTTTTCCTGCCCTCTGAGTTCACGTACGCGTTTGTGTAACCTAGCTCAAAAATTATATAACTGTACTGTACTTTTGCAACGGGCCGGTTCTGACTTGGAATATAATACACAACTTATATAAGATTTTGCCACATTTCTTACTTTTACGTGGAGTGAAGATCTACGGGTAGTGCTCAGGAGGGAAGTGGATCAAGAACTGTGTACTCAAACCAAGGGGAATATCTCCTGCTATTAGTGCGTTATCTTCCTCATACACTGATACCGGATACTGACTACAGAGATAACATATGTCTCATCATGCTTCTCAAATATTTTGTATACAAATCACGATCGCCTGTGTTTACCATGTGTATTTGTCACTATAACACATAAAGATTGTCTAATTTGGAGTGCTGTTAATTAAACCATTAAAAAACTTCCATACAAATTATAGAACTGTGTCATCGTGACGTGTGTATGTTTGTTTGTGTGTGTGTATGTGTAGGACTACAACTATAGGTGCATGGAGCTCGTTATGTGTGTGTGGATGTGTGTGTGTAAACAAAATGTATATAAAAAAACAGATAAATAGATAAATATTAAATGAGTGGCTAGGCTATATAGATAAAGGGGTCGCATTGGCTTCCCAAATGAGTAACATGAATATCCTCGTTGGAAGGGACTGTCCAAAGGTGTGAGAGGGAGCTCAGCAGAGGTATGAAAGGACGGAAGGAATATTTTCCTGTACAGTACAGTGAAGCCATGAAAGACTATTATACCCTTTTATCCCTAATAATCTCTATAGGTTACAAAGATGCGAGGGAAAGACGCTACTACCATCGGAACAAGATTTATATTACGAAGGAGCTATAGTGAAGCAGATAAAGTTACAATCCATACAATAAGTTAGTAATCTTAAAAATTCTGTATGTATTTATTTAGGTGAAACTAACCACTATGCTATTACTATCTTTAACTTTAGTTCAAGACACATCACCCTGCGAAATCGCAGGCACGGGATGCATCAACCTCAATAACAAAAAAAAAAAAAAAATACGCACAATTCCTTTGTCTGAGAATTGGAATTTATACACATACTGTATACAGTTTAGAATAAATTAAAGTGTCAAAGGGACGCAAGCCACTACAGGAAGCTTCTCAACGCATGCGCATTAGACTTTCTTTTGTCCCGAAAAACGGAGAGCCGAGCTGACTGAGGCCTGAGGGTCGACCTTACCAACACTCATACGGACGCTGCCTACACCATTTTTATTCACCTATATGTGGAAAACTAAGTGATTATAAGTGACATAGTGGTTATAAGGTAGTGGCCGTGTGGTCTGAGGATGCCTTCAGACGTGGAGGAGACGGAGTATCAGGGTAAGTAATGGTTAAATAAGTCAATGTGTGTATGTGTTTGAATGGACCGGTGTATGTATCTATGTATGTGTGTGTATGTGTTGTCATTGATGAGAGTTTTTAGAGGAAATTGAACCTTATTATTATTATATTGGTTGTTTATATATGTCTGTGTGATACATGGATGATGATGCAAGGTATAATATGTGGAGAAAATGTCTGGATGTGATATTAAAGTGTTAATATTGTATGGTGTTGGAGGGACGCTAGACCAAAGTGGGGTCGGCTAGTCAGCGACAATGGCTGGGGTGAGTACACGCTGCTGCCGGGGGTGTCGCTGACTAGCCGACCCTTCCCATGGACATTACCCATTAATACTCGACTCATTCTAGCCTTCTTAGGAATAAATAACACCTATAAATGAGTAATGGGAGCACACACATGGGTTTATTATTACTATATGGTTTGGTATGTCTGTGTTAAACGTATATAAACGTTTTTATTGTAACATCTGGCAGTAGTGTGTTTGTGTGTGTGTGTGTTTGGTATGTTTGTATGTATTCAAGAACGTTTGTATTGCATACGATGGTTGTGGTGCCGGTACGATGGCTCCATAGACAAACAATAGAGCCGTCGTATAGTACCACACCATCGTAAACACCAAGTATTTTCTAGAATAAGACCCATGAGTGTCGCTGAATGCCGACCCTCACGTTTTGGCGCGCATTTTGAAGAAGAAATGGTAAAAGTAGAGAAGTACTCCGTTCACTATTTTATATATCTTGGTATCATTACCCACTATTTTGGACCATTCTAAGACACATTTCATCTATGGTGTTTCTCTCGATGCCCTATTTTCGAGATATAGCCCCCCCGTTTTACAAACATAATTTGGAAATTAGTCTGACCTAACCTGGGCAAACTACCGGGATATAACTGGTGTAAACTATCATAAAGTTACCTAGCCGGATATGGTAACACTGCGCTGCTCTAGCCAAGAACGGAGTACTTCTCTACTAATACCAAAGAAATGAATTAAAACCTATCATTCCTTTAAAGTACATCTTAGAGGTTTTATTTACATTAATTCCTCAACTTTTAAAAACCCAGTCTATCCTGAATAAGTTTATTAATGCATTAAAAGGATGGAAATGGTTAGATAATAAAATAAAATATACAAGCGGTGATGCTTGAGATTGCGTAACCATGGCAACATCTTATATAGTAATTCTCGTACCGGGTAATTATTTGTATTGCTAGGCCATTACAAATATTATTCCTTAGATATATAGTATCAATAGTATTAATAGGGTGTTAATGTCGTGGTCAGTTTTCACATTCACACTAACTATGATGTCATTGTGTTGAGTAGTGTGTAGATGCTTATAGTAAATTAAAAGAATGTGCTTAACCTATTTATTGCAAAGTTTATCAGCTAAAGAACAGAGGGAATATCTTGGAAATGGGACATTTTTGGAGGAAATGCCATAGAAGAAAATAGTCTTAGAATGGTCTAAATAAGCAGGTAATGAAGGTAGAAAAACCGTACATGATAATGGCAATTCTTTCAATATTTACAGTTTGTTTTTAGGTTCCTGTGGTGTAATATAGAGGATACATTAAGGGGAAATACTTTTGTTGATGAATTAGAAGGTCTCTGATTTCTTCAAGCCATGTCAATAAACAGATCCCCTATTAGTACCATTGAGGGTGTCTGTAGTTAGAAGGAATCAGAAGCCTTCCAGTTTGCCAACAAGATAATCTCCCCTTAATGTGTAATAAAGAAGTTATTGTGATTATGTGGAATGTCATTTGGTATTTACAGAGGAGGAGGAGCAAGCAGAGGGAGAGGAGGGAGAGGAACAGGAAGGAGACTCCAATGAAGAAGAGCAAGATGAAGAATGGGGAGGAGGAAAGAGGAAGAGGAAAAAAAGCAAGAAGAGAAAGTCGTCCAGGGGCGAGAGAGGACGTAAGAAGCGGAAGAAGAAGGAAGACAGTGAGAGTGTAAGTTGCCTTTTTTTCATTTTTATTTATTTCTCACACAAAGTATACTGTATTATTGATTGTTCTCAGCTAAGTTATTTCATTGCTTGCCTGTGTTTACTTTATATTTCCCCATGGTCTTACTAACCTGATGTGTTGTGTTGAAACTGTACGTGCTTTTCTTAGCTGACTCTCGGAGGTATTATTAAACTACTTTTTCAAGAAAAAATTCTCTTTGTCGTTCAGTTCCTATTATTTTGCAATGGGAATTTGGCTACGAAACACCTTTTCCTTGAAGTAGTAGTTTAATAATACCAGCCTTTATTTTGTTGTGTTCAGGAAGGAGAGTTCGAGGAAGACGGTGAGCGTGTTGAGTCTGATGGACTGGAGGAAGGATCTCGAGGCCGGGGCCGGGGTAAGGGACGGGGCCGACCTTCCACTGGTGCAACACCTGGACAGGAATCAGGTATAGTATCAGCACTCTACCTCTTTACATGCTCTCTCAGAAATTAACATTATTGGGTTCGACAAATGGTATCTGTACTTGCTGTACATTATGTGTCCCAGTTTTGAATTTATTCCTTGAAAAATTATTCTAAAAGATTATATATATATACAGTCGACCCTCGCATGAGCGGACCCCACTTGTGCGGATTTCGGTTTGGGCGGACACTGAAATACAAAAATACGATCCCGAAAAGCTTTGAATAGCGCGGGCAAAATATATTAATGTTAAAGCTATCCGGTAGGTGGCGAGTCAGGCAGTGGCGCGGGAAACAATATTCGCGCCAAAACGTTCAGTTTGTTTACAGTCTCCACCCCGCTCGCATCGCTTACGTGAATATTTCGTCCTTCAATATGCCTCCCAAACCGACGATTACTACCAGGAAAAAGCATGTTCATGCCTTGTATGACACTTTATTATATATTTTTTTTACACACAAACACGTACAGAAAGACACCAAATCATATGGAAATGCACATACAAGCACGCACATACGCATATATATAAGTTTTCTCATTTTTTAGGGGGGTTTTAGGGGTAACTATTTTATTACTCATGGTGCTGCTGTACGCAAACTAGGAAACTTTAGTTTACAGATTCTGGTGTGTAAAATCAAGCTCTACAAATCTGTAATAACAAAATTTACCTAAACGAAACTTTAAAAATCACCCTGTTTTTGCGGTTCACGCTCCAGTAGTGGTAGGGGGATTGAGGTTCTTAGGGGTTAAAAGGTACGGAAATCTACGCATTTTCAATGTGCGGACTTTTTCAATGTACGGACAGCTGTCCCCCCCCCAATTAGTCCGCCCATACTACAGTTGTAGTACTTGGCGTCGTCCCTATTACACATCAACCAGTCAGTCAATAACCTTACTAATTGTTTTACAGGTGGTAGTGGTGTTACTGGAGGCGGGGAACAAATGCCAACTGTTGCCGAGGTGTGTGAGAGCTTCAGCCTCAATGACGTCACCATACAGTATGACGAGAGTGACTACCAAACACTCACCACGTACAAACTCTTTCAGCAACACGTCCGACCTCTGCTGGCCAAAGAAAATCCCAGGGTGAATATGTACAGTAGTTAGGTGTTGTTGAAAGGTAGTTGAGTACAGTACCTAGTAGGCTTTTGATATAAGATAATTAAATTTAGCATTTTTCTTTAAACACAGGCTCAGTAAATCACTTAGTCTGTATAGTAATGAATAAACGAAGCCTGGGAAAACATTTGGTGGTCTTCAATGAGTTACTGAGTGTAATATAAAGTGATGGATACAAGTAATTACTCATTGTATATCAAGGGTCTACTGTATTGGACCCTTGATATACAATGAGAATGTTCTTTGTGACAGTACTGTATATATCTACTGGCCTTTCTAGAGCAGGAACGTGATAACAGCCTGCTGTATTTGTATTGCCACAGGTGCCGGTGTCTAAGTTAATGATGCTGGTGGCAGCCAAGTGGAGAGAGTTCACAGCAAGAGGTCAGGATGAGGAAGAGGAGGAGGAGGAAGGTGGAGATGATGATGAACAGGAACCAGAACCAGAGCCAGTCCAGGTAGGTCATAGTCTTCTTGTTGACATATATTGTGACTCATGTTGTTGGTGGAAACAATGACTCGACTAGTTAAGAGCCTTGTTTGACAATTATATAAATACCATAATAGTGTACTGCATAGAAAAATTGAAGTGAATTATTTGTGTGAGATTTGTGACAATGGGGTTTTCACAGTCTGCACCAAAAAGCCGAGGACGACCTAGGAAATCCAAAGCGGGTGAGGAACCAGAGGAGGAGTTTGAGGAGGACAGCGAAGGGACTGGGAAGAAGAAACGAGGGAGGAAACGCACCACCACTGCCGAGGCCAAGGCCAAGAAGGGCGGAAAGGTACCCACACTTAAGATCAAGTTGGGCAAGCGCAAGAAGGACACTTCGGTGAGTCTGGTGAGGCCGTAGAGTGTGTTATTCGTGCACTGTCCATTTTGGCACTCAGACTGGATGTTGCACATTCACCTGCAGTAATAAGCCAATTTTTTGTTTTGTTCCTTGGTACTGCAGGTTTGCAAGTCAGTTTTTGTTTGGTCAGTCTGTTGGTACTGTACAGTCTATTCAAAGTTATTTGGTGAAAATTTTGCCGGTGCACCTTTTACTGCCCCACTGGTTTCTCCCAGTAGTAACCTTTTATCATTAAGGTTATTGATTAGATATTAAGAGTTGATGTAATGACCATAGCTTCTGGTCAGAAATTGAAAATGTGTATATAGGCAGTTTACCCTACTGAATAAGAAAGTGGAGAGTAGTATACATCACACCTCAAAACTTTGAACAGACTTTAATTTTTCTTTACATTTCAGAGTTTCATTTCACCCATTCACAAACTCTACATTCTGATGTATAGATTTTTCAATCAACATCAACTTTGGTTACGAATTCTTGACTTTTTTTCCAACACGCATTTCTCATTTTGTTTTTCTACCATTGTGCTACACAGGCCTGTGTTTACATTTCTTTCACTTTGTTTTCCTACATACCAATTTCTTCAAGTCTAAACATTTATCTTACTGATTTTTTAGTTGGACACTCACCTGGCCTCTGCAGCTATAGGAGTTGTCTTCATTCAATACTGTTCAAATAAACAAACACACAATTTACAAAAGACACTCATAGTAAAGATTGAAGCCCATGCTAGACTGAGAACATTTACATGATACACAGATTTAGTTGGATGTGACACAGTACATTGGTAGCAGTGAGTTATGGCTTGGAACTTATAATATGCTGTATGTGGTTTGGCATGATTATAAAAAGGCATTTGAAGCTGTAGGATAGATGAAATGAAGCTTGGTAAGATTTATACTCTGCAGCATATCTTGGCTCCGGAGGGGGTCTCTCTCTCTCTCCTCTCAAAAATTGTCTGGTTAGTTTTCAAATTATAAATTGAGAGACAGGGGAAAAGGTGGGAGGGCAAGAGAGGGGGGAGAGCGAAAGAGAGAGAGAGAGGTCATGTGGCAAAAGCGCAGATTGGTCCTGACCTCACCCTAGGGGCCAAGATACACTGCAAAGACTAGAGTAATGCTAAAAGAATAGAATACAGTAGGTTCTCTCATTGAGCGTGTTCTTAATGCACAATGAACCCCAAATCAGCACCATTTTCTTTTATTATGCGCGTTGCCTCCACAGTGGGCGTTTTTGTGGCCTAAAGTGGCCCAAATCCGCAACCTTTAGCAGAAGCGCGTCTAAATCCGGTTTCCCAAACCCACACTATAACTAACCACTCCCCACAGCCGGCTTCTCCCTCTCACTCAGGCTGCCACTCCCTCACGTCCTGTGTACCCCCCTCCATTGTCGTTCACCTGTTGCCCCCAACCCTACACCCTACTAACCAACACCTACCTTCACCATGCCAAAGGTCGAGCGTTAGAAGAAATTCCTGTCGCACGCTCTGAAGCTCAAGGTGATTAACTAAAGATCGCAAATATTTATTGAGAGCTATCCTCCCAGCCGCATAACAGGTGTTTTTTTAGTTGGGGAGGGTTGGGGTGGCTGGAGTATGGGGTGGTCTAAGCTCCGTCCACCAGCCCACGCAGGCTAGAGTCAGTGTTACTACAGTCAATCCCCTAGTTCTAGCCCAGGCCTTTCCAGTGGTACCATTGCCATGGCTATATATAGCCGATGTATTTTTTTGTAGCCCATGCTTGATCGAGGCAGTTATTTTGATGGAGCGGTAATTGCTATATTCATTATGCATTCAATTGTGTCCGTCCTTGACTTTGAAGGGTTCTTGGACAAAGTGAGTGAGATTAACATTAAATGCAGTGCGAGTGGTGGTGTGGCAGCGGGTGAAAGTAGTGATGCGACCTTGGAAGTAGCAGCGGGGAGGTCAACCTAGTGTCACGGCCAGCAACGGAACCCCTTCTCTCACTTCTAGTGTGCTTCTGTACTGTTATTTCTTTGGTATAAACTTATATTCCTTGCTACTGTGGCTCATAATCAAATCACAATTACCAAATACTATACTGTACCCTGCATATTGGTGTACAAGTTCTCTGTAAATTGTCAGTGTGAGACAGTGGCCATCCATAAGTAATTTTCCCCACATATAAATGTATTCATACTATGCGATTTCCCTTCAAACGAGCGCCTCTACCACCCAAATAGTCGCGCAATAGGCGAACCTACTGTACATGGAAACTAGAACTGACCTGAAAAAACAAGAGATAAAAATTATGTATGGGAAAAAGAATTAAGGTAATAAAGCAAAGCTAGAGGGATGGTTTAGCCTTTACAGCGTAGCGTTTTAACTCCCAGGATGACTCTAGCCAAGACAGTGATGCAGAGTTTGAGCAGATGCTTGCAGAGGCAGAGGATATGAACAAGGCAGAGGATGAGGCCGAGGCTGCTACAGGATCCAAAAAGTCGAAAAAGGCTAAGTTAGGTAGCAAGAGCAAACGACGTAAGCGCATGAAAGCGAAGGACGAAGATGGATATGAAACGGACCATCAGGTGAGGGTTAAGTCCATTCATTGAATGATACAAAATAGTATTAAATATTTTAAGAATATCTTGTCAGAGTATCAAAAGTTCTCATGTACAATATATAGTATATAATGCAGAAATTGAAAAGTTTTGCCAGTTATCAAATGGTATCTGTCTTTAGTTTGTTTTGGTCTACATTTTCAGAATGAAGGTAATTTGTCTGATTCCTTAAATATGAATTAAATATGCCCTGAGAATTATTCTTAATATAGGTGATGAACTGTAACTGGACTGAATGTGTTTCAGCCATTAGATCATTTGGAACTTATACGGTGTTGTGTTAATAACAGACCTGTATACAAATATTCACCCATGAGTGGACATAAATAAAATATAGTGTGTGTATGTTATTCTTTGCTGGCAGTAGTTTTTTCAAGAGTCCAATTAACATTGGCATAAAATATTGAGCCAGTATGGTCCCTGTACAGTCTGCAGAGTGTACATGGCAGGTGTATACAAGGGGTGATGGGGTTTACACAGCAGGTACTGTCATGTGAAATATATTACTCCAGTGAAGTTAGTGCAAGTTAGTAATGTTAAGTGCATCCGTACACGAGACTGATACTAACTGACACTTTCTTCCCTCTAATCAACAGTCTACCCCCAACCAGGACTACTGCGAGGTGTGCCAACAAGGTGGTGAGATCATCCTCTGTGACACCTGCCCTAAAGCCTACCATTTGGTGTGCCTTGAGCCGGAGTTAGAAGAAGCCCCAGAGGGCAAGTGGTCATGTCCCACCTGTGAGGCTGAGGGAGTGAAAGACGAAGACGAACACATGGAATATTGCAAGGTTTGCAAGGTGGGTAAAGAACAGGTCAGTCCCTTCCTTATGGTTCGTTCTTCCTAACTTGGCCATAGGAAGTCTTTTATCAAGAAAACAAAACCCATCCAGGGAGAAATGGGCCCTTTCTGCATATATTTTATGCTTAAATCTACTCTGGGCATCTTTCTCCATATTCTAAGTTTATCTAAATTTTTTAGAAGGATTGCAAAGTATTTCAGTTTCTACAGATCCTTAATAGGACTTTATGAAAGTCCTTTTCTGGTATCTGCTTGCTTTATCCCACAATCCTATTTCTTAAATTTATTTCCATTGCTACCAGCAGTGCTCTATGGCAAGCTACGTAGTTTAAGTCTGAATACTGTGCATATACCGTGTCTAGAAATTTTAGAAGTCGTTGACATAAATGGAAGATAAGTGTGTAGATGTGTAGAACAATCTATAGTATAATTATTGAACTGGCTGAAGGAAGGGTAGAATATTGGCAAGTTGGCAGTAGTTCATGACATGTGAGAAAGCAAAATGACACTAATAAAAGGCACTATTTGAAATATCTTTAACTTGGCATTGCCTTCCTTCGAGCCATATAGATTGTTATGAAACCATAGGTCATCGCTGTAAAATAATCATATGAACTCCAACTGAGTGGTGGGATGTGGTGCTATTTTTCTGTTAAAAGGATGGTGGTGAGTTGCTGTGTTGTGATTCTTGTGTCAACGCCTACCATACGTACTGCCTGTCACCTCCCATTTATGAACTGCCGGATGGAGAGTGGACCTGCCAGCGCTGTGCATGTGAACCGTTGCCCGGAAGAGTTCAGAAGATACTGTTTTGGAGGTACGGATGAGTGCACTTTGTCTCTTGATGAACTTTTAGTATGTATAAATGCAACCATATACTGTAGTAATTATTGATAAGTTATATTACATTTTCAGAGTTTCAAGATGAGGGGTTGGCGTATAACTCATATTCATGATTTTACCCTTCTTCCTCCCCATAATATTTCCATTTAAGTACATGCCATAATGATAATAAAAGACAGCAACCTACTCACCCACAGATCTTCTAAAAACTGGCCATTATTGATTGTTGTTTTGTATACTGTGTTGCTGATTCTATTTCCTTTACATCATTACTATCTTCATAAGGTAAAGGAAGACCTGGTTTCTGTGGTTTGGTTATTAGTATGTTATTTGTCAATATTTTTACTTAGTGTCAATGTAAATAGTTGATATATTTGGAACTGCACTATTATGGTAACTAAGGTTTCTAATTGGCCATAAAGACCATTTATCCACAAGTTCCTAAAATTTTGCTCCCACTTTGAAACAGATTCGTAGACCCACCAAAGCCTCCTGAGAACTGGCGTGAAGTGGTAGGAGTAAAGGCCGATAAATACCAGAACCGACAACTACGGGAGTTCCTGGTCAAATGGGTGGACATGTCTTACTGGCATTGCTCCTGGATCTCAGAACTCATGTTGGATGTCTACCATCCCCAGGTGTGTGTTGGGAGTGTGAAGGCAAATTGTTTGTATGTATGAATTGAATTGTTAATAGATAATTTGTGATGTACTGTAGGCTATTCACTATGATTTGTTTATAGTAATGTAGATTTTGATGTGATGGATAAGTTTGTGGAAATTGCCAGTGATCAGTTTTATTTGAATCCATGCTAGACTAAATTCTTTATTACTTTTCTTCTGTGTTTGCTCAGGCTCATTTTCAGTGATAATAAGATTAATATAATATTCCTAACAGATGCTGAGATCATACTTCAAAAAGTTTGATCCTGATGAGCCTCCTATACCTGGAATTGATGATGATGATGAACTTGGATCTCAGAGACGTCATAAAAAAGAAATTGATCCAAACTCACTCGAAGAAAGGTGAGAGTCATTGTGTCAATGTAACTTGTTGATTTATATATATAATATTTAAATACAAATTAAAGGGTTGATGAACTCTGGAACATATATCATAGTACAGTACTGGTATTCTTAAGTTCATATGAAATCTTCATATATCAAGCTAGAGAGTAGGCAAAGATTATTACAATGTTAAGGTGATAAATGAGGCATTCTGAGATCAATGCTACTGAGAATCACTGCTCATGTTTCTCAGTTATTACAGATAATATGTAAAAGGATAGAATTATAACTCCTAAATACCCTATACCAGGTACTACAAGTATGGCATAAAGTCAACGTGGTTAAAGATTCACCGTGTATTAAACCACCGAACACTACGTGACGGGACAATACAATATCTGGTCAAATGGCGAGACTTGCCTTATGATCAAGCCACGTGGGAAGATGAAGATGAAGAGATTATTGGACTCAGATTAGCTGTTGAGTTTTATCATGACCTTCGTGCTGCTTGTAATGCTGATGCCCCTGGTACGTTATTGAACTCTCATACCATCTGTTGTGATAGTTATAATACAGGAAAAGAGCTGAATGTTTTGGTTATTATTAATATGTACTGTAGAATTGAAATTTTTAGAGTAATACTGGAATGTTAAAAGAGAAATGTATTTTTAAAAAGCTTAGCCATTTCCAGGCAAAAATAAGAAAGGCAAAAAGAAGGGCAAGACGAGGATGCGAGAGATTGGTGATGAAGACAGAGAGCCTTCCTCTCCTCGACGTTACACCCCACCCCCAGATAAACCAGTAAGCAACCTTAGTCGCAAGTGGGAGAAGCAGCCAGATTATATTGAAAATACTGGCCTCTCCCTCCATGAGTACCAGTTAGAGGGAGTTAACTGGCTAAGGTAAGGAGAAACGAAAGCATTAAAGAAAATAATTTATTGGACTTTCAGCAGTGTGAATTTGATTGCCATATGCAGCATAAAAAAAATGTGTTTTGTAATAGTAAGAAAAGTTTTAAATTTTGGTAATTTACACAGATATTCCTGGGGCCAAGGAACAGACACCATCCTTGCTGATGAGATGGGTCTGGGCAAGACCATCCAAACTATTGCCTTCCTGTATTCACTGTACCGTGAAGGTCATTCCAAGGGACCATTCCTGGTGGCCGTTCCTCTCTCTACCATCATCAATTGGGAGCGTGAGTTTGAGATGTGGGCCCCAGACTTCTATGTTGTCACTTATGTTGGCGACCGTGAGTCCAGAACCATGATCCGTGAACACGAGCTATCATTTGAGGAGGGAGCTGTTCGTAGCGCCTCCAAGGCCACAAGGATCCGTACCACCAACGTCAAGTTTAACGTACTATTAACTTCATATGAAATGATCTCCATGGACCAGGCTTGCCTTGGCTCCCTGGAGTGGGCTTGTCTGGTGGTTGATGAGGCTCATAGACTCAAGAGCAATCAGTCTAAGGTAAGCTACTGTAGTGTAATTCACAACAATTATGCCTTGTCATTTTGTAAGTTAATATACTTTTCAGTGTCAAACCAGAGTGTGATTTTTGGTTGACCCTCATTATTCACAGTGTTTAGTTCTCGTATCAATATGTTGTACCTTCCACACACACACACTGCTTGCCCTATAGAGTTTTGGTGATCATTATATTGTAATAATCCTGTATTTAGTTTCCCTAACAGTAACACATAACTGTATTAGTGTTTAGTAAGTTTTTACAATGTGGTAATATCATTAAACATTATGTGTAATTTTGTCCTTCTTTTAACAGTTCTTCCGAGTACTGAATCAATACAACATACAATATCGTCTGCTGTTGACCGGAACACCTCTGCAGAATAACTTGGAGGAGCTTTTCCATCTCCTTAACTTCCTTTGTCCTGAGAAGTTCCATGATCTGTCATCCTTCCAGAATGAGTTTGAGGACATTGCCAAGGAGGATCAGATTAAGAAGTTACATGATCTCCTTGGCCCTCACATGCTCAGGCGACTCAAGACTGATGTGCTCAAGGTAAAGGATCTGTTTTTGTTTTATTTCTTATGATTTTCTTTCATCTCTTTCATCATGTAATATAAATATACCTTTGAATGCCTGTGATTTTATGGAGTTTATAGCATAACCGTACCACTTGTTTTACAATGTACACAGAACATGCCGACCAAATCAGAGTTCATCATCAGAGTGGAGTTGTCACCATTGCAGAAGAAGTACTACAAGTATATCCTCACACGTAATTTTGAGGCTTTGAACTCCCGTGGTGGTGGACAACAGGTGGGTCATCATTTGTTATTGTCAGTTGAATTAGGTAAATAATAATATGGTTCACATGTTCTACATACTTATCCTATTCTATGTACAGGCAGTACCATCCCTGGAGCAATTTTTCTCATGTTCAACATTTTAAAAATTTTGAATCCAGTCTGATAGATTTTAATATAAATTGAAATCTGCATCAGATATAATACACAGTTATAGCAAGCACAGACAGAATTATGATTTAACCTGCTTATCTTTGTCCAAAGGTGTCACTGCTCAACATTGTGATGGACCTGAAGAAGTGTTGCAACCATCCATACTTGTTCCCGGCAGCGTCTGAGGAAGCTCCCAAACTTCCCAATGGCATGTATCTTACCAAGGACCTGGTCAAGGCCAGTGGAAAGTTTGTTCTCCTTGATAGCATGTTGGAAAAACTCAAACGTGATGGACACAGGTTAGTTGGTTCTGGTTTACACACATATTTATAGGCAGTGATAGGGAACAATTGTTTAATGTTATATTAAGAGCTTCAGTTTATGACAGACAACACATGGTGGATGAACAAACTTGTTAGTAACAGTGAAATATTAATTACTAATTCTCATGAAGAGACAGAATTCATGTATATAATATAACATTGGTGAACCTTTTCATTAAATATAGTTTTTGTTCCCACAGAGTGTTAATCTTCTCCCAAATGACCAAGATGTTGGATGTATTGGAGGATTTGTGTGATGGTATGGCCTACAAGTATGAGAGAATTGATGGTGGTATTACTGGCCTGGCTCGTCAGGAGGCCATTGATAGGTCAGTTGTTGTGAACAGTTTATATTGTATATATAAGCTTCTTTATCAAGGTTGTTGTTGTTGAAGTTCCTCAAGCTGTCTTCTTTATCAAGGTTATATCGTCCAGTTGAAAGTACAGTTAATCAGGAAATTCCTATATTATTAATATGGTACAATAATAAGTAAGGATAGGTTATAATATGGTAAAAAAATTAACACTAGTCATGAAGGAGCCTTAATATAATGGTGTTTGGTTACTTTACTATATTTAATAATTATACTGTAGTTCATGATTCATTATTATTATTTTCGACACTAACCATTTAGACAAAGTAATGTATGTACAGAGAAATATAATACTGTATTATTGTTTTTTTATTATTGTATGAACTATGACTAATTTATATAATATATACTGTACAGGTTCAATGCTCCTGGTGCACAACAGTTTATTTTCCTGTTGTCAACTCGTGCTGGTGGTCTTGGCATTAACCTTGCCACTGCCGACACTGTCATTATATATGACTCTGACTGGAACCCACACAATGACATCCAGGCATTCTCCAGGGCTCATCGTATTGGTCAGGCTAATAAGGTCAGTTAAAGTGAATTTGGCTGTTAGAAGCAATGAATTAAGAAAGAGAAAGATTGGTATTGTGAAATAAATTAAAGCCTGGTCATATTAATTTATCCACTATTCTGACTTGTTGTCATGTCATCTTACTGTGATTTTATTGTATATTCAACTTGGTCAGGCTATAATGGTCAGTTATATTGAATATGGAAAAAAGATACAATGAATTACAGAGAAGGAAAAATAGATATGTTTTGAAATATATGTGCCTAGTCATTCCAATGTTTCCACTATTTTGTCATGTAATGTTATCTTACTGTGATATTATTGTATTGAACTTGGTCATTCTAATATATCCACTATTCTGACCTGTAATGTTAACTTGCTATTATCTTACTGTATATTGTTTATAACTTGTCAGGTGATGATATATCGGTTTGTGACCCGTAACTCTGTGGAGGAGAGAGTAACTCAGGTGGCCAAGCGTAAGATGATGTTGACTCATCTTGTGGTCAGACCAGGAATGGGAGGATCAAAGTCAACTAACTTCTCTAAACAAGAGTTGGATGACATTCTCAGGTATGTGTGTAATTATTCATTCTTACCATATCTCATTTCCCTTTTTTGAAGGAGCAGAGTTCTCAGGGCAGTGGATGGAGATATGAAGTGACAATGTAAAGAGACTGGCAGAGTACCCAGTAAAATTTTTGTCATTGTTTAATAAATCGCAACATATTATAGGTTATTATGGAAACAAATTTTCTTTAGTATTAACAATGTGGTTGCTGACAGGTTTGGAACAGAGGAGCTGTTTAAGGAAGAGTCAGGAAAGGAAGATGAGGCTATTCATTATGACAACCAGGCCATCGAGGAGCTCTTGGACCGTAGTAAGGAGGGAATAGAGCAAAAGGAGAACTGGGCCAATGAATATCTCAGCTCCTTCAAGGTGGCTTCATACGTTACTAAGGAAGGAGAGGAGGTGAGTACTGCTTCTGTTTCTTACTAGCTTGATATTGTGGAATGAACAAAATGATAAGCGCTTCAAAACATGGTGGTATTATTCCTCCAGGCATTACAGTGGGAGAAAAGCAGTGTTATAGGTGAAAGTCTTATAACCTATTGCTCCCATTGTAATGAAGTTCAGTTCTGACTGCTTGTGTATTTATGACCACAGGAAGAAATGGAAGATGTTGAGGTGTTGAAACAGGAAGTAGACACAACAGATTCACAGTACTGGGAACGTCTTCTGAGGCATCACTTTGAACAGCAACAGGAAGACCTTGCACGCACATTGGGCAAGGGCAAGCGTGTCAGGAAACAGGTATGTATACCGCTTCACTAGGTGTCAAAACAATTATTCTAAAATTTGATGAAAAGAGGTCCCACCAAACTCTAGGAAGTGGAGACTAGACTGTACAGGTAGCTTTATTTATGTAATATATATATTTACCGTATCATGTTCACCAATTTGTCTCAAGTGAATATGACTATCATATTTTAGCCTCAGAAGAACTGGAATAAATCAGTAGGCCATGTGAATATATATTTTCCTGATTTCTAGAAGTCTTTTATATATATATGTTGGTAACTGGTGTTTGTGACTCAGGTGAACTACAATGATGCAGCAGATGGTCGGGAGGACATCACCTGGCAGGAACAAGGATCAGACTATAACTCTGACTTCTCCATGCCTTCTGACAATGATAATGATGAAGAGTTTGATGAAAAGAATGAGAGTGAGTGTTAGTACAAGATAAACTTATGTTTTCTTGTCTCTTGGTATCTTGGATTGATGTTTTAGTCATAAGAATCTTAAGAATGACTTGGATGATACTGATTCCTCCAATCTGTGATGCAAAACTAGACTTATGTAACCGTAGTATAGTTGGTCTGTTTTGTACCACAGATTAAAGAGATCGGGAGATATCAAGGAAAATGAAATAAGAATCAGAAAGCTTTGGAGCTTCAGTAACTTGGAAACCCCTGTGAAATGTTTGACCATAATGGGAATTACATTGAACATAATATACTAAATATGATAAGTCAGAATAATACTGTATCATCAAGGGGGAGGTACAGTCTTGGTAAATTCTGGAGTAAATAATTCTTCTAAACTATTCTAGGCAACAGGTTACCATTATTTTTGTTAATCTGGTCCTGTTTCCTGGCATACTTCGGAGGAATCAAGGCGCTCTAATGTACAAAAAGTGTATTGTCCCCTTAACTTGTGCCACGTGTTGCCCGGCAGACGATGGCAACAGAAGGTCACGGCGACGTGGTGACCGCAATGACCGAGACCGTCCCTTGCCTCCCTTACTGGCCAGAGTGGGTGGAAACATTGAGGTAAGACATCCATACTAAATAATATGGTGTGTTGCTAACTTGGCAAAAAGGCATCACATCCCCTCCAATTAATATTGGGTCTTTCATACATTCAAGAGCTGATTTCATCCTTTTGACATTGTTGAAATTATTGTTAGAATCAAAAGTCCTGCATCAAGTGAATGAGAGTGAGCCATTGGAGTGAATCTTATCAACCAATATTACTTAGAACAACGGCTATAGTTTTGCATAATTAACTCATTTCATTCAGAGTTGTTGCAGGACAATTAGGCATGACTGTGCAATACTGAGAAAGAATTGGTCAGATTACATTGCAAAGTCCATGAATCTTGACCAGACCAAGCAGATGTGGTTCTGGTTGTAAAACTTGGACAAGATTAATGCTGTTAGAGACTTTAGGGGTTTTGGCAAAGTTATGCCTGGACTTAATGGCACTCTAGCACAGAAGGCTAACCAATCACACAAAGGTACTGCAATCAAGTTTTAAATAGTTATTTGATGCTTTAATCCTCTTATTGTAGAGATATTTGGCTTTTGGTGGTTGTCTTAATTCATATATATATACCGGTAATTTTTTTTCTATAATGAGAAAGGTCACTGAGGACTATTCAAATCAAGGAGCACTTAAAAATACTCCTAAGCATTTTCACGAGTGAAAGGAGAAATAGAATAAGAGAAGTCCAAAATCATATCCAATTTCAGTTGATGGTGATTGTTTTGTGTCTAATGCTTGCCATGGAAGAAGAAATTGTTCATGTGGGACCAGTCAGTTTAAGGAGGTAATACAGTGATGCTGGTATAAGATTCCTCCAAACTAGTCAAAGCAAAATCCTGCCATAATTAAATTAATTTGATCTGTTCTTGGCATTAATTTGGAGGGACTGGTAGACTCCAATATGGCAAAAGTGTAATGCCCCCTTAACAATAATTGTATTTTCAGGTTCTTGGATTTAATGCAAGACAGAGGAAGTCTTTCCTTAATGCTGTGATGAGATATGGTATGCCACCACAGGAAGCATTCAACTCTCAGTGGTAAGTCAGTGTAGTTCTGCTGATTTATGTTTAATGTTTATGGAGGAAAACCAGGTTATAGACATTATTTGCACCTTATATGTTGTGGCCTTTTGACATTGAGGAAAAAATGTTGGAGTTAGCCATTGGAAATGAGTAACATCCCTTATTAAAATAAAGGTTTAATGTTGTTTGTCCTTTGTTCTATCCCCCAGGCTAGTGCGTGACCTGCGTGGGAAGAGTGAGAAGTGTTTCCGAGCCTACACTTCACTCTTCATGCGACATTTGTGTGAACCGGGCAACGACAACGCAGAGACCTTTGCTGACGGTGTGCCTCGGGAAGGACTCAGTAGACAGCACGTGCTCACTCGGATTGGGGTCATGTCACTTATTCGGAAAAAGGTGTGCATGTTCTATCTCCACTGGATGATTTGAACCTTTATAAGACTTTGCTGATGGATGGACACATATACTGTAGTCATCTTGTTTTGTTTAGGATTAAGGTCAGGTCACTGGACAAGAAAATGTTTAAGGGGAGATTCTCTTGATGGTGAAGTGAAGGGCTAGCGAATCATTCAAATTATGACACAAAACAACAGATCCCTTAATACTAACATTAAGGTGATTTGTTTCCTGGCATAGTTTGGAGGAATCAGTAGCCCTCTAATTTACCAAAAAAAGAATATCCCCTGAACTAGCTATTGAAATTGCATTATCACATGCTAAAAATATTTGTTATCCTGCAGGTGTCTGAGTTTGAGACAATCAATGGACACTATTCCATGCCTGAGGCTTTGACCAAACCTGTGGAGCCAATTTTAGGAGACAAGAGCAATGGAACCTCTGCTTCAGGTGAGACATACTTTATTTAGATATGTATTTTTTCTACCCTGATTCGTTAGGCACACTCACTTCACTTATCAAGCTCACCAAATTTCCAGCTCCTCCCTTTGGTAGCAAGATCTACATCAGTCCCTTCTTACCACATATTATAATCATTGGAGGGAGTCATTCTGTGTACAAAACTTAAATATTCAAATGTGCTTCAGTCTCCATATGGCAATGATCTCCAATCTCTTAACCCATAATTCACGGGTGTAGTAAAATTTCGACGCTAGCAACAAGTCTGGAGCACCGTGGGTGTAGCATTAATTCGACAGCACAGTTTTTATATTTGCGCTATCCCTAATAAGCTAGTTTTTTATTGGTAGCACTGTGGCTGGCAGCCAGGAACTTGGCTACAACCATCTCACCCACCACCAGTCAGTCTTACTTGAACTGTGAGGGTAGGAGGACATATTTTCATCACTCCTTATCCTGTAATTACCATATACAGTATGTACGTAAACACGACAGTGACATTATAATTCATATTATGTTGAAGAATGTGATTCTGACATGTTTTATAACTAAATTAGAGTGTAAAAACTAACTTAGATATGTAAATATAGTGAAAAGGTGAATTTTGAGTTGATGTCATTGTGAGGTGGCTACCCATCCTACAGATGTCATTTAAGTCTTCACAAGTACATCAGGGGACAGCTAAAGGTTTGTACTTCAATATCTTGTATAATTTATTTATGTAGTGTGAGTGGTTTACAAGCTATTAGCCGTCAAATGGGTTATTTACATAGTGACTGCGAGTGCGGGAGAGAGGCCCCGGGCAAGGGAGCTGCCGTTATAGATAATGCCCGCAGTTAAGTGGTTAACAGGAGATTCTCTTGTTGATGAATTGGAAGGTCTCTGATTTCTCCAAACTATGCCAAAAAAACAGATCCCCTCAATGTACAAAACATTCAAATGTGCTTCAGTCTCTCTATATGGCAATGATCTCCAAAATTTTAAATGCAGCTTGGAAATAACTTGGGCTTTAATTCTGAATTCTTTCCTGTTTGTCATTGAGTGACATTTTTATGATTGGGCATTGTACTTGATAACATTGCTCTTGTTTGTATATGATGAATGTTTTTCCTTGTAGGAACTCCAGCCACAAGTGTCACTCCATCCCCTGCTCCATCAGTCAAAGGAGAGGTGGAGGAGAAAGAGGAGGACAAAAAGGAAGAGAAGGAAAAGACACCAGAGGAGAAACCAGCCGAGGAGAAGGAAGGAGAGAAGCAGGAAGGTGCAGAAAAGGATGTAAAGAAGGAAGAAGGACCTGATGAAACAGAAGTGGTAAGTTGTACTTTGCTTTTCATGCTTTGTTTACCATTGTGCCTGTTGAGTTGTATGTCTCATAGTTCCTTGTTAAGGGGATAACACAGTGCTGGTAAATCTGGAACAACTGTTTTCTCCAAACTATTACAACAACCATTATATTTTGCTAATCTTTTCCTGTTTCCTGGCATACTTTGAAGGAATGAAGGCACTCTAATGTACCAAAAGTGTATCACGGGGGTGCATTATCCCTTTGCATGCAGCACTGTAAACTCCCCACCCCTTATGGTCCCTTCTGAGCTGGTCTCATGGCAAGTGCGGCCCCACTTGTAGCTCTTGTGGTAACGTGGACTTGGGCCCACAGGACTGGCTATGGGATCAAAGACCTTCCCCCCCCAATCTCCCTTGCGGTCAGAGGCCCCCAGAATCCCTGGTCCAGTAAGCTCAGGTCCCATTTCCCTGGATGTGCTTCGGTAGCCCAGGGATATAGGGCCAGCCCCTCCTTTATTTTAATTTATTTTTTCACTGCGACCAGAGCGTACTGTGGGGCAGGAGGCCATTCTGCCCCGGGAGAACATCAACAACAACAACCAAAAGTGTATTACCCCCTTAATGCATGGTCTATGGAGCTTATGCTGGGACGAAAAAATATTTTGGTGTGAATAATCACAGACTTTAGCCATCATCCACAGTGGCTGTCAGTTGAACCAGTATATAAATGCTAAAGTCCTATCAAATGTGAAGGAATAGTTTATAATGCTTTATGTTTTTGTTTTTAGAAGAAGGAGGAGAAGAAGGAGGAGGAGGATGAAACACCTCAAGAAAAGAAAGAGGAAGAAGTTACTGAAGAAAAGAAGGAAACGGAAGAAACAGAGAAGACTGAGAAACCCGAGGAAGTGAAGGAGGAGCCAGAAAAGATGGAAGTGGAGGAGGAGAAGAAGGAAGAGAAGACAGAGAAGGTGGAAGTAGAAGAACCAAAGGCTGAAGTTAAGGAAAATACAGAAGAGAAGGCCGAGACTGATAAGGTAAAGGAATTACTATTATTATTGTTACTATTATTACATTTATTATTTTGATAATTCTTAAGGACTAGTTTGTCAACCTGGGCCTTGACAATTGGCATGCAGAATGTTTTGAGTGTCAGAACATTAAGAAGAATCTATAAAGAAACCTATATGATGAACATGCCATGACTTTCACTGGACAATAATTGGTAATGGTGGTGTGATGAATTATTTCCAGGGTGAAGAGAAGGAGAAAAAGGAGGAAGAAACCAAAGAGAATGGCAAGGCAGAGGAAACCAAGGAGAAGAAGGAGGAGGAAGAGGAAGAGGAGAAGGAAGGGGAAAAGGAAGAAACCAAGAAGAAGGAGATAGAACCTGTATCTAAGAGGAAGTTTATGTTCAATATTGCGGATGGAGGGTTCACCGAGCTGCACACGCTCTGGCAGAACGAGGAGAAGGCCGCTGTACCGGGACGCGAGTGTGAAATCTGGCACAGGAGGTATAACAAAATGTAAAAATTAACTACCATTGCTACTACTAATACTGATAAGACTGTGGATGGTATCATTAAAAAGTTGATGTCGTGATTATATCTTCCATTCTGACACCTCATACTCTATCTTCTTACTTTATAATTTATTTATTTATCTTTTTTTTTCACTAACAAGCCACTACTATTACTATTACCACCACCACCACCACCACTACTTAACTGTTGCTGGTACTACTACTATTAAGGGGAGATTCTCTTGTTGGCAAATTGGAAGGCAACTGATTTCTCCAAACTATGCAGAAAACAGATGCCATCAATGGTACTAATAGGGGGATCTGTTTTGTGGCATAGTTTAGAAGAATCAGAGAACTTCCAATTCACCAACAAAAGAATCTCCCCTTAAATAATGAGTTAAATGTTTGTGCTTGTAGTCCTTGTATTGTATATATGTGGTATGCCTGTCCTATGGGTTTAAGAAGTAGGAAATGCATTAATAATGACTCCTTTGCCCTGATCTATTGCATGAAAATGTTGTAAGTTATAATTGGAAGTGGGTTAGGTTTTACAGTACAGTGTGGTCATCATAATTGATCTTGAATAATTAATAACTTCTTTTTTCTCCTAACTTGTGCCTGCTTTTGAAGAAATGAATTAAATAACTGGCTTCATTTTTATGGTACTTTGGGCTGTATTCAAGGACATTCATTGTGTTGACAATGGTGTGGTACAGGTACGATGACTCTATAAACACACTGCACAGCCATTGTACCAGTACCACGCCATTGTCAACACCACAGATAATCTTGCATACAATGGTTTGTCTTACCCCTCTTGTAGCTCATTGACTCATATTTAACAAAATATTGAATAATACTGATACAGTATATAAAATAAACCCATATGAGTCGGTTTCTTTGGATATTCAATTCTGGGTTACTGAAATAACGAGTTACTACTGTAGTGGGTTAGGTATGGTTGGCAAGTACCATCAGTTAAGAAAATATTAACTATACAAAACTGTATAGTATGTACAGGTTTTTCCAACCGATGATCCAAAATCGTAGATGTAACACCTGCTGTCAACTGAGCAAGCTCTTCTGATCTCTATTACTGTGATTGTGTAATTGTAAGAATGATCAGTCAAATATGAGAAAACCATTCTCTTTTTTAATGTGTAAATCATGGGTAGCCAGTAAGATTATAGTGAGTGAGATTGGACAAGCTCACTCAGTTGACAGTGTTGAGATGGCTGGGGTAAAGGGTATTCATAGTGAGCTGTTACTAAAACTTTCTTTTTGGTAGGATCTATTTCTTTGTCTTATTAATTCCTTGTAATGTTACACTGTACTCAACTCTTCAGTGTTATGATGGTTCTGTTCCTACTTGTTCTCTGTTTCTATTAACTTGGGTACAAAATGTGGGTCACTCTCTTACACTAACTAAGCGCTATGCATGGCATCTTGGGTTATCCTGGCATTACCAGTGACTTTCCCTTCTTGATATCGCTTCAGTAATCCAGAAATCTTTTCATCTCCATTTTTCCATTTAGTGTTTCCACTCATAATATTTCTAACATCTGACTCCTTTCTACTACAGTAGTTAATATACACCATGATAAACCAATATTGAATACTGTCTTCTCCCCAGACATGACTACTGGCTGCTGGCAGGTATAGTGACCCATGGGTATGGTCGGTGGCAGGACATTCAGAATGATGTGCGCTTTGCCATCATTAATGAACCCTTCAAGATGGATGTAGGCAAGGGAAACTTTCTAGAAATCAAGAACAAATTCTTAGCAAGGAGATTTAAGGTAAATTTGAAAGGGAATAGAGATACAGAGTTCCAACTTTGTCTAGTATTTCAAGATGTATTTGTTTATCATAGATGGTTAAACACAGGTGGATAATGGAACTCTTGTGTTTTTGCAGTTTGTGCTACAGATAGTTTGTAAAAAAAAATTGTTTTTATTACTTGACTTTCCCTGTCACATTGATGGTATGCAAGACTAACCAGTTTGATTGGTAATGCAACTTTGTAAATTATATATTATGGTTGATTTCAAATAAATATATGCAATGTGTTTTACAGCTGCTAGAACAGGCGCTGGTGATTGAGGAACAGCTGAGACGTGCAGCTTTCCTCAACCTTCAACAGGACCCTCACCACCCAGCTTGTGCCCTAAATGCTAGATTTGCTGAAGTGGAATGTTTGGCTGAGTCACACCAACATCTCAGCAAGGAGTCCCTTGCTGGCAACAAACCTGCTAATGCTGTTCTAAATAAGGTATTGCACTCTTTACTATGGAAATAGAAAAATTTTGTAGGACCTTTGTGTAAGAAAGGGAAAAACTTAACCTAATGAAATATAAGGTATTGTCAGACTTTGAGATACATAGCATTATCATTCCTGATGAATTGAATTTAATAAGTGTAATTCATTCTTTTTTACAGGTTCTGAACCAGCTGGAGGAGCTGCTGTCTGACATGAAATCAGATGTGACACGACTGCCAGCCTCCCTTGCACGCATCCCACCAGTGGCACAGCGACTACAGATGTCTGAACGGTCCATCCTCTCCCGCCTGGCTTCAGGAGCTGGTAATTTGGACAAGAACAATCAAGGGGCAGGTGAGGGGCCACTTGCTGCTAGATTAGTTTTGTCCTTTTTGTTTCTCCCCTCACTGTCTCTGTTCTTGTCCTCTTTTATTTGTTATTAATATTCCTTTATTTCTCTTTTCATCATTGGTTCCCCTTTGTTTAATCTTGTATTATTCGTCACTGACTTTGTTTTCTCCTTACTTCCCTTGTTCTACTTTTTGTTCTGTGGTTGTTTACTGTTCTTGTAGTGACAGTTATTATACAAAGTTATTTATGGTGAATGTCTTCTTTTCTATTGGATAATCTCCTTTGTCTTGTCATCTTTGGTATGCTGGACCACAATTATTTTACACTTACCAACAAATTGTATTAATTATGTTTTGTACTCCAAGGCAGAATGACCTGGGAGGTATCTATGTACAATCAAAAGTTATTCATTCTCCTCTGTTTAAGGGGAGATTCTCTTGTTGGTGAATTGGAAGACTACTGATTCCTCCTAACTATGCCAGAAAACAGACACCCTCAATGGTACTAATAGGGGATCTGTTTTGTAGTATAGTTTGGTGGAATCTCAGACCTTCCAATTCACCAAAAAGAGTCTCCCATAAAGGCCTTAATAGTACCTTGTATGAATACCTGTGTCATCAACATATAAAAAATTATGCAATGACTGGAATGCAGGTATTTAGAGTATGTATGAATTTCTGCAAGCAGTGATAACAAACCAATGCAGAGGTGGATCTTATAAGTTTTCCATTATTTATATGCCAGGGCTTCTTTATGACTACTGTATTAATGGCAAAGCCTTATGTAGTTGATCTTTGTATACCACTGGGATACCTGTCCTAAATAGAAATCTTGTGTGAATGTATGTTTCTTGTTACTGTACATCCATAATTTTCATGTCTTTTGTCTTTTTTGGCATTTTGTATGCTGGTAATTCTTTGGTTTGATAGTACTTATAGTATATATTCTGTATCCTGACATCACTGGCTGCTCTTTAACCTTTTCATGCATGGTGATGAAAGTTGTAGTTTATGGGGATAGTATACTTTTGGTACATTAAAGTGCCTTGATTCCTCCAAAGTATGCCAGGAAACAGGACCAGATTAACAATGATAATGAGTTGAAATTATGGTTCACAACTGGACATTTGAATAGACTGTTAGATCTGTTATGCATCGGTGTCTTGGTACCTAATAGTTCTCAGTCACAAAATTTCCAACTTTTCATTGCCATGCATGGCTTCAGTGCCCCAGGGTGGTGATATATTATATTTCGTTGTCAATGATATGTAGTTCATCACTTGTGCAAAATGATATTTAGTCATATTACTGGTTTATTATTATATTTTGCATTTAAGAGAGTGAACATTGTAAAAAAGAATCTGGTTAAGTCGAGCACTTACTTTGTACATTACATTATCCATACATAATAAGTACTAAGAGAATTTGTCTTCATATTGTATTGCAAAGTAAAATCATTTAAACATTAATTTTGAGCGCTGGTCCTAGGACACACTTAAATTTTTGTTTTGTCAGGTCCAGAGTCGACACCATTTCCAGTGGGTTACACCCCAGCGGGTCAGCTGGCATCCCTGGGCAACACCAACTTTGCCAACTTCCGGCCGCAATACTCCCTCCCCGGCGCCGCCACCACCCAAGGTGCTGTGCAGGCAGCCTTCCCAGGTATCCCTCCCATGGCTGCCAACCCTGCCTCCAAGTAGACCCACCAAACTGCTGCTGGTGATGCTGCTGGTGATGCTGCTGCTCTGCGTGGCCCAGTGTGACACTAACCCGGCTCGGTGAGTGTGGCTGCTGTCACTGGTGGTCAGGAGTAGCCGTGCTATCTCGCTCCCCTTCCAGTAGTTGGGAGTCTTACATCCAGGCTTCATTTGTCTGAGAAGTCCTTGATCCAACCTTCTTACATGGGTTGTCCCTGATTTGAGCTTCATATATGAGAATAAGACATAGGTCCAAATCACTCATAAAATGAAGTACAGTTATTCAGGCATCTCATAATTTGATGTCATTGGACAATCAAACTTCTCAGAATGGAAGTCCTTGGTTCAGACTTCATATACTCCTTATCCCTCTATTGGCTTGGTAGCTCCCCTGCAGCCTCTAACAAAATATATCTTTGTAAAAGAAAATGTTTTACAACTCACTAAAATAAACATGAAAAACCTTAAAATTTTGTTTACACTTTAACCATTCCTTCATTGTTATGAGGCTGCAGTGTCACATTTGACAGGGAAATTCGTCATTGAAATACTGTATGTTAATTTAGGTGTACAGTATAAAGCTCCTGACTGCCATTCCAACTAAGCTGCCCAATAACCAACCTTGACATGGATGTGGTATACTTGAGCTGTGTGTTGCATGGCAATCCTTGAAGTTGCTTGGGGACTTTTAACTAATTTTGGTCCTTTATAGCATGTCATTTTCTGCACTGGTTTGGAAAATGAGGTAAAATAAGCAGACTATAATTATAAACAAATGTTAAACCAATAACAATTGAGGTTACTCAAAATTTGGGAACTCATCACAGTCTTTGTAAACAGGAGAAATTAATAATATATATATATATATATATATATATAGTCACTGAATACTCTGGTGTGTTTTTCAATTGTAAAGTAGTAGTGAAGGCGAAGCTAATGGATTATTTGTGTTCTCTGATAATGGCAAGTGATCAGGTTAATGGAAGAGGCTCTGTGCTGTCTCTTGGAGTAGTACCACTGTAATCTCTGAGACTTGGGTTGATATTTTATTAAACTTATTACTCGCAGCAATTTACTTGCCATATCTTTAGAATATTGAAGTATTGATTAGCATTGTAATGGGTCTGCTGTATGGATTAATAGATGCAAGGCAATATTGTTCAACTGAGGTAAACTACTGTACCCTCATTTTAAGGGGAGATTCTTTTGTTGGTGAATTGGAAGGTCTCTTGATTCCTCCAAACTGCCAAGAACCAAGAAGAGAATCTCACCTTAAAGATTCCTAACTGCTGCTTGTATGCATGAAGAGATACTGTTGGACCTTCCTCTCATTCTGATAACATGGCAGGAATGTACAGTACCTCCTTGTTTTAATAATACACTACCTAAGGCTTCATGCTTCATATCAGTGCTTTAAGGGAACTCACTCTTGCCCTACACTAAATGGCTTCATACCCTGCCTGTTCACATGCTTTCTTACTGCCTGGGAGGGATCATTTTTATTTGTATTATCACCAGTGTTGTTTTATAACTAACGAGACAATGCATAAAATAGTTACCATGTCATATGGTACTGATAGTTAATGTGTGCTATTAAAACACCTGATTAATGTTCTCATTTTCATTTTGCAACATCTTTCTTTACCCGTTTCTTTTACTTAGAAATAGCACATGGACAGAGCTGGGACTTGAACACTTTGCCAGACTAAGTACTCTTTACTTTAGATGGAATTTAATGACATTCTTGACTATAGTAAAAGTACTCAGCCAGGTATAGATGTAATGGCTATATTCCTTGTCATTTTTAATGGGTTTTACAATACTCAAATCTCAAACTTCAGGTAGAATTTATTATAGTCACTATATTGCAACTATTTGATGTTATTTTTCAAGTCAATCCAATCATTGGATATTAGCCTAAAGGAGTATTACTTGTGGCAGTATTTTATTGCTTTGTATTTAATATGAAATACAGCTGTGTGTGTGTCCCAGTCTTGTTGAAGTGTTGCACCAGAAAACAACTTGTCTGGATACCAAAGTACCCACATGAAATTATCAAATACAGTATATACCTCTGGAAGTTTTACCATTTTCTTTTCATATTTTTAGTAAATGGGCCTGTTGTTCCCTGAGAAGGAAAGGATGCGGGCGGGAGGGGCTGGCAAGGTAAGTAATGGAGCCGGTGTAACCAGTATCCCTCCTCACCTGCAGGTGTGCCCCCTACCAGTCTGGCCAACCTCAGTGCCAACCTCCACATGTTGGCCTCCTCTACCAACTCAATCCTCGACTCCTCCTCCTCTATCCAGCAACAGACTCCTCCCACCTCCCACAGTGGTACTATCTCCGCAGCCACCCGAGCCTCTCTATTGTTACACCAGCAGCAGCAGCAGCAGCAGCAACAGCAACAGCAGCTCCTACAGCAGCAGTCATCGGATACCAAAAATCTTATCTATTTGGATTGAAGTGTCAGACATAATGGAGTACTTATAACTACTTCCATGGAGACGCATGATCTGTGTTAGTCTCTTACTCATATTTATACCATGAAGCGTGTGCTGTTCATTCATTGGTAAGAGAGAACTTTCCTATGTATGACACACCACATGATTAGGAAATAACACCTTAGTGTAAAGAGACTGACAGTGTTGAGTGGTTCTCATGGAAGAGAAAGTGTATATGAATGTCTGTTTTAAGTTAAAGGACCAGTTTTAGCCATTCCGAGCAGTTTACAGGCTTTGAGTTCGCATAACAGCATCAATGTTTGCAGCACTCGTGGTAGAATTCGTAAGTGATCTCATATAGATCTTAGAGTTAAATTTATATTGTCAAAATTCTTCCTGTGTATATTAAATGGTTTGATCAGATGGAGTCAGGCTGAGAGGTCCAATTTCACTAACTTGGCTATGTGCTAGTTAACTATAGTAGCCATCAATGTGAGTTACACAACTATTTTTATATGCTGGTTAATGTGTACTTGGAATCAATGATTATTCTTAACACTAAAATAATAGCAGGAGGAGGGATGAATGGAGTAACAATAACTATCCTGTTTGTACTGTATAATGGTTTACTGCATTGGTTAGACACTGACAAGCATTCTTTTCTGATGTCTTGGTTTGTTAGTGTGGAAACAGCAAATTTAGTTCTTGTATAAAATGTTGGGCCTTTACGTCATTGTATCCTATCTGTGTATGGTAGAATTATCGGATTGTGACTGTGCTGTGTAAAGTTTATTATCTTATTAGAGCACTTTTATGGATATGAAAAGTGAGTCATTGCTGAAGATTAAATTTATTTTATAATATCACAAAGTAATTGGTTTTGTTTTTTGTTATCACGGCTCCAGTGTTATGGTGATTGATGAATTGATTTGGATGATACTGTGGCTACTTCATAATTTAAAGATTGTCACACAAAGAACTTGATCCATATGAAGTTTTGTTATTGCTATGGAATACTTGAACTCGCTTTCCTGCAGTAGGGTGAGTACAAACTAATGGACTATTTTTGTCATGTTATTCTTATGGAACAAATCACTCGTGTTCCCCTTTATCCTTTCCTCCAATTGCAGTAACATAGTTGGGCTTCTCAGCTTGTGCTCAAAGTTAATGTAAAGTTTGTATGTAATGTGAAGTAAATGGAAATAAAAATAATATTCTGACCATTTTATTTATATAATTATTATCAAACTGTATTGATGTTTTTCTTATTTTATATTTTGGTGCTTTACGTTCTGTACTGCCATTCTAATACCTGCATGGTCTACGTAATTACTGTTGGTAGAATCCTATTACTATAGACCCTGGACATGAAATTACTATATCTTACGTTTATCTCTGAAACTTGGCAATTACAACTGAAAGTCACAAATGCCATGACATTATTAAAAAAAAAAAAAAAAATTGTCCACTTCCCACCAACACATCTTCACTATCTTTCCAACTCCCTGTATAAGGGAATTGCCTGGGGTATTTCTTTACCTAACCCTCCTTTCCTTCTATTTCCGTTCTGCTTGCTCTGTCAATTTCCTTATCCCAGACCTACAGGGTCTTCCAGGCCTAAGGCAATCTCTCATCCTAAAGTCACTCAATTACTCTTAAAATCTTCTCTACCCGCCAACGTATCTGCACTACCCACCAACATATCTTCACTACTCACCAACCAACACATCTTCACTACCTATCCAATCTAACACATCTTCACTACCCTTCAGATTGTGGTGAGTGAATAATTATGTAAGTTGATATAACGAGTCCAATCATTCTGCATATAAAAGTGGAGATGTGATAGATACAAATGAGAGAACATTCTAAGTTAACTATAAATACTTACTACAGGTTCACTTTTAAAACGGATCCACAAAGGGCTGCCACAAAGAACGTTCTAAGTTGACTATAAATATTTAGGTTTACATTAATAATGATCAACAAGGGGCTGTCACAAAATTGAAGTTCTGTACTGGATTAAGATGGACAAATCCAGTAAGATGAGAGACAAGAACCAGAACCAGGAGGAGGAGAAAGGTGGATCTACAAATAAGCAAGAGCCACAGGTAAGTGCTGCTGTTACAAAAGTCCACACTCATTATATGTATATATAATTATATTATATTCATAATATATATTGTATGTACAGGTGTTTAGAACTTGTTATTTAATTGCTCAAAATATAAATGCAGTTTTTCCACTTTGGTTATGGGAGTATATTGTCCTGTTTATAGTGAGTGTGTACAGTAAACCCTCTCTGTAACTTACACACCCATAAACCCAGTGGTGAATAATGAGGGCTTACTATACTCAGACTCATAGAAAACAGTACAGTATATAATATAATACACACCCATAACAACAATGCAAAACAAGGCATTGCTGTATAGAAATGGCTGCTTAGTTTTATCTATTTTTGTTTTCTCATTAGTGCTATATGACAGAGGAACCCTAAAAAGATGGAGTATTAGTTTTGAGGGCCTCTAATATGACCCATTGCATGGGGTGGTGATGGTAACATTATCTCGTCTTTGAACAGAAAGCACCTAAGAAACGAGGACGACCCAGGAAAAACCACGTTGAACCTAAGACCAAGGAGATCGCACAACCCACTCACTCCTTTAGTCTCCGCAAACGGAAGCAGGTGAGGCTCTCCTGTACTCTATATGCTTTGTCCAATTTTATTTCTTCATTTCTTTGTAACATCATAGTTTTTATTTCTTAATTTCCTTATAACATCATAGTGTCTGTTTCTTTTTTTCTTTACATTATAGTTTTTGTTTCTTCATTTCCTGATAACATCAGAGTACCAAATGCTCTATACTGTATTATAGCCTGTACTTATGTTTTAATCCTATTTTAGTGACATCCTTAGGGCAGTGTTTTATTATGTTGCTCTTTGGTTTTGAAGGTTTACAGGGATATTATGTTTATTTCTTACAGTCCTCAATATGCATTTCTTACATATTATTTGGAAGGGAACTGTCAATGTATTTTCACCCAGATAATAAAAATGCACTCTATATGACTTCTACATTATATGATAATTTTTTTAACCCTCAGACCGACTCCAAGTATGTCAGTGATGCCGAGTTTGAGAGGCTGGTGACTGAAGTGGAGGAACAGGCTGACAATAACACAAAAAGAACAAAGGACAAGCACATGAAACCAAAGAAACCTAGGGTGAGTGTTAAAGAGAAAATCTCATATTGGTAAATTACAAGGCTACTGTAATCCTTCAAACTACATTATGTCACATAACAGATCCTCTCATAGTAACATTGTGGAGACTTATTTCCTGGCATAGTTTGAAGAATTAGAGACCTTCCAATTCAACAACAAAAGAATCTCCCTTAAGTTCAGCAAATGAGGTCAGTATTAAGGAGATTGTTGAACTGGAGGGTTATTGATTCATCCAAACTATACCAGAAAACACACCACTGTAGATTACAAGAAGGCAATCTGTTTGTATTTTTGCTTTGTTCAGAACAAAGGGCGACAAAAGCTCCAATTTGCCCCAAACACAAAAAACTAAATTTTAACAATATTGTATAGAATGGTACTAATAACGAACTTTAACTCTCTACTTTGAAATAAAAATATGATATTATGTATGTTGGTGTAGTGGCCAGACCTGAGAGTTAAAGGCAAAACTCGAGAGCTGGACCATTGGAGTACTCCTTTGGTTCACCCGGTAGAGTCACAGCCTGAGATTTCTCTGGTCCGGGGTTCAATTCCCTGTGGGTACGACTAGAATTTAAATGGATTAATCTCTGGGTCTAACTTGGTTGATTGATTCCCCAAGTTACATTGGTCGTTTAATCAGTAAAGTATCTGTTTTAATTGAGAAAACATGAATAAAATATGAACCAACAAAGATGTAGACTCTTTTACTTTGAAATATAAGACTAATACTAACTAATATTCTCTTTCTTTTTAATTGACAGGGTGAGAAGAAAGTGGATGATGAAGATGACCACCTACCATATTGCTCAATTTGTAAGGCTAATGAACAAGAGGTCAGTCCCTTACTTATGGTTTGTTCTTACTTTTGCAGTTTTGGTTTTAACTTCCCCATAAACCAAGAAGAGTGGTTAAGGGGAGATTCACTTGTTGGTGAATTGGGAGGTCTGTGATTCCTCTGAACTATGCTACAAAACAAACTCCCTCAATGGTACTAATAGGAAAAATTTTAATGGCATAGTTTGGAGGAATCAGATACCTAACAATTCACCAACAAGAAAATCTCTCTTTAATTATGTATAGGTCATTACTGTAGTGCATTTTACCCCATCATTGTGTAAATTTGGATGTACAGTAATTTATCTTGAATGAACTTCTATACATACTGAAAAAGTCAAGAAATTATGAGGGAGCTGCATGGTGCATATTCACTAGGTTATAATATAATATATAAATATATGTATGATCTCATGGACCCCAAGTAAATTGTATCATGTTTGTGTTAAAAGGGCAGAGATGCCGAGAAGTTGGTGCATTGTGACACCTGTGTGGGCATCTACCACATCTACTGCCTCTCACCTCCGCTTTATGAAGTGCCAGCAGGAAATTGGACCTGTCAGCTTTGTAAACAACTTCTGGGAAAAGCTCAGAAGATACTGTGTTGGAGGTAAGAATGCATTTTATAATGTTTAAGTCATGTATTTGGACTTGGTTTGTATCTTGCCTTTTGTCAATAAATGATGACTCTTTCTGTATCATGAATAAGTCGAGTTAAAGCAATGGTACAGTTCATCCTGTACGATGGCTCTGTACTGTATCTAGGGAGTCATTGCACTGTATGTACTGGTACCGCGCCATCATCAACACTATTGATGTTCATGCATGTGGGAGGCACCGTCATATGTAAGAACCTTCATGATGTTGTTGATGATGTGGTACTGATACAATGGCTCTGTTGTTTGTCCATGGAATCATCGAACCAGTACCATTCCATCTTCAACACCACCATGATTGTTCTTGTATGTGGGCCTAATTAGTTTCCAAAATAATGCTTCCATTTTGTAATAGGTACATGGAGCTTCCCAAGCCTCCCAACAACTGGCATCATCTGGTGGGAGACAAGGTGGAAAAATATCGGAACCGACGACTGCGTGAATTCTTGGTGAAGTGGACGGACATGTCTTACTGGCGATGCTCATGGATCTCTGAGTTTTGGTTGAGGAGGTATCAGATCAGGGTAAGTATGTATATATGTATGTAGGAGGGAGAATTTTACTTGTGTTGAACAGGAGAACCTTGATGGAACATTATTATTGTCATTATTACTACTGTACAGTATTACTATTATTGTTATTACTTTTGTTATTATTATTATTTTTACTTTTATATTTATTATTATTAACCCTTAAACCGCGGGTTTAGACATAAGGCGACACCACTAACAAGTGTGGAGGACCGCGGGTGACAACATAAGTCGACGATGCAGTTTTTAAATTTGCTCGCTCCATAACATGGTTGTTTTGGCTGGCAACACTGATTATGGGACCCTAGGGACTAGCCTGAGTCCAGCCAGCCACTACTAGCCAATGTGACAAGAGCAGTGAGGGTGGGAGGATGTACTTTCTGAGCTCCGTTTTTTCTGTAGTTACCTTATATGTACGTAAAAATGACCGTGACATAATATTTCATATGTTTTGTTGAAAAATGTGATTCTGACATGTTTTATAAGAAAATCAAAGCGTGAAAACATACTTAGATATGTAAATAGAGTGTAAAAGTGAATTTTAAGTTGCGGTCATTCTGAGCTGGCTACCCATCCTACAGATGTCTTTACAAGTACATCAAGAGACAGCTAAAGATTTGTACTTCATTATCTTGTATAATTTATTCATGTAGTGTGAGGGGTTTACACGCTATTAGAAGTTAAATGTATTGTGTACATCATGAGACCGAGTGCGGGATAAATGCCACTACTACAGAGCTGCCACACTCCTGAACGCCAACGTTTAAGTGGTTAATTATTGTTATATTATTATTATTATTATTTTCATTTTTGTTATTATTATTATTGTTATTATTATTATTATTATTATTATTATTATTATTATTATTATTATTATTATTATTGTTATTTTCATCATCTTAAAAGCTTTAAAGTATTTTTATGACTAACTGAGGGACTTTTTAACAGTTGGTGAAGTCATATATAACAAAAGATAATGACTTTGGTGATGTGCCTCCAGTGTTTTACAACGATGATGAAGTTGGATCCCACCACCACTAGAATATGGAAACTGATCCTAATTCACTGGAAGAGAGGTGAGGAAAACCTTTATCTAACTGAACTTTATACGTGATGGACTGGGCTCCGTTATTCCCAGCTAATGTTAAGGGGAGATTCTCTTTTTGGCAAATTGGAAGCTACTGATTCCTCCAAACTATGCCAGAACACAGACACCCTCAATGGTATACTAATACGGGATCTGTTTCGTAGCATAGTTTGGAGAAGTCAGAGACCTTCCAATTTACCAACAAAGGAATCTTACCATAATGTTGATGTTAGTTTATATAGCTGATATAACAATGGTGGAGAATTGTAGTCTAATCCTATAAACTTGTTTTCTTAAACCAGGTACTACAAGTATGGTATTAGATCAACGTGGTTAAAGATTCACCGTATATTAAACCACCGAACACTAGGTGACGGGACAATACAATATCTGGTCAAATGGCGAGACTTGCCTTATGATCAAGCCACGTGGGAAGATGAAGATGAAGAGATTATTGGACTCAGATTAGCTGTTGAGTTTTATCATGACCTTCGTGCTGCTTGTAATGCTGATGCCCCTGGTACGTTATTGAACTCTGCTATGCTATACTGTACTTCATATTGTTTATTCCTTACAGTGCCACAGTACTGTAATGTAGTTTGGGCAAATTATCCTACACAGGAATCAACTTTATCCCTAATGCTCATTATTTTTTTAACGGATTAGTGTGATTATTTGTGACTCTTTGGGGGATAATTTGAAAGAGCAAATCTTCATTACACATCAGTGATTTGTAATAGATGAAATAATGTACCATACTTGTATAAAAATACTGTAGAATGCTAGTACAATAGAATTCCATAATTGTTTTGTTGTAAATGATAATGTCATATAATATGTGCTTGGAAATATGAGTACTGTATCACTATGATAAAAAGTGGGATGTATTTTCAATAAGTTTCTCCATAAACAGACATAGCTAAGAAGGACAAGAAAAGCCTGAAAACACATGATTTTAAAGATGAAGAATCAACTTTATCTTGCCACTACACCCCGCCACCTAATAGACCAATTAGTGACCTGAAACACAAGTGGGTGAATCAACCAGAATACCTAGACAAGACTAGATTCACACTTCATGATTATCAGTTGGAAGGAGTCAGTTGGTTAAGGTAAGCAGGACTCAAGGTATATTACCAAATGAAAAAATATTAATCATATTTCTAATTAAGACTTATTTATTAGATATACAGTATATACTGTACAGACGCAAACTAAAGTTTCGTCACCTCCTTGGCTGGCAGGAAGGTGAAGTCAGTGTTAAAGATAGGCTGAGCGATCAGACAAACTGATTTATCGAGTTGGTAATGAGACAAGGTGAGGTTCACTTTCCACAAGTCACAAACCCCAAGTCATATAAAGTGAACGTCACCTTGTCTCTCTCGATACACCAGTTTGTCTGATCGTCCAGCCTATCTTTAACACTTACTTCACCTTCCTGCCAGGCAAGGGGGTGGCGACAATTTCATTTAATGTATTCTTCAAGATACAGTTTAATGCATCAGGAATTATAAGATGAATATTTAGTATTTATTTTGTACAGGAAATCCTGGGGCCAAGGAACAGACACCATCCTTGCTGATGAGATGGGTCTGGGCAAGACCATCCAAACTATTGCCTTCCTGTATTCACTGTACCGTGAAGGTCATTCCAAGGGACCATTCCTGGTGGCCGTTCCTCTCTCTACCATCATCAATTGGGAGCGTGAGTTTGAGATGTGGGCCCCAGACTTCTATGTTGTCACTTATGTTGGCGACCGTGAGTCCAGAACCATGATCCGTGAACACGAGCTATCATTTGAAGAGGGAGCTGTTCGTAGCGCCTCCAAGGCCACAAAGATCCGTACCACCAACGTCAAGTTTAACGTACTATTAACTTCATATGAAATGATCTCCATGGACCAGGCTTGTCTTGGCTCCCTGGAGTGGGCTTGTCTGGTGGTTGATGAGGCTCATAGACTCAAGAGCAATCAGTCTAAGGTAAGCTACTGTAGTGTAATTCACAACAAATATGCCTTGTCATTTTGTAAGTTAATATACTTTTCAGTGTCAAACCAGAGTATGATTTTTGGTTGACCCTCATTATTCACAGTGTTTAGTTCTCGTATCAATATGTTGTACCTTCCACACACACACACTGCTTGCCCTACAGAGTTTTGGTGATCATTATATTGTAATAATCCTGTATTTAGTTTCCCTAACAGTAACACATAACTGTATTAGTGTTTAGTAAGTTTTTACAATGTGGTAATATCATTAAACATTATGTGTAATTTTGTCCTTCCTTTTAACAGTTCTTCCGAGTACTGAATCAATACAACATACAATATCGTCTGCTGTTGACCGGAACACCTCTGCAGAATAACTTGGAGGAGCTTTTCCATCTCCTTAACTTCCTTTCTCCTGAGAAGTTCCATGATCTGTGGGCCTTCCAGAATGAGTTTGAGGACATTGCCAAGGAGAATCAGATTAAGAAGTTACATGATCTCCTTGGCCCTCACATGCTCAGGCGACTCAAGACTGATGTGCTCAAGGTAAATTTGTATGGGGAGGCACTAGTGCAGGACCCCTGTTAGAGAGCGGGGACCCCAACCCTCACTCCCCTCCTGTATTATAGGGGATACGAGGCTGCACCATTGCTAGAATGGTGGGCGATGGGGACGCCACTTCCCTACTCTGTAATTGTAAACATAGTGAATTTATGATAAAATAGGCCCTTCACAAGTTGAAAAAATAGGAGCTCTTGCTTTTATTTCTAATCTGATTTTCTGACTTACCCTAATTCCCTCCCCTGTACTCTACAATAAAAAATATTGCTTAACAATTTCCAAAAAATCATAGGGTAGGATATAGAAGATGTGTAGTGATTTCAGGTTGACTCTAGATAACATTTTCTCACATAACACTACATTCCGACTAATTGAATTGCTACTTAAGATGGTATATTTATATATTAAAGAAGGAATGCATCTTGCAGTACGGTATAGTATATGTATAGAAAAATAGATACAGTTGGTAGGTATAGTAATACAAACCTAATGTCTTTATAATTCACACAGGACATGCCGAGCAAATCAGAATTCATCGTCAGAGTGGAGTTGTCACCATTACAGAAGAACTAGTACAAGTTTATCCTCACACGTAATTATGAGGCTCTCAACTCCCGTGGTGGTGGACAACATGTGAGTAATATCCTATTGTATTATATTATTTTTGTAAGAGTTGCATGAAGCTCATGGTTAGTACAATCACTACCCAGTGCATTGGGTGTTTCTGATTTACAGTATACTCTGCTCTAGTTGTATTACTTGTAACAGTACAGTATTATGAGTTAATTAACCTGCTTATCTTTGTCCAAAGGTGTCACTGCTCAACATTGTGATGGACCTGAAGAAGTGTTGCAACCATCCATACTTGTTCCCGGCAGCGTCTGAGGAAGCTCCCAAACTTCCCAATGGCATGTATCTTACCAAGGACCTGGTCAAGGCCAGTGGAAAGTTTGTTCTCCTTGAGAGCATGTTGGAAAAACTCAAACGTGATGGACACAGGTTAGTTGGTTTACACACACATATTTAAAGGCAGTGATAGGGAACAATTGTTTAATGTTATATTAAGAACTTCAGTTTATGACAGACAACACATGGTGGATGAACAAACTTGTTAGTAACAGTGAAATATTAATTACTAATTCTCATGAAGAGACAGAATTCATGTATATAATATAACATTGGTGAACCTTTTCATTAAATATAGTTTTTGTTCCCACAGAGTGTTAATCTTCTCCCAAATGACCAAGATGTTGGATGTATTGGAGGATTTGTGTGATGGTTTGGCCTACAAGTATGAGAGAATTGATGGTGGTATTACTGGCCTGGCTCGTCAGGAGGCCATTGATAGGTCAGTTATTGTGAACAGTTTATATTGTATATATAAGCTTTGATCATTATAATCATACAGAATCAATACTCCTGATGCACAACAGTTTATTTCAATGTTTTATATTATTGTTTGTAGTGTGATTAATGTATACATTATAATCATACAGGTTCAATACTCCTGGTGCCCAACTGGTTGTCGACTTGTGCTGGTGTTCTTGGCATTAACCTTGCCACTGCTGACACTGTCATTATTATTGTATGTATTATGACTAATATATATTTCTTTTCTACAGGTTCAATGCTCCTGGTGCACAACAGTTTATTTTCCTGTTGTCAACTCGTGCTGGTGGTCTTGGCATTAACCTTGCCACTGCCGACACTGTCATTATATATGACTCTGACTGGAACCCACACAATGACATCCAGGCATTCTCCAGGGCTCATCGTCTTGGTCAGGCTAATAAGGTCAGTTAAAGTGAATTTGGCTGTTAGAAGCAATGAATTAACACTCAAGCACGGCCTGGATTTGTTTAAATTGCGCAGATGGGTGTGGCAGGACACCTCATGTATGGTGTGCTAGTTTGAATTTGGGAAACTGACTTGAGGCGGGCAGCCAGACTGTTCAGACAGTGTGCTTTATCATATTTCATATGTTCCCAGTGTAGAGGAAGCCTTTGTGGCGTCCAAATTTGAATTAAATCCGCCCAACGATTGACATTTAAAAGGGATTTTTCAAAGCTTAAGACGCCAAAGTGGCGTCCGTGCGCGAAACCAAAGGTTTTTTTTTCTCTCTCTCTAAAACACAGTGTATGCATCAGCCGTGCACAAGAGTGTTAAGGAGTAAGATTGGTCATTCCAATATATCCATTATTCTGTTACCTTACTCTAATTTTATTGTATATTATTGAACCTGGTCATTCTAATAAGTCAGTTATAGTGTATTTGGGAGAGAGAAACAATGAATTACAGAGAAGGAAAAATAAATATGTTGTGAAATATTTGCACCTAGTCATTCCAATATTTCCACTATTTTGTCATGTAATGTTATCTTACTGTGATATTATTGTATTGAACTTGGTCATTCTAATATATCCACTATTCTGACCTGTAATGTTAACTTGCTATTATCTTACTGTATATTGTTTATAACTTGTCAGGTGATGATATATCGGTTTGTGACCCGTAACTCTGTGGAGGAGCGAGTGACTCAGGTGGCCAAGCGTAAGATGATGTTGACTCATCTTGTGGTCAGACCAGGAATGGGAGGATCAAAGTCAACTAACTTCTCTAAACAAGAATTGGATGACATTCTCAAGTATGTGTGTAATTGTTCATTGTTTTGTTTGGGATTAATGTATTTAGAAGCTATTCCAGTGTCAGAATTGGGAATAAATCCCTCACCAACCAGAGCACTTTTACATCCTATGAAAAGTTGCCTTATGTAAAAGTATAGTACTGTACAGTTGTAGCCAAATATATGTATCCACCTTCACCCTACCAACCACAACACATGACACCATTGCAGCCAAAGATATGAGGGGTGTAGAAGAGCAATACTCATCAACCTCAGTGGAAACAGTTACTTGACCTAGTGAGAGATTTCTGATAAACCTGTACACACACACACACATTTGTTAATTTGACACAGAGACTTGTCCTACTTCACCACTTATATCTATGGTTGCGACATGTTAGGGTTGATTTGGAGAGAATGGTTACAATATACAGCAGGCCAAAGCTGTACTTGGCACTTTTATTCATGAAAACTAATATTTTTGTAACAGATTTGGAACAGAGGAGCTGTTTAAGGAGGAGTCTGGGAAGGAATCAATTTACTATGACAACAAAACCATTGAGGAGCTTTTGGACCGTAGTAAAGAAGGTATTGAAGACAAGGAGAACTGGGCCAATGAGTATCTGCAATCTTTCAAAGTGGCTTCCTATGCTACTAAAGCAGGAAAGTAGGTGAGTACTGTACACCCACACCTTACATCTTATTTTGGATAATTTAATTGAATGACATACATTGATTATTTAACAAGTTGCTGGCTATGGATCTCAAGTATGATGAACCAACTCTCACCAGAACAATAGTGATGGAGCTGCATTTGGATTATCAGGGCATTATATTTAATTGTAAAACTTACAATGTACAGTTTTGGTAAATCTAGAGCATCTGATTCCTCCATACTATTCCAAGCAACATCTAGGACACCATTATTTTAGTTCATTTGGTCCTGTTTCCTGGCAAATTTGTATTATCACCTTAACTAAAACTGTTTTTTGTTTATTTGACTACAGGAGGAAGGGAATGAGAAATTACTGCAAGAGGTGGACAAAGACCCACAGTATTGGAAACATCTCCTTGAAGAAAGCATTCAACAGAAGCAGCAGGAAGAAGCAAGCATGCTTGGCCAAGGCAAACGCATCAGGAAAACGGTGTGTAGAATCCACTGTACTTTACTTTTGTCACAAGGATGATAATTACTATACCTCTATTATCATCACAAGCATCATAATTACTGTATCTTCATTTTTTTTTTAGTTTAACAAGGCCACCTATTTAATGTCTTGTTTTCTACGGTACTTGTAATAGGTAATGCACTCCAAGACAAACTACACCTAAAATTTACACAACTAGGTACTGTACTGATCTACAACTTATCAATACTGGAATGTGTGCAAAGCATGTATCTTAATACCACAATTACTTAGAAGACAGTTTGTGTATTTATGCCAGGAAACCCCCCCATCCCCCGCTATACAGTAATATCATTATTAACCTATAAAATGGAATTGGCTTCCCTCAACTGAGTGACAAAAAGGGAAGGAACAGTTTTCTCTCTTTGATCCAACAAACTGAAATGTCCCTCCCTCTGTTTGTCTTGTCAGGCTCATGTGCGGTTTCACTATGATTTGGACAACCAGATGAAATTCAACAACACTGCACAAGATGAAGTGGAAGGCATCACTTGGCAAGACCAGAGATCAGATGACTTCTCAGACAGCTACTGTGAAGGTAGGTTTGTTTAACAGAATGAGAGTGCGTAAATGTTTGTTACATTACTGTGGTGTAGTTCAGTGTCTATAGAGGTGTGGCTGATACTTGAAGGGTTTTGATGCCATTTTGGTCCTGAGTCAAGTCGTTTCAACTCTTTCACTATCCCTCCTTTCCTTCTTTTTCCTTTATATTTTCTGTTCCTCCTTTCTATCTTTATCTGAGTTGTGATGTTACAGTCTTATCACATTTTGAAAATCTAAAACACACTGCATAAGTGCAACTACAAAACCAATATTAACAAACTTTAACTGGTTTTATGAAGCCTCTGTTCAGATTAGCAATAAAAGAAAAAGGAATACTTTGGATGTCCTTGAATGTTTACGAACCTTACCAAAGCAATACAAGTGAATCACAATTTACTATTTCAAAACTATCTACCCCCTGACTACCCAATACTTTTTTGAGGTATTTTACATTGAATATGATACTTACAGATAACAACAGTGACTTTGGCAGTAACAGTAATGTTGAAGAATCCTTGCCTCCCTTACTGGCTGGAGAAGGTGATAATATTGAGGTGAGTGAGATTGATATTCAGACTTCGGTAGATTTATTTTTTTCCTTTTCTATATTTATATAGATGAGGACTCAAGTTGTATGGTAAGGGAAAAAAAAATCATATAAATTCCACATTATGTATTGTACACTTAACTGCTTTGAAACTAACCATATATGGATTTTTTCTTATAATTTAGGAGAGTATCATTTAATAATTGATTGTTCTTTTGACTAACATAATGTAGTCCATTGTTTTGAACTGTTGAAAATGCACCAGTTCCCTTTCAGTCCATATCACACCTTAATGATATGTTATTTTGAGCTGACATAATTGTTTTTAGGAATGTGTATAAATATTTAGTCAGAGTTTACATTACATTAATATAAGATAAGAAATGAGATGAGACAGCCAGTTCTCACCCCTTTTATTGTACTGTACACTCGCGATACATAATTTCTGACCATGGAATATTAGACCTAGTCGTGGCTGGATGAAGGCTGTACCCTTAATACATATATTAAGGTATCTCTCTATCTATCTATCTATCTATAGCTCTGACGCCTCGTTCCCTACGGGAACTCCCCCCAAGTGGGTGGCCATGGCAGAAGTGTCTCCAATTTTCCCTGTTCCAACATTCCCTCCTTACTTGGTCAAGCCCTCCTCTGCCCCTCACGTTTCTCTCCCTTACATGCTCTTCCACTCTGTTCTGCCATCTAACTGGAGGTCTGCCTCTCACACCAGGCCCCACAACTTTACTTCCATACACCTTCTTTACAAACTCCTCACTTTCCATTCTCTCCACATGTCCAAACCACCTCAATGTATTACACTTCACTCGCTCAACCACCCCACACTCAATACCAATTGCCTTCTCACGGTGCCTTTCCCATCTTCAACTTTCCTATTGCTTTCCTAACCTCTTCCCTTCCTAATTTTCCCTGTACACCCTGTCGTCTACCACCTGCCTCCATCCCCATGCATGTCACCCCCGCCTCCCCTCATTCATCAAACAATCAAAACGATGGAAATACATAAAATTTGCCGTGTATTTTGACCATTACTGTAGTCGCTAATGTATTTTTTAATATGAAATTCAGGTATGGACGGAAGATTACGGGGAGCTAGTAGACCTCCCGGTCAGAAATTATATATCACGAGAGTACATAAATATTTGTTTTAGTAATGTTTATTTTTATGTTATAAATTACTTGCAAAGTTATATTATTATTCAAATTAATTGAAATTGCAGGTTCTTGGATTCACTGCAAGACAGAGGAAGTCATTCCTTAATGCTGTAATGAGATATGGTATGCCACCACAGGAAGCATTCAACTCTCAATGGTAAATCAATGTTGTTCTGTTCTCTCTCTCTCCCCCTTTAAGCTCTAATGCACTTAGGGAGAGATTCCTTTATTGGTGAATAGGAAGGTCTCTGATTTCTCCAAACTATGCCACGAAATAGATCCCTTATTAGTAACATTAAGGTCGTCTGTTTCCTGGTATAGTTTGGAGGAATCAGTAGCCCAATTCACCAACAAAAGAATCTCCCCTTAATAACCATTATCAACTCTCTGGATATTGGATATAATGATAGTTAGAAGGTTCTTCATAATTTTATCACATTAATTTCATTATTGTATTTCATTACACTGAAGGTCTCAATGTTTATAATTATTACTGTTAATAATACTATAATATACTGTACAGACAGTACTGTATAAGTTAAATGTTATCACGAACACTTTGTTTATATATTTACTGTATCATTATTTTATGGTCAGTTACTGAGAATCTTGTTGTATTCCAGCAATGTTCCAAGTTACTTCTTGTGTTGATAAAACTTTCTGCTACACTAGCACTTTGGGCTGGATAATACTCAAGTTTGTTTCATCTTGACTGTCCTTTTCCCCAGGCTAGTGCATGACCTGCTTGGAAAAAGTGAGGAATGTTTCCAAGCTTATACTTCCCTCTTCATGCAACACTTGTGTGAACCCAACAACAATGCTGAGACGTTTGCTGATGGTGTACCTCGGGAAGGACTCATTCAACAACATGTGCTCTCTAGGATTGCCATTATGTCACTTATCAGGAAAAAGGTCAGGATTTTCATCATAGCTCTAATTTCTTTCTTTCTTTAGCAACAAAGTTTTCTTATATTTTGAATAATTGATATTTAGAAAACTGTCTAGTTGACGATAACATTTTCGTGACAAATATCCAAGGAAAGTTTTAAAATTTTCATTTTTTTATTGACTAAATGTGTTGGAGAGTATCTGGAGGGAAACCATAATGAACGACTAAAGTGTATGACAGTGAAGGAAGGGAAGGAGAGGTAATGGAATGAATCTGAGGTTTATTGTTGAAATAAGAAAATTATTTAAATATTCTAAGTGTTGGCTGAAAAGAGGGTGAGCTGGATGTGATTTGTTCATTTGAGGATATATGTTAGTATTATGCAATGTGATGGATAAAAAGTTTGATGGATGGATTATATTCTGTATTTATTTTATCTTACAGGTGTCTGAGTTTGAGACAATCAATGGGAACTACTCCATGTCCCAGGCACTGATTAAACTACAAGAGAAAGAAAAGAAAAATAAGACTAGAATGCCTCCAACAAAGAATGATGAAGAAATGACTGAAGAAAAGATGGAAACCCAACAAACAGACCAGACTGAGAAGGAGGCACAACAGATAGAAGGAGAGGATGAGAAGGAGAAAGAGGAAGTAGAGAAGAAGGACGAGAAGAAAGAAGAAGAACTAGAAAAGATGGATGTAGAGGAAGAAAAGGAGAAAAAAAGAGTAGAAAAGGTGGAAAAAGAGTCAAAGAAGACTCAGGAAGTAGAGCCAGAAATGATGGATATAGAGGAAGAAAAGGAGAAAGAAGGAGTAGAAAAGGTGAAAGAAGAGACAAAGAAGACTGAGGAAGAAGAGGAGAAGCCAGAAATGATGGAAATGGAGGAGAAGAAAGATGATGATGATGATAAGATGGAAAAAGAGACAAAGAAGACTGAGAAAGTAGAAGAGGAGAAGCTAGAAATGATGGAAATGGAGAAGAAAGAAGTAGAGAAGGTGGAAGAGGAGACAAAATCTGAAGTTAAAGAAACCAAGGACAGAGAAGGAACTGAAGTGTTGAAGGAGCAACCATCATTAATGTTTAGTATTAGTGATGGAAGGTTTACTATGCTGTCCCTTCTGTGGGACAATGAGGAGAAGGCTGCTTTGGGACGTGAGACTCAATTTTGGCACAGAAGGTATGAAAACTAGTGAAAATAATAAATGATAACATACTTTATATGTTTCATGTTAATTATTGTACACTTTTGGTACATTGGAGTGGCTTGATTCCTCCAAAGTATGCCAGAAAACAGGACTAAATGAACAAAAAGAATGGTGGTCTGTTGCTTGGAAGAATCAGTTCCTCCAGATTTACCATCACTGTATTATCCGCTTAAGATAAGAATAGTATTGTAATAACTCTTTAATGCATCAATATTGAATATTGTCTTCTCCCCAGGCATGACTACTGGCTGCTGGCAGGTATTGTGACCCATGGGTATGGTCAGTGGCAGGACATTCAGAATGATGAGCGCTTTGCCATTATTAATGAACCCTTCAACGGTAACTTCCACAAAATTAAGAGTAGTTTCCTCACAAAGAGATTTAAGGTAATAATATAATTGTAAGCTATGTACAGTTGCGGACACATGAAAACAGACACACTTCAAACTGGTCCCTTATCAAGCATAGAATATAGATGCCCTCTGCATACGTCTCATCATCCTACCCTATGCTCAATGAGGGGCCCCGTTACAGGTGTATCTGTTTCATATATCCACAACTGTACAGTAGACCACAGGGAAGGGAAATGTAATGTTCATATGTTTTTCATAACAGCTTTGTTTATTTCTAGTACAGTACATTTTTCTTGTTTTGGTTGTAAGGATAAACATTCCTTCCTTGTGAGACATTACCACTATGGTGTCAAGACACTCACTTTGATTCCTCCAGAGGATGCCAGGAAACAGGACCAGGTTAACGATAAATACGGTGTCATGTTGCTTGGAATAGTTTGGAGAAATGAAGGCACTAATGTACTAACAGTGTATTATGCCCTTAAGTTACATATATTCCTGTTGTGTGTATGTACTGTTCAAAACTAATTTAATCCAAGTTTTAATAGTTTCCTCCATTGGTCATTCCTTAGTGAAAACAAAAAGACAACTGTTGGCAATACAAAATAATATCAACATAGTGTACTAAAGTTATTACAACCTCATCGCATTATGGACAGTATGCAAGAACATTCATGATGCATACAATGGTGTGGTACCAGTACGACGGCTCTGTAGTCTGGTGTTTGTCTATGGAACCATTTTACCGGTACCACGCCATCGTATGCACCACAGATGTTCTTGAATATGGCCCCATGTTTCTTACAAGCAGCTAATTATACTTTGTTATAATTCAAAATTTGATGTGTTTTTTACAGCTACTAGAAAAGGCACTGGTGATTGAGGAACAGCTGAGACGTTCATCATTACACAAAGTACAGCAAGACAACAAACCTACTATTATAGATATAAACAAGGTATAGTGACTCAACATTTTACTATGGACATGTATTGCACATTTTTTTCTGGAGAAATAGATGAAGCTTATCCTGATTACTATACAAAATAATGTGTAGGATTTTCAATGGCTTCTTTGTGGTATACTTGTGTACAGGATCGTAAGAAACTGGCGGATTATCAATAGATTCACTTTATTCATTCTTATGTACAGGAATTTTAGAAGCCGGTGGAGCTGCTGTCAGACATGAAATCAGGGGAGACACAACTGCCGGCCTCCCTGGCACACATCCCACCCGTGGCACAGCAAATACAGATGGCTCAACAGTCTATACATACCCGCCTGGGCTTGTCTTCAGCAGCTGGGAACATGAACAGAAACAAACAAGTGACAGGTGAGGGAACACTTAAATTGCTGTTAGATTAAGGGGAGATTCATTTTTTTTAAGGTTATATCCAGTAATTGGTGGGCTACTGACTCCTCCAAACTATAGCATTAAGGTTGTCTGTATCCTGGCATAGTTTCGAGGAATCAGAGACCTTCCAATTCACCAACAAAAGAATCTCACCTTAATTAATGTTTTGTTTTGGCAGGTTGTGACTGGACACCGTTACCATCCCTGAGTGACGACAGGTTTGCCAATCTCCGGCCTCAATATTCAATTCCTCATTTTAATACACAAGAAAAGACTGAAGCTGTTGGTAGTAATGTTAGAGATACTGGTAGTGATGTAACTACTGGTAATAATGTTGAAGATACTAGTAGTAATAATGTTGATACTAGTAATAATGTTGAAAATTCTAGTAATAATGGAGATACTAGTAATAATATTGAAGATACTAGTAATAATGTTGAAAATTCTAGTAATAATGTTGAAGATACTAGTAATAATGTTGAAAATTCTAGTAATAATGTTGAAGATACTAGTAATAATGTTGAAGCTACTAGTAATAATGTTGAAGATACTAGTAATAATGTTGAAGATACTAGTAATAATATTGAAGATACTAGTAATAATGTTGAAGATAATAATAATGTTGAAGATACTAGTAATAATATTGAAGATACTAGTAATAATGTTGAAGATACTAGTAATAATATTGAAGATACTAGTAATAATGTTGAAGATACTAGTAATAATGTTGAAGATCTTACTGCTAGGTATAATTCAGAACATCATCCAATTCAATAAATATAATAAAACCTGTTAAAACAGGAAAAGTAGAAACATTTTATAACTGCAAATTACAACACCTGTTAGCCTTAACTAGTGGTCATGATAATATTGTGATCACACTACGGGACAGTGGGAGAAAAACGCTAATAGCCTTAAGAGAATTTCCTGTCAATGTAGTTTGTAGTACTGACAACTCACCATTACAATATTTATATGTTTATAAATGGAAATAAAGAGAATTTGAAATTAATCATTGCCTTTTTCACTCCAAAGTTACATACCACCTATATATGATTGTCATGTCATTGTCTTATATCAAGAGTGAAGATTAATTAATTAAATGTGACTGGTTTGAGTTTTCATTTTACGAGCCTGTGAAGCTTATATTTCCATACTGTACTTCATGATTTGACAGATGTGATGACTCGACTATTGCCGCCGACTGTACAGTGCCTTAATTGTGAATCCACCTCCTTTATTATAATTTTACAACAATAAATATTGCCTAACTAACAATAACAAACATTAGGAATCTCAAACAACAACTTATTCAGCACTCTGCTCCAATTTTTTTCTTTTTTTGCAATTATCATTAATAGCAGATGCCAAAAACATATCATTATACGCAAACCTCCAAAATTTCCCAAAATATGAGTAAATTTGTACATTGGTACCTCTTATTCCCAACATCTGGAGAAAATCCTCCATAATTGTCAATGTTGTTGATGATAAGGAATGACAAAGGGTTACTAGTGGAACTGGCCAATACTACTTGCCAAAATATCCCAAAAATTACATAAATTCATTCAAACCACGTTGTATATGTTCGTTTTACTTATAAAAGGACCAAACAATTTGGTAAATATTGAAAGAATTACCGTTATTGCGTACGGATTTTCTACCTTCACTACCCACATATTTAGACCATTCTAGTACTATTTTCTTCTATGGCATTTCCTCCGCAAATGCCCCATTTCCAAGGCCCCAGTATTTTGCCCCGGTCATTTCCTTTATTTTACCACGGTTAAATCCCAGTAGTTTGCCCAGGTTAGGTCCCGGTAGTCTGCTGTGGTCTAGGTTAGGTCAGGTAAGGTCAGGCTAATTTCAAAATGCCCCATTAGAATAAGCCCTATCTTGGAAATGGGGCATTTGCGGAGGAAATGCCATAGAAGAAAATAGTCTTAGAATGGTCTAAATAAGTGGGTAAAGAAGGTAGAGAAACCGTACACAATAACGGTAATTCTTTCAATATTTACCGAGATGAGCAGGGAGGGACAGCATTTAAAGTGACAGTAAGTACGAGGGAAATAGAAAGTATGGATGAAAAGATCGAGAGACAGTTCAACTTTTCAAGGTGTAAAGGGGTTGACTCGTGGGGGGGGGGGGTATGAAATAATTAATTTATAAGTAAATTTGTTACGGACCGAGGAAAATAAAATGCAAGCAAAGTTTTGATCGTAATAATCGTGATTAATTATCTAATTACGACTGTTATTTAATTTAAATTCATATCATGTTCCATCATAATATTGTGGTCTAGATGGTACTTTATTAATATTAATTATTTAGTTTCAATTTGACATGTGGTGCATAACTCGTGCCTTATTAGTTGTTACAATCAATACAGTAAATCTGATAGCTATATAAGAGTCTACTGGAGTGATCACGAACCCTTTGAAGCACTCATTCACATTCTCCCAATATCGATTTAATGATGCGTACAAAAAAAAAAAAAAAAAAAAGGAAAAAAGAGAATAATAAAACTGAAGACTTAAGCCTCTCGTATACGTGTGGTTGTCATGGTAACCAGGGAATGTACACAAAAGACTTGAGAATTGACCCTGTGTTTTGTGGAGGCTTTGAAGGATTTATCTTAACTACAAAACCCCGGAGATACATTTCATTCTAAGCTCATCTAGGTATTGTACTTAGATATTTATATTTATTACCTATATTATCTGTTTTCTTGGGGGGGAGGGGGGTATATATAAATGAGGAGAATTAAATATTAGAAGATGTTATTGAATATTTGAGTAGAAGAGAGTTATTAGAGAGGAGATATGATCATATTATTATAGGACTAATAAATAACTGGAGGACGGTGATTCCTCCAGCTCGCCTGAGGAAACAAGAAGACCCCAGGCAGGCAGGCAGGCAAGGCAGGAAGGGAGGGAGGAGGAGGTAACAATATTCTTACTCATTTCTCTTCCATTTGCAGTGTTTGGCCACAGTCACCATGGCAACCAAACCTTTCCCAACACACATACATACATACACACACACCACGCCCCGAGTTATAGTAGTAGTAGTTAATATTATTAGTGGTTTCTTGTATTCCTAGTCCGTCCAACCCGACCCACTAGGAATACACCACCAGCCCCCTAGGGTGTCAAATGTCATAGGGGGTTCGTGTATTTGTGTGTGTGTGTGTCTGTTTGGGATTAGTATTGGTGAAATAATACCTGATAGTACGTGTGTGTGTGTGTGTGTGTGTGTGACTGACTGGGAATACCAATTAACACACACACCTGACATTGTACTGGGAATACCAATTAATACACACCAGATACTGTACTGGGAATGCCAATAAATACTCTCATTATACTGTCACTTGGGAATACCAATAAACACACACACACACACAATACTGTACTGGGAATACCAATATACACACCACCAGTAGACACATACATACACACGATACAGTACTGGGAATACCAATTAACACATCACCAGTACACACTCATGATACTGGGGCATGTTTATTGTGGAATGGGGACCAGTTTACATATTAATACATAATTTTGGTGTATATTTACTTTATTGGTATTGTGTAGTATATTGTATCTACCATAATTACCCACTATCTATTTGGACCTTTGTTCTAACCTGTTCTGAATCACTTCTCTTCCACAAATACCCCATTTCCAACATATATCCATCCCCATCCCCCCTGGTTAGGTCCTGGTAGTTTGCCCTGGTTAGGTCTTAGTAGTTTGTCCTGGGTAGGTCCTGGTAGTTTACCCTGGTTAGGTCTTAGTAGTTTGCCCTGGGTAGGTCCTGGTAGTTTGCCCTGGGTAGGTCCTGGTAGTTTGCCTTGGTTAGGTCCCGGTAGTTTGCCCCAGTTAATCCTGGTAGTTTGCCCTGGTTAGGTCCCAGTAGTTTGCCTTGGTTAGGTCCTGGTAGTCTTCTGCAGTCCAGGTTAGGTTGGGTAAGCTTAGGCTAATTCTCAAATTCTCCATTTACAATATGCCTTATCTTGGAAATGCCATAGATGAATAATCTTATATGTTATAAATTAGTGGGTAGTAATGGTAGAAAAACCATTCTAGAAAATGACAATAGTATAAATATTTACCATAATTTTAATACTCTTGTCTTGTTTGTATGATATATTTCCAGTAGACGAATGTTAGATTGGCAGACCAAATTAATTTTGGGCTTGGCTTGTTACATTAGCAGACCCTCGATATAAGATGATTAAGTTTAGCACATACTGTATATCCTTTTAACACCGGCTCTGTAAATCACATTTGTATGGTAATGAGTAACAGAAACCTGGGAAACCATTTGCTGGTCATCAGTGAAGGACAGAGTGTAAAATGAAGTGACGGATACAAAAATTTATTTATTGTATATCTAGGGTCTACACTACTCAAGAAGTGACCGATGCCTCATCAGTCTCGGTAAATGAAGCAGTGAGGAAATTATGTTGTTGTCTTTCTAATCAAATGAGAATCAGTCAAAATAAAACACAGCACAGCACACTCTTGAATTATAGAAAGATGTACGGACTTAATTACACTAGGGAAGGGTAGCATTGAAAGCGTGTTAATCTTTTTGGAATGTCTCGCTCTTGTACAGGGACAAAACAGAATCCTGAAAAGAGACGAACAGACAGACTAACTCACATGAAGGAAGTATAGCATTGAAAGTGTGTACTGTAGCCTATCCCATGAAACACACAACGCGTCCCTTTCTACGGAATGTCTCGCTGGAAAAAGAAATCATACGACGGCATTCACAACTACGTGGAACAAGTGGAAGACGTGCTACTGAGTGAAAGTTCCTGGTCCACCACAGACTCAGAGTGTTCAGGTTGTTTACATCTGAGTCGGGTCAGTCTGCCCAGCGAGGGTTATCCTGCTGCTGCTGATCTCGAGTTGGCCAACCTCTCCCCATTCCAGGCTCTGTAAGTTTGGGGTCGGCCTTTTTTTTTAGGCTCAACTCTTATCCACCCCATGGCTAAGAATTGCAAAATACTTTTTTTTTTTTTTAGGGAGCCTGTAATGTAGTCAGAAAATTGGAGGTAAATGAGTCCATCAAATATCGCCATATGGAAGGAGCTTATTTCAGAGCATGGTCAGGAGGAATCAGAAGCTTCCAACTTTCATAGCCTACACAATCCCAGGGTCCTTAAGACTCAACTCACATCCACCCCATGGCAATTAATTACAATCTACTTTTTTTTAATGCTCAACTCACATCCACTCCATGGCTAAGAAATACAATAAACTTTTTTTTAATACTCAACTCACATCCACTCAATGGCAAATAAATACAGTATAATTTTTTTCAAGGATGTTTACATTTGCCAAATTAGCAAACTATATGTGTTGTGTATATTTACAGGGACAACAGCTGTGCCTGGAACATACAGGGCAATGCTAACTACCTGGCCAGTGCAAGTACTCACTGTGGTGTGTTGGCAGGATTGAGAGCCCACACTGATCCCACTACACACGCACCAGTCTCCGCCATAAAGTTAGTGTTAATGTTTGGAGTTGCTGACATCTAATACAGTAGGCCCTCGATATAAGATTATTACATTTATCACATATATCCTTTTAACACAGGCTCAGTAAATCACTAGTCTTAGTCTCAATCATGCACTTGGTTTATATTTACCAACACTGTACTGTCCCCTTAATTAAGTGGTTAGTGAGTTTGAGCATGACAATGTGATTGTATTGTATTAACAGGGGCGGTATGCTGCAACAACTGGCCTTACTGGCTGCTGGTGCTCAACCTTGGCACCAGAACATCTGTACAGCACACACACGACGTCTTGCCTATGCTGCCACCCTCGCTATATATGTCTATGAGGTGTGTAATGTATACCTATACTGTTACAAGCAAAAATTATGCATCAGATTAATGAAAGGGACCCACTGGAGTGAAGGTTATAATATTGTACAAATATATGAGAATTGAAATATCAGAGGAAATCAAGTGTTTGTGGTGTTGTTTTGCAGGCTGAGGCAGGCAGTAGTGAGTGGCAGTTGTTCAGCATCCTTGCCGATCACCGCAAGACTATCACTTGTCTACACTGGCATCCCTGTAGTGAAGACCTTCTGGCCAGGTACAGTATAGTATTTACATTTCTATCAGGCAAATTGTTGCTACACCTGGGATTTCAAACTGGTGGAATTATTAAACTATATTTGAAATTTGTATATTGCAGTCATTTGTAAGTTTAAGGGGAGATTCTTTTGTTGGTGAATTGGAAAGTCTTCGATTCCTCCAAACAATGCCGCCAAACAGATTTCCTATTAGTTATATTGAGGGCGTCTGCTTTCTGGTATAGTTAGGAGGAATCAGCAGCTTTCCAACTTACCAACAGAAGAATCTCCCCTTACTTGGCAAAGATGAATGAATTATTGTTTATTATTATTGTTTTCAGTGCGTCTCAGGATCGTCGTGTGTGTGTGTGGAGTGTTAGCAGACAAAGTGTTCTCTATGCCATCAGTATTTGTCACATCCCTACAACAGTGGCCTGGTGTACAGGACACAGGTTAGTAATATGCACATAAGATACACTACACTACACTACTGATAAAAAACTAACAGAGAGGAAACAGGAAGGTTGGGAAGTGTGACTTAAACATAATATAAAGATTGACTATATAAATGGTTGTTTGTTGTCATTAGGGACCTGTTATCATTCTGCACTGAGAAGGGACCACTACAGTTATGGGATTACACCGACAACACTGAACCATATGCCTTCAGAGAGGACTATGGTTACACCACCAACATTGTCACTTACCGCTGGCACCCCAATGTCCACGGTAGACTTGTCATTGGCCACCAGGATGGTAAAATTACTGTGTACAGAGAAGGTTAGTAAGGTATACTCCGGAGCCCATCTTACCCTGTTCCATGCCTGACTTAGTGGGATCGTTCCATGAAGTATCTGTGAAGCTGTGGGTTACCAGTCATCCACTCACCTATTTTTTATTTTTTTATTTTTTTTTTCAATTAACCCTTAGTGTAATCACCCAAGAAGTGTCATACGAATAGCTATATGTACTACAGTATTGGTCACAGGAATTCATACACACGCTGTTGTTTTCAAGGGTTTACAACATACTGTAGAGTATGGAAAATATCAGACTACATAACTGCAATACAACACTATTATTAAGTTTGTTTTCATGTACTCTCCGAGCAACTTGGTAGACACACACACACATACATTCATTGCAGTACTTTCAGAATAATGATCAATCTCTCTTTCCATATAATAGCCTGTTTAAGAATTCCCATGACCAACCGTACACAGTATATATTTGGTGTTGCACAGAGCCAACCAAAGCAAACGCTCTACTCTGTCCGCCACAGATACAAGTCTCTGGCACTCCGGCTCCACCATACTTGACACAACAACTGACACCAGCAACAACAACCAAACATGTTGTCAATTTTTTACTTCAGGTAAATGATTTGCTTGTTTTTGTTTGGCTTGGTGGTGGTTGTGGTTGTTGTTGCTGTTGAATACTCTATTTGGAATTTGTGTTTTGCATTGATTGCCTTTTATTTGTATGCACTTTGCCATTGTATAATTTAGCATTTTTTTCTTATGTATAGAGCAATTATTTAATGTACAGTCATGGACGAGAATTCCACTTGCTGATCTTTTAACTGTCATAATAAAAAGAGCTTAAAGCTTTGGCTTGGCACTGTGTTTGTAGTGGTATTAAGGGGAGATTCTCTTGTTGGCAACTTGGAAGGCTGCTGATTCCTCCAAACTATGCCACGAAACAGATCACTTATTATAGTAGTACCATTGAGGGCATCTGTTTTTTGGTATAGTTAGGAGGAAACATTAGCCTTCCAATTCACCAACAAAAGAATCTCCCCTTAACTGATTCTCATGAAAAGCATCCCCATCGATGCTAGATGTGTGTATGTGTGTGAACTTATAACCAACTAACACAATGTAGATGTGTGTGTGTGATAACCTGGATCTTGTTGAAGGGATGAAGCTTATGGTATCCTTTATCAGATGTTGGTAAGCCACGTCATTCTGGCTTCCCTGAGGGTGGTGGTGGTGGTGGCATCGTGGGTGAGGAGAACGATGGACCTAGACTTGTAGCACTGGAATGGGACACATGTTCTGCTGACTACCTGTTGGTGGCGTACCGTGGAGGTGCTTTGTGGTTGGTGGATGTTAATACTATGAGAGTCATCACTAAATACATACTACCTGTGTCTGCCAGTGTGGCTACCCTTGCCTGGCTGCCTGATGCTCCTGGAGTGTTTGTAACGGGAGGTGAGGAACACATATATCTTTATTTATTTCACATCTGTAAGTTATTGTTGAAAATTTTGGACACACTGGCTTCAGGGGGTAATACAGTACAGGTAAATGAGAGTGCCTTAATTCCTCCAAAGCATGCCAGGAAACGGGACCAGATGAACAAAAATAATGGTGGCCTGTTGCTTGGAATGGTTTAGGGGAATCAGTTGCTCCAGATTTACCAACATTGAATTATCCCCTTAATAATTTACATAATTGGTGTAGTATTATCCTCCTGCATATGTTAGGATTATCAGATATATCACACTTTGGGCTGCATGCAAGAACATTCTAGTGCTGACAATGGCATGGTACCGGTACGATGACTCCATTAAGAAACAACAAGGCCATCCTACAGGTACCTGTACCAAACCATAGTCAACACCACAGATGATCTTGCATAATAACACACTACACTACAGTACAACAAACATACAATATATATATTTTTACAGATGCAGAGAAAGGAATCCTGCGTATATGGACAGTGAACAGACCAACATCTGTAGAGAATCACATACTGAAGGAGACTGGTTTCCATTCCCTTTGTGCCACTAGAGTTGAAAACACCAACCTGTCTCATCATGACTCTGGATCCATGGTAAACTCAATAATCACAATTTATTGTACTGTATATTGTATTTAGGGTTACAGGTGTTAATTTTCTATATATACAGTATCTTTAAATGAAGCATTGGAAAATACAGGAAGGATTGAGGTCCTTATAGTCTAGTGGTTAAGGTATAGTTATTATTATTTTATACTTTATGTAATCTTATTGTCCTACACATCTTTATGAATATGAAAAACTTCTATTATTGTTATTATTATTATTATTATTAATATTATCTCAATGATGCCAGTGTATCAAATCTATAAGAGTTACAATGAATACCATTACAACTAATATTATGCACAACATATTGTACAGGACCACCGTATTGCCTGTTGCTTCACATATATAATGGGTATTGGTGGATCAGAAGGGGCGTGAGATGGAGAGGAAGGCTGGAGGAGGAGGCGGCGCTGTGGTGCCAAACGTTGCTATTGTCACTCTATTCAAAGATGGTGGAGTCGGCCTCTACCACCTCAGGAGGAAGCAGTGGCTATTTAATAGAGAACATGTGAGTATGGGAGAGGGATAATCAAGAGTATGTGGGTATGGGAGAGAGATAACTGAGAGTATGTGAGTACGGGAGAGAGATAAACAAGAGTAGGCCGATGTAAGTATGAGATAAACACTTATCTTTTTGCTATTGACATATAATAATCAACACTTTCATTTGATTACCACAGGGCATACCCCTCCAGATTTACCAACACTGTACTACACCCTTAAGCCAGTGTACTGTAAATGTATAGGTATTGTTACTGTTTTAGGGGCACACCGAGACCATATTTGACTGCAGCTTTAAGCCCGAGGACAGTGACTTGCTGGCTACCGGTTCATTTGACGGATCCATCAAAATCTGGCGTATTGACACCATGGAGGCGGTGAGTTCACCTCCAGTGGCTGCATTCAAAATAATCTAACTTTTATCCACAGTCTTTAGCAAGGTACTTTATTTATATATATATATATTTTTTTTTTTTTTTTTTCCATTATTGTATTGCTTTTTATCCACAATATTTTGATCTGGTACTTTATTTATTTATTTTGTATTTTATCTATTTTTGTTTCATTATTGTATTACTTTTTATTCGAGTCTTTTTGCCTGGTACTAAATTTATATGTATTTTTTTGTTCTTCATTTTATTCTATTGCTTTTTTTCTGGAGTATTTTGTCCCGGGACTTTATATACCAGTACTGTATATATTTTTTCATAATTGTGTTTTCTTTCTTTTTCTTTTTTTTTCTTTTTTTTTCATTATTGTATTGTATTTCAGGTTGACACACTACCCAACACAGGCACCATCATCTATTCCCTGTCTTGGGCACCAGCGGACCTCAACTGTATAGCAGCGGGCACCTCAGGAGGCATTGTCTTTATATGGGATGTGGGTAAAGACAAGATCCTACAGGAGTTGACCGCTCACAAGGACAAGAAGGTGTTTTGTGTATCTTGGAACCAAAAGGATGCCAGAAGGATAGCATCTGCTGGTATGTGTGTATTGATGTTTGTTGTTATTGTGTGTTTACATGTCAAAACAGCCACTAACACACACACACATACATACATACATACTAATCCACTATTGGTTTACCCAACAAGGTGAGTGTGGATACTGTTACATTCACCAAGTTAGCGGTACACTTCTCCAAGATTACCGTCACCCCGGGCCGGTGTACGGGTGTGACTGGCGTGATGCCGACATTCTGGCCACCGGATGTGAGGACGGACGCATCAGGATCTACAACGTCACCAAAAATAAGAAGGAACCCATCACTGAACTCAAAGGTGATGATAATGTATGATAATAATAATGATGTAATAATAATAATAATGTAAAAATTAATAATAATAATAATAATAATAATGTGATAGTAATACAGTACTGTGATGATTATGTGAGAGTTTCCAATTGTTGGCAAGGCTGTAATAGATTTTTTTTTCTCCACACTTATTATGTTTTCAATCCAGTGACACTTACCACGATCCTCGGCTCATATTGATTTCCTCCATATCTACCAACATTTATCTCCACCTCTCTCTCTCTCTCTATATATATATTCACCAACACTTGTCTCCACCATCAGCCAATGTTTCCATCTCTCTCTCTGTATTCACCAACACTTGTCTCCACCATCAGCCCACATGAAAAAAGTGTTCCGAGTGAAGTGGAACCCGGTATATGAGGACATTCTATGCAGTGGCAGTGATGACTCCTCAGTGCGCATCTGGTCATATTCCCGTGCCCAGTGCCTTGCTGTGTTGGTGGGACACTCGGACAATGTGAGGGGCTTGGCATGGTGCCCTGAGCTGCCCTTCCTCCTCATCTCAGGTTCCTGGGATCGTACCATGAGGGTTTGGGACGCCCGACGAGCCACCTGTCTTGATGTAGTGTTGGATCACGGTGCTGATGTGTACGGTAAGACACAGGATGATATGCAAGAACGTTCATGGTGTTGATAATAGTATGGATAAATTAAGGAAAGAAGAGGGATGAAGAGTGACGGGGAAAAGGGATAAGGAGAGAAATGGAGAGGGGGGGGAGGAGAGAGGGAGAGAGAGAGAGAGAGAGAGTTCATTGATACAAATAATTATTATGATACAATGCTGACAATTATGACATTTCTGATTAAAAACAATAATGCAAGTGAAAATATAGAGCGTAAAACTGATGACGACATTTGACAACAATTGTGGTCAGGTCTGAGCATCCACCCGGCACGACCCTTCCTGCTGGCCTCGTGTTCCCGGGACTCAACGCTGCGACTTTGGTCTCTCTCGTCCTTTGTGGCTCCTCTCCAGCTCAAGGTTCTCGCCGGTAAACCCATTGAAGACATTATTGACAAGAGTGGTAAGTCGGGTATTCATAGACACTTTGTACACTAGACATTCGTTATAACACTAACATATTTCATAATTTGTTTTAGTATCCGAGTTTGTTTCCTTCACCAGGAGTAAATAGACTATTACTATACATAACTGAAGTGTTTGTAAAGTATTCTATTCAGGCTCCATATATTGTATGGTATAAAGTAATGATCTTTCTTCAATGCAAGAATCCCAAATGATTTCCACTGCCATTGTTATTGTTTCACTTTGATGTTGTGGCCTGAGTTGCCATGTAGGGTCTTGGGTGACGTTTATGTTTTGTGTGTTGCAGCGGGTGAAAGTCGTACATGGAGCGGTGGGTTACAGTTATGTGGGATGAGAGCAGAACACCTCCAAGCATCCCTCACCAGAACAGACCCAGCACACACCTCCACCAAGAGACTTAAACTCTTTGCTGACTTGTTTTGTGTAGGTTCTATTTTATGTGTGGTTAGACAGTTTGAATTGATTTTCTTTGGGATGATAATTATTCTCCTACCACTTGGTTCTTGTTTGTTCGATGGTTGTAGTTACATGTATAGTTTTTAGAGTACGTACCTTGAAGTATATTATGTATCGGTATAGTATAATGATGATAAACCCTGGAAACTATTGTGTCAGTAAAGTACACCTTGGATATACAATGAATGAATACTTATATCCACCACTTACTTCATTTTACACTCAGTCCCTCATTAAATCAACCAAATGTTTTCCCAGGCTTCTGTTATTCATTACCATACAAACTAAGGGATTTACTGAGCCTGTGTTTAAAGTATATATGTATTAAATTTAATCTTCTTATATCGAGGGAATACAGTTTTTCTTTTTTTTAATCAATCCATGTGGGTTATTTTTGGTCAGTACCTTGATTCCATGTGCATTTCTTTTTATCCCCCAGGGCGACATTCGTGTGCGCAACGTGTGGGACCTGGTGTACGTGTTACAGGGCCACACGGACATTTCCCTCCTCTCCACCAACTACACCCAGGCCATCATGCATCACTCACACCTCATCAAGTGTTCTCTGGTCTGTATCATTATCCTCTCCTTTTATTTCTCCCATTCTTCATTCTCTTGTAGGTGACTTGGAAGGCTACTGATTCCTCTTAACTATACCAGAAAACAGATGCCCACAATGGTACTAATAGGGAATCTATTTTCTGGCATAGTTTGGAGGAAGCAGAGACCTTCCAATTCACCAACAAAAATATTTCCCTTTAAAATCCCCAATAACCAACCAACCAACCAACCTCTTCCTCCCAGGCTGCAGCGGCTGAACAAGAGATGGATGAGAACCGTGGAATGGGTGTGGGAGGTCGCAAACACTCTGGACTGGGTGTGGGTGTGGGTCAAGGCGATGTTGGTGAATGGTACCTACGTTGTGGTGCGTTACAACAATACTGTGAACTCATGACTCGCCTCCATCAATGGGATCACGCGTTGGCCCTCGCTCCTTCCGTCTCCGTCGACTACTGGCGCAAACTCATGGCAAGGTACAGAATAATACAATACGGTGCTGCCATGTTTGTATGTCTTGTTTGGGCCATACATATGCAAGAACATCCGTGGTGGTGGTGGTGACAATGGCGTGGTACCGGGACAATGGTTCTGTTGACTGTTTGTCTATGGAGTCATCATACCGGCACCAGGCCATCGTCAACACCACGGATGTTCTTGCATACAGCTCCACGACTTTCCCTCCGTTTTAAAGACTGTATGTAAGAATTATCATCATTGCCTGGTCCATGGAATTTTTCATACATTATTGTGTCTGTAAATCCCTCTCATTCCACCATTGATCTGGGTCCCCAATCCTACTAGGTTGTACAGTACATTTTACTCAAATTGCTCTATTCTGACTTTCCCAGACCCCACTCCTTCACTGTCCCATTCTCTTTCACTATCCCATTCTCTTCCACTATCCCATTCTCTTCCACTATCCCATTCTCTTTCACTATCCCATTCTATTCCTCTATCCTACTCTGTCAGGTTGTATTTTCATCTATTCTACTCTTTCTAACTGCATCATGAAGTGCTGAATTGATTAGTAAAAATTTTATCAGTATTTTATTATTTAAAGTACTACAAGCTGAATGGAGAGGAAAAAATTATACACAGTGTATTTTTCTTTATTGACTAACTTCATATTTCCTCTTATTAGTAGTAAGATAGGTGTGTCCTTGGTTTGTATTCAAGAAGAGTGTCGTTGTGTGTGTAAAGGTGCACACATGGAGCCGTATGCAAAAACATATACTGTAATCATGTTGTTGACGATGGTGTGGTACTGGCACAACAACTCCATACACCAACAAGAGAATCATCGTACTGGTACCACACCATCGTCAACACCACAGATATTCCTGCATACAGCCCATGGTACCATATATCATTTCTGTATTGTACTTTACCAACAGATAATGAAATACACACAACACCTGTCTAGCAAAAAAGTCTTCAAACATGACATGACATTATTCTAAAGGGGGATGTACAGTGTTGGTAAATCCAGAGCAAATTATTCCTCCAAACTCTTCCAAGCAACAGGCCACCATTAGTTTTATTCATCTAGTCCTGTTTCCTGGCATACTGTACTGTACTTTGGGGGAATCAAGGCACTCTAGTGAACCAAAATTGTATTATCCCCTTCAGTTCAACCCCAAGGCTCCTATTCTGATTGTCAATGATCCTGTATACATTGCTGCTGCTTATAATGAGGTACAATTGTGGACAAATGACATAGGACCATATACAGGGAAAATAGAACCATAATCCTAGGATAGACTACAGTATAGGGAGGCTTCAGTATCCTTCCAATTTACCAACAAGAGAATCTCCCTTTAATTAAAGTGTACCAAACCTAAATACAATAACACCGGTTTATTTCATTGGTTCAGAATCCAAGCAAGACCTGGGTGAGAGATAATCAATATATACAACTGTACTGAGCTACTTGGTATAGGCTACAGTACATGAAATTTGTCCACAAGTGTACAACCATTTTGTTCCACTTATTACAACTGTACTAAGTGTCTTGGAATACAGTACAGTAATTTGTCCACAAGTGTACACCATCTTTCTTCTTCCTGATGTAGCATAGTTGTATAATTGACTGAAATACATTATTTTTCTATTTAACCCCCCTACAATTTTTCCCAGTAATTGTATTGTATTGTAATGTTGTATATGCTTTCAATGTTCCCTGGCCCTCCCTCCCCCTTTCTATTTTTTCACTGGTATCTTTGTGGTTCCTGCTAATCTTCTTTACCCCAATAGGTGATGTTGTAGGTGAGTGACACAGAGGGCCATATGCAGGAACATCCATGGTGTTTTATACGTTGGCGTGGTACCGGTATGATGACTTGTTTGTATAGGGAGTCATTGTACCGGTACCACACCATCGATGTTCTTGCATACGGCCCAGTGATTTACAGTTATAGCAGACACTTGTAATAATAACTGTTTGGGATATGTTATCTAAGACTCAAGCTGTTATTGTACATTAATTATTGAAGTATAATACAGTACAGTAGATTTTAGCCATTTTAAAAGTGAATATTCCTTGTGTAGTCAAACAGATGGAAATCTATTTTAAATTATGAATAAACAAACCAAAGGGGTTTTAAGATCAAGAAATACATTAATAAGGTTTTTGAATAAATGGCAGCCCAGGTGTCTCTTATAATTATGAATCAATGTATGACTCTCCTGCAACATTACCTCCCCAATATTACCCTAACCTGTGACTCCATCAAACCCTGAATCCTAAGGCATGCCGAGCAGCTTTTGAGTGATGATAACGAAGCGTGCGTGCCCTACCTCTTGGCCACTCGTGATGCCGATAAACTCATCAATTTTCATATTGGCCGAGGTAGGACGAGAAGCAGTCGACGTCCAACTTTGTTTATATAATCTGTGTATAGAGAAGCACAGACACACTTGTTGACACTCAGGACCATATACAAGCAAATTCTAAGAAGTAGTAACAATGACTGGTACAATAACTACATACAGTACAGTACGTAGACCCAGGATATACAATGAAGAAATACTTGTATCCATCACTTCATTCTACACTCAGTCCTTCATTGCAGACCCCCAAATGTTTTCCTAGGTTTCTGTTATTCATTACCATACAGAGTGATTAAGTGATTTACTGTGTTAAAAAGTTTTATATGATAAATTTAATCATCTTATATCAAGTGCCTACTGTACACACTAAACTATATACAGTACATGGAGTCATTGTTCTATCCACCTAACTTATAATTGTTCTTGTATGTGGTCATAATGATGGTGGGTGGCATTATTTAATAAAGGGAGGTACAGTCCCATTATACAATTCCATGTTTGTACATTACTCTTTATTGAACACTTTGGATACACTGAATGTACAGTTGCGGACATATGGAACAGTTACATTTCAATTGGCCCCTTATCAAGCATAGAATTTGATATGCCTCTGCACACAACATCTCGTCTTTCCCTATGCTTATTAAGGGGCCCGTTTCAAGTGTGACTGTTTCATGTGTTTGCAACTGTACATTTTGAACAGTCCCTGAACATCACACTAAAGGATATGCTTCAGAAGTCAGCTTTGTTCAGTGTACTGTACCATATATTATTAAGGGGATGGTACAGTGTTGGTAAATCTGGAGTCACTGATTCCTCCAAAATATTCCAGGCATCAGAACACCAGTATTTTTGATGATCTGGTCCTGTTTTGCAGTATACTTTGGAGGCATCAAAGTATCCTATCCCTTTAAGTTAATTATAAACACAGTACTGTACTGGAGTGAAGCATACAGCTCACAACATTTAAATTTACTTCAGACATGGATGTATTATATCAACTAAAGTCATCAATAGTGGGAACACTGCTTGATATTCCCAAGACAAATATAAATCATAATTATAGCATTAATTGATCAATTTCCAAGCAAGTTCAGTAAAAAAAATAAAATAAAAACTTGCAGCACCTTGATAAAAAATCATATAGCATTATAGTAATCACTTTCCAAGGAAGTTCAGTAAAAAAAATATACCTATAAAATTTGCAGCAGCATCTCCTCCCTCCCCTCCCGTCCCCTCCCAGCGTAAAATAATGCCACCGTATGCAGGAACATCTACCGTGGTGTCGACGACGGTGTAGTACTGGTATGACGACTCCATAGACACACAACAGAGCCGTTGAACTGGTACCATACCATCGTCAACACCAACACGGATATTCTTGCATATGGCCCAATGCCACTGTCACCCTTGCTAACACCATTGCACCGGAATGCCAACAACAACAACAACAACAACAACAGCAATAGGGGAGCCTCAATGAGATGTGACCACCAACACATTGTTTGGTTGGTTGGCTGCACATCTCTTAGGTTTCTGCATGACATTTTGTTTTGATTTTGACCTTGATTGATTTGTTTGATTTGATTTTTCTTTTTACTATGGTCTTGTTTTTTCTGTCCTGTTTTCTCGGCCTTGATCTCATTTTTTTGGCCTTGGATTTATAGTACAGTACTGTTTATTAGCCTTGTCTTTCATTTGTCTATGGCACCACACACACACAAACACATAACAGTGCAAGGAGTCTTGTAGAGATCGTCGTCTCTTCGTACGTGCACCTTAGAAAGAAGCACCTCGGAATCAAAATATCACAAGTTGTTTTTATTTTTATATATATTTGTGTTTTCATATTTATTGGTACAGTATATATGACAACTGGTCACCCCTGTTCTAGCATAGCCCCTTAATTAGCTCGCACACTTTTCTTCGCACAACTAATATGATATAGACGCACACTGTATGAAATAAAAGAATAGACTGGTTGGTTAATTATGAAAGGAAAACAAAGGAGTAGGTTAGCGTGTAGGAAAGTAAGTAGCGTACAGTATAGTATATTATTATTGTTATAAGAGCTTTATGGAGTTAATGGGGTAACTATAGCTTTATGGGATTAAGGGGGTAATTATAGCTTTATGGAATTAAGGGGGTAATTATAGCTTTATGGAATCCAGGGTGTAATATATTTTTGGTACAATAGAGTGCCTTGATTCCTCCAAAGTATGCCAGGTAAACAGGACTAGATGAACAAAAATAATGATGCTATGTTGCTTGGAATAGTATAGAAGAATCAGTTACTCCAGATTTACCAGCATTACCATCCCCTTATCTACTGTACACTTAGTATAATAAGAATAGTACAGTACAGTACTTGAGGTATTTTCAATCACTAATATATCGCATGACAGTGTTGGGAAATCTGGAGCAACTGATTCCTCTAAACTATTCCAAGCAACAGAACACTATTATTTTTGTTTATCTGGTCCTGTTTCCTGGCATACTTTGGAGGAATCAAGGCACTCTGATGTACCAAAAATGTATTACCCATTTAATGTTTATTTTAAACAAATGTATATACTGTATAAAGTAATTTGATATAATGTTTGAAGTCTTTTATATAATAGTTAGTAAAAATACTGTGATAATAGTTCAAATTTTTCATAGATGTTTATTGTACTGTATATTGATTTGAAGTGAATTTAAGGAAATACCTAAGCATCAAAGATAAATGCTCATCTTATAATTATATTTCCATGCTTAACTTGTTTTATGCTCACAATTTTATGCTCATAATTTTTTGGCTATTGAATTTTGCATGACTGATTTGTCTTCTAGTAACCAATGCATGCTGCTCTTTTTTAGTAGTCACTTAACCTATGAAATGAATTTTTTTATTATTAATCCTCTTTGAGTATGGTTGACTCGTGTGTGATATGTAAACATACCCTAGTCATTGGATAACTACGGGTATTTTATTTTTTATTATAGTATTTTTAAGAATTCACACATTTGAAGCACAGGTGTTATAATAGTATCCTTTTGTCAGCAAACACCAAACAAATTTTTATTTAGATAAATTTTATTTTAAATCAACAGAGACCTGAAAGACAAAAATATGGAAGGTTATAGTAATAAGGTGGAAATGAGTTTGAGGGCCGTATTCAAGAACATCCGTGGTGTTGACGATGGCATGGTACCATCAGTAGTGTGTGTGTAGAGTCATCGTACCGGTACCATACTGTCGTCACCACCATCAATGATCTTGAATATGGCCCTGTGTCCTACACGTTGAAGTAATGTACATATTTGTCAACCATGTCTCAAGAGGTAATAATTAACCTTCTCTAAACTCCTGTACTTAAACTCTCCTGAAATAACTCTATATAAACATGATTGTATGGAATGTTGTTAAGGGGATAATACACTTTTGGTACATTTGAGTGCCTTGATTCTTCCAAACTTTGCCAGGAAACAGGACTAGATTGACAAAAATAATGATATCCTGTTGCTTGGAATAGTAAGAATGAATCATTTGCCCCAGATTCACCAACACTGTACTACCCCCTTAAATGTGTTAAAACAACCAACTAACTTGTGTAAGCATCCTCCTCAGCTTAATCCCTCACTCAAACCTCTAAACTTAACATCCAATACCTTTCTAAATATCCCCTATAAAACTGTGATGATTGTCTGGAATGTTGACATGTAATGAAACTCCTCAAAACACTCTGATAAAACCTCATCCTTAACTTAACCCAACCACTACTGCCACTACCACCTACTACCCCAACCACTACCACTACCCCTACCACCACTACCCCTACCACCACTACCCCTACCATCACTACCCCTACCACCACTACCCCTACCACTGCTACCCCTACCACTATCACCAATACCCTCCCTCACCTCTCTTAGCTAGAAGTTAGAACATGGAAAGATCAGCAAGGACACTGAATAGAATGTGTGTAGAAATGTAGAGAGAAGAAACACATTATAAATTTTACAGGTCACTTAGATAAAGCCTTCTCTGAGTGTGTTGCTCTGAGTAAAGCTGGGAGGAGCCGTAGTCTGAAGGGCCCTCCTCCTGACATCCCCCCGAGGATCCCAGATACCAACGGGGCTGGGAAGAGCGTTGGAGGTCGGGCGGTGGAGTGTGCCGAGTTGGTGGCTCGATGGCATCTTCTCCGTGGATCACCCATTGTGGCCGCCTGTGCCTTGTTGGCTGTAGATGATATTAAGGTCAGTTATGCAGCTGTACACTGGGCCATATTCAAGAACATTCGTGGTGCGTGTGATGGTGTGGTATCGGTACAATATCTCCATAGACAAACAACAGAGCCGTCATAATGGTACCACGCCATCGTCAACACCACAGATGTTCTTGTATATGGCCCATTCTTATAAAAGGTCTGAATATCTCTTTCTTTTTTAGATTAGAAGTATATCCTTTTATCACAGGCTCAGTAAATCACTTGGTTAGTTTGTATAGTAATGAATAGCAGAAGCCTGGGAAAACATATGATGGTCTTCAATGAGGGGCTGAGTGTAATGAAATAAGTGATGGATACAAGTATTTATTCATTGCATATATCAAGGGTCTACAGTACAGTACCTTATAATTTTCTGAAAACATTTGTATGTCACAAACAGGGAGCCTTGACCATGTTGTTAAGAGGACATGAACTGGAGCTGGTGGTGGTGATTGGTCGACTCCTGGGCTGTGACGACCCCTCCGAAACCACAGAACCCAATGATAGCAAAGACGTGGATAACTGTAATGTTGTTGAAAAAAAGGAGGAGAAGAAGGAGGAGGGAGAGGGGGGAAAGAGTGGTGAAGAGACAACAACAACAAGAGGTGTTAGTGTGAGGTGTGTGGTGGAGACGTCACTTCGATACCTCACCTACCGAGCTGTGAGGTTGGGACTGTGGGAGCTGGCCATAGATCTTGCCAATAAGCTTCCCAAGGTGAGAGTTAAAGAAGAAATTTACAAGTTATGTGCATGGGAAAGAGGGAGGAAGAGTATAGGAGAAATTTACAAGTTATGTGCATGGGAAAGAGTAAGGGAGAAGCATGTTGTTTTCATATTATTGTGTTATGTTTTCTAACCTTGTCTGATATCGGGTGAAAGAAAAGGACTATAATTTTGTCATATTAAGGGACCTTGTGATGTAGTTAGTAAGTTGAAGATAAATAAGTCCTTCAAATATTGCCATCAAACAACACCACCTACAGCACAGTGTATAGAAGGAGCTTGTTTCGTGACATGGTGAGGAGGAATAAGAAACTTCCAATTCTCATACACAATCACAAGGTCCTTAAAAAGATTTCTCCACTGACTGACTATACCATCCCTCAGAGTATGAACCAGACAGTCCTGAAGGCAGAGGTGATCCTGTCTTACCTTGGGAGCCATGAAGAGAGAGAAGCACTGTATGCATATGCTGGCTTTCCTTCCTCTACTGATTGTCTGGATAGAGGACGAGGGGGTGTTGGATCAGTGTTGGAGCAGGTTCTCTTCCTTCTCCTTTCACCACAACCAAACAAAGGTCTCACTATGGCCCTCCAATATCTCCAAGGTAAGACTATGAGTCATATGCAAGAACATCTGTGGTGTTGACGATAGTGTGGTGCCGGTACGATGGCTCTGTTATTTGTCTATGAAGTCATCGTACAAGTACCACACCATCGTATGCACCATGAATGTTCTTGAGTATGGCCCTATTGTATCATTAAGGATGATTACAGCCATGATGATAATAATAATAATAATAATAATAATAATAATAATAATATTAATAATAATATTAATAATGATAATAATAATAATAATAACCATCATCATCATCATTACCTCATAAAAATTATTAATAAAAGAATGCATACTGTATAAATATATAAATAATAATAAAACTGTAATAATAATGATAATAATGATTCTCTTATACAGTCCTGTAGAATCAGTTCCAAGTAACTGACTGCTTTTATCCCATGCACCCCTACAGAACAGATAGTCGGGGACAACGTGGACCGTGAAGAAGTATGGCTGGTGTTACGTCTGGTCCAGGCTGTACCACTAGTGCCGGTGGGGGGAGGTGCTGGCCGCTGGACCATCAGGGGGGATGAGAGAGGGGCACTGCTGGCACTATCGGCATATCTCGGGGGAGTAAGGGCAGCCATCTTGGACTACAGGACCATTGTGCCTTACTTGTTTAGCCATGCAAGGTGTGAGGGGGGAAGGGGGGGATATAATTATACTGTACTAAGTAACTGTAGACTGTCTCTTTGGGCATTATGCAAAAACATCCGTGGTGGTGTATCCGATGGTGTTGTACCAATATGAAGACTCCATGGACAAAGAACAGAGTCATCATACCGTTACTACCCCATCGTATACACCACAGATGTTCTTGCATATGGCCCTTTATATCTCTGTCTCTACACAGTTTCTTTATAAATATACTGTACCATACTCAGAGTCACTTATACTGTATACTTATTATACCCGGTATATATGAATGGTGACACAGTGAGCCGTATGCAAAAATATCCATGGTCCATACGATAGCATGGTACTGGTACAATGGCTCTGTTGTTTGTCTATGGAATCATCGTATCGGTACCACACCATCATCATCAGCACCACAGATATTCATGTATACAGCACATTTTTCCAGAGTTATCCTAATCGTGTTTTGTTGTTGTGTGTTTTCAGTTACATTTTGGAGAAACACCGTCCATCAGGATATGAGTTCCTGGGACAATACATAACAACAGCAAGGACCAAGTAAGTCATACTCATCATCTTTACTATATATACACAACAGATCTGTCTTATTAATATATATGGATAATTTCATTTGTTCTTACCTATTTGAATTTTCAGAGGATTCAATCAAGCTCATATGGTCCCATTTTTAAAGCCCAAATATCGTATATTTATTTAAATTCATGGACTGTACAATATGGTTTTGGCACACACCACTTCTCTGTTAATGCGTTCCATTGATCCGATATGGGGGTATCACACTTGCACTGAGTACGAGGTTTTTGTGGGACTGGCGGATCAAGGTACTAGAACGGATGGGGCAGTAGCTATCACACAAGCGCGGACTAGTTCTTTGTACGTAGATCAATGAATGCAAACAACAACTGTCTTGGCTAGAAATACATTCCATCTTTGTCCAGCGAATGCCGCCACTGTTCCTCGTTCACAGAACTTTGTTCCGTCAGTCCCACGAAAGCCTCGTACGCGGTGCTAGTGTGATACCCTCTTTACTCTAAATGCAAAGCTGTATTTCTGTACTTCTTTGTCTGTGTGTGTATATGTGTTTGGTACATACCTTTATTATTACTTTATTTATGTTGTTGTTGTGTGTTTAGGTGGGAGCGTGGTGAAAGTGACTGGGGTGTTGTGACATCGAATACATCAGCTTGTTGGTTGTGGTGTGACTCTGGTGTGACACGTGTCAGCGGGTCACACTTACCAAGACACTCGGATTCACAAACATGCTGTATTACCAATCAGATCATTAAGGTTAGTCTGTAACCAATTAAATGCTGTATCACCATTTAGATTATTAAGGTCAGTCTGATCAGTATCACCAATCAAATTTTATGTGTTTGTGTGTGTACTTTCAGGGTAATATATCACATTTGTACAGTACTGCAGTGTTTCTGTGTTTACTTTCAGGGTCCGAGTTACTTCCTGGAGAAAAGTGAGTCTGTGATGGGTCAGAACGATGCCTTAATGTGGGCCAAGGTTCACCCCTACTCACCCCTCGGCACCGGTCTTCGCCTCAACCCATTCTGAACCAATTACCAATTATTCAGTTCTGTGGTGAGATAGAGTCAAACTACATTACTGAGTCAAAACTGTAGCCTTGGTATAATTATAAGATTTGATAATGTCTAAGTTGGCAGGATTAAAGCCTTAATTAATAATCCAATTCAGATTCTTTCTACACTGACTCTTAATACCCATTATATATACACCCACAAAAAGTCTCCCTGTGAATATATTAGGGATAAGGATTTCCTGGTTACGATCCTCCCCTCTGTTGAACCTGATTAATTAAGGGGAGATTCTCCTGTTAGTGAATTGGAAGGTCTGTGATTCCTCCAAACTATGCCAGGAAACTTGATGTTACTCTAATGAGGTATCTGTTTCTGGCATAGTTTGGAGGAATCAGTAGCCAACCAATCAACTCCCAAAAGAATCTCTCTTTAAAATGAAGACCGTTGAGAACAATGATGGTGGTGGAGTGACTAGGAATACAACACTAGTGATAATTCTCATGCCCAATACTCATCCCTTTCCTAAAATGTCCCTATGAAGACATTGATAGATATTTCCAGGCTGTTGAATTGCCTTGTGTTTGGAGGTTATGTTTTACTCAATACTCATCCCCTTCCTAAAATGTCCCTGTGTAGGCATTGGTAGGGATTTCCTGGCAGTTAACTTCCCTCGTGTGTGTAGAGGGCTTGTATTCAAGAACATTCATGGTACAGTGACTCCATAGACAAACAACAGAGCCATAATACAGGTACCACACCATCGTCAACACCGTGGATGATCTTGCATACAGCCTTTAATTTTATTGACTGTATACTGTATTGGTCATGAGTCATGTACGGACTGGAATTATGAAACCAATAGGAAGCACTGTACTGTGTCTTCCCTTTATGGTTACATAGAGAGTAACCAAGAGGATTTAAAAAACGTGCACTTTTGGTAATGATACTTTTGTGTGAATTTTTTTCAGTCAGAAGTTAAACATATTTCATATTACCTTTGAGCTGCTCAAAGTTTGTTTTATACATTTAAATATTTCTTGGTAGCTTTTGTAGAATTCTGGTAATGTACCAGGGGCAGGCAACCTCCTGCCAAGATTAAGAATGCACTCCGGCCCACCAGAGGTGGACAACCTTGGCCTGCAGGCCAGATCCAGCCTGTGAAGGCCTATTGTCCAGCCCGAGATCATACTTGGCATTAACATTGCACAAAACTCCATCCAAAAATAAAATATTTTTTGCTAAAAACCAAATTACTAATCTAATGTGACTAACTTGTATGTTTTTCAATTAAATTATTGTACAAAGGCATTTTGGGGTTCTCGTTTGTCACTCTGGCCTGCAGCCTGCATCTGATAGTCTCATCCGGCCCCAGCCCCATAAAGGTTGCCCACCCTTTGCTGTCTACTGTATGTGGATGTTTACTGACATATTTTGCACTGTACTGTGTATTGTTCAGTCATGAGCCATAATAAGTATCCAAGTTTTGCTGGATTTTGGAATCATCTGACATACCAGTGAACCAATTACAACGCTTATCATGTCTCATACTTGCTGTAGCTTGTTTAATACTTCATCAGGCTATTCAAAGCACACCTGTATACTTATTATGGCTGGTGACTGTACAGACATAGAGTTCATATTGTTAAAAACAGCAAGCAAGAATTTTCAATGGATGACTTAAAAGGAGGTTCTCTTATTGGCAAATTGGAAGATATCTGATTCCTCGTAACTGTACCAGAAAACAGAAGCTCCCAATGGTTCTAATAAGGGATCTGTTTGGTGGCAAAATTTGGAGGAATCAGAGGCCTTCCAATTCACCAATAAGAAAGTCTCCCTTTAACATTTGAATCACATTATTTAGGAAATTGCACCATTGTTATTAAGCAGAAAATAACTGCTGTAATTACCATTAGTAGCATATTAATATTTATTAAGTCTACATTTAGAAGCCTTCCACTTTTGCACAGAGTATGTATAGCATCACAGTAACAGCAGAAGATTAAGGGGATAAAATACACTTTTGGTGAATCTGGAGCAACTGATTCCTCAAAACTGTTCCAAGCATCAGACCACCATTATTTTTGTTTGCCTGGTCCTGTTTCCTGGCATACTTTGGAGGATTAAAGGCACTCTATGTACCAACACTGTACACACCCCTTAATATATTCCAAAAATGCCAGAACTACAAACTCACTGCTTGCTTTGAACATTATGATTCTTGGAAGTGATATTGTGAACAAGTGAAGGGGGTAATACACTTTTGGTAAATTAGAGTGTCTTGATTCCTCCAAATTATGCCAGAAACAACAGGACCAGATGAACAAAAATAATGGTGTCCTGTTGCTTGGAATAGTTTTGAGGAATCAATCACTCCAGATTTACCAACACTGTACTATCCCCTTAAGCATTACTGATGTGTGAATGCCCCAGGGCTTTAAATTAGCTAGAATACTGTATAATGTTATGAGTTCAAGAAAGAGGGAATACTTGTCCTTCAGCTTATGTGTTCACACCTGCACTTATGACAATCTTTAGTAGTCAAGTCTGATGTTTTCTGGTTAGGTTAGGTGAGGTTTAAGAGACCCGGTGAAGTATGAAATAAAAAAATTGGAGATAAATTAGTCCCTCAAATATTTCCATGAAACGTTGCTTGTATGTTACGAGCTTGTTTCGTGGCATAGTCAGGAGGAACCGGAAGCCTCCAACTTTCATACACAATCACAAGGTCCTTAACCAGTCCAATATATCCCTCACAACACTGACTGAACATTTACCAAGTCGGAAAACAACAGACTATTAGTTGTTAATTAGTAGCTCCAGGGATGACAAGGCTCAGATATAATTCCTTGTCACACCTCCTCACCTATGCATTTTAAGGCCTTAATTAATATGGTAGAGTTGTGGTCATTGATTATTTTGTAATTGTTAATCCTCTCATGCATAGTGTACACAAAAGTACATCATACTGTACTCATCTCTGGTGTATATGGATCATTACATCCATAAAAATGTGGGTATGACACTAGCTCCTTGAACGAGGGGCCTGACTTTATTCTCTGTGAATATTAGTTATCCCCCACAGGGCTAGAATAAAGATTGTTGTAGGATCTGGCCACTTTCTAGTGGATTTGACGAGATCTGCCTACATGAATTAAAAATCCACGTGAGGTGTACTGCAACCGGAGGCCTTTTTTTTTTTTTTTTTTTTTTTTTTTTTTTTTTTTTTTTTTTTTTTTTTTTTTTTTTTTTTTTTTGTCACTGCTGTGTGGACCGCCAGCACACGGGGGTGCATTTCCCTTTGTATGCAGCAGTGTAAACTCCCTCCCCCTTATGGTCCCTTCAGGGCTGGTCTCATGGAAGGTACGGCCCCACTTGTAGCTCTTGTGGTAAAGTGGACTTGGGCCCACAGCACTGGCTGTGGGATCAAAGCCTTCCCCCCAATCTCCCTGGCGGTCGGAGGCCCCCAGACTCCCTGGTCCAGTAAGCTCTGGTCCCATTTCCTTGGGATGTGCTTCGGTAGCCCAGGCATATAGGGCCAGCCCCTCCTTTATTTTAATTTGTTTTTTCACTGCGACCAGAGTGTACCAGGGGTCTGTGGGGCAGGAGGCCATTCTGCCCCGGGAGAACATCAACAACAACAACGAGGTTTTCGTGTGACTGGCGGAATAAGGTACAGTACCAGAATGGATGGGTCAGGATTTATCACACTGGTGCTGTCTTTAATTCTTTGTATGTGGAACACACTGTATACTCAGGACCACATACACTGTGCTCAGGACTATTGTAATGTAAACACAGTAGAATATCAACATGGTATTTTCTACATTAAGCCACCCGGGCGGCTCCTGGCAATCGACGGGTTAAGTGTATTTTTTGTTGCTATTCAAAAATATTATTTTTACAAAATTATTTTCGGATATTAATTCATTCTTTATATTATGGATTAATGACTTTAATAAATTATTCATTAACTTCGTTCTACATACACGTAACTGTCTTGGATAGAAATACATTCCATTTTTGCCCTGCGAATGTCACTCACTGTTCCTCGTTTACATAACGTTTGTTTCGCCAGTCCCATGTAAGACTTGAGAACACCCATGATGTAGTTATTATGTACATATTTGTTGACCATACACAGCGGAGGAGCTTATTGACTCCTTGTGGTGATTATTTTAAGTGGGGGAATATTGTAGATGGCCTCCTGAATAACTAACATAATACTCTTAAGTGTTTAATGAATGAAATGCATGTGATTGATATTTTAAAGAGTAAAAATTATTTTTGCTGACTCCTGATGTCCTAACACATTAAGGGGATATTCTTTTGTTGGTAAAATTATCCCCTTAAGGAAATATTGTACTTGATGAACCTGCAGTCAGAGGTGAAGAAAAAATGATGCTTGGTAAGTATAGCATTTTTCATTGTAAATTTTTAAGGAGATAATACACTTTTGGTACATTAGAGTGCCTTGATTCCTCCAAAATATGCCAGGAAACAGGACCGGATTAGCAAAAATATTGGTGGCCTGTTGCCTGGAGTAGTTTAGAAGAATCAGTTGCTCTAGATTCGCCAACACTGTACAATCTCCTTCTATCTATAGCTCTGACGCCTCGTTCCCTCCGGGAACTCCCCCCAAGGGGGTGGCCACGGCAGAAGTGTCTCCAGTTTTCCCTGTTCCAACACTCCCTCCTTACTTGGTCAAACCCTACTCTGCCCCTCACGTTTCTCTCCCTTACATACTCTTCCACGATCTCCTTAATGTTTGTTAAGACTGTTGGGGTTATGGGAGATTATTTTCAGTGATAATTTTCATATAAACAAATTCTCAGTTACTCTGGTATTTTCTAATGCTTCAGAAATACTCACAAGCTTCGAAGATTTGCGACATTTAACATAGAAAAATCACGGGAAAATGAAATAGACAGACAAACATGCACAGTAGAAGTATATAATGTCAAAAGCTCACACTGTTGTAGTTTTATGCTAGGATATGGTAGGTAAAGTAGAAAGTGAGAGGCTGATTTCAAATGTAGTTACAACAAGCAAGAGGTAATGAAAATTTCACATGTTTGACGTGATACATAGGACCGTATGCAAGAACACCTATGGTGTTGATGATGGTGTTGTACTGGCATGATGGCTCTGTTGTTTGTCCATGGAGCCATCGTACCGGTACCATGCCATTGTATGCACTACGAATGTTCTTGAATATGGCCCATGGTTCCTTACTTTAAGCTGATACATACTGTAGTGTATAATATACTGTACCTGTATTATTTTTAACCTCATTTTAGTACTTGTATGTCAATTCGTTTTGAGTGTTTGTAGCATTAAAGGGATAATACAGTGTTGATTAATCTTGAGCAACTGATTCCTCTTAACTATTCCAGGCAACAGGCCACCATAACTTTTTTTCTTTAATCTGGTCCTGTTTCCTGGCATACTTTGGAGAAATCAAGGCACTCTAATCTACCAAGAGTGTATTACCCCCTTAATTAACATGGGAATCACTACAGTACAGTACACAATCTTTTTCTCATTTTAACCCCCAACCATTATACTGTATTACAAAACAAGTATAGTACTCTTAAGGGGTGATTCTTTTGTTGGTGAATTGGAAAGTCTGTGACTTCTTCAAACTGTGCCAAGAAACAGATCCCCTATTAGTACCATTGAGGGCGTCTGTTTTCTGGCAAAGTTGGGAGAAATCAGTAGCCTTCCAATTTACCAGCAAGTGAATCTCCCCTTAACTGCACAGCCACCTTCCCCTTCCCCTTTGTTTTAGAGAGTACCATAGACCCTTGATAGAACACAAACTAATATATCTACACACCACTTTATTCCACACTCGGTTAAATATACTGTACACTCGAGTTTTCTCGTGGGTGTGATGTGTTATTTATTGACCAAACCAGAACTCCGATGTGACAGTGCCAGAGTGATGGTGGGATCCCTTCCTGTGCCTTTTAATGTTTCTTAGGGCTGTATGCAAGAATATATGTGGCGTTGATGTCGGCACAGTACCGGTACAATGACTCTGTGTTGCGTTTACCAGGGAGTTGTCGTACCGTTACCATGCCATCATCAACACCATCAACTTTCTTGCATACGGATCTTGCAGTGACTCCCTCCAGCTGCTCCTTCTCACTACTCTTTAAGAGGAAATTCTCTTGATGGTAAATTGGAAGGTTTCTAATTCCTCCAAACTATGCCAGGAAACAGACTCCCTCAATGGTATGAATAGCGGATTTGTTTCGTGTTTGGAGGAATCACAGACTTTCTAATTCACCAATAAAAGAACCTCACCTTAATTAAGGTTACTGTAAGGTTAGTTTGGGCAGTTGTTGGTTACACATTGTTGAGTTTCCTGTATAGTTTGTGGAATAAACTAAATAAAACATTGCCTTTACAATACTTTTCTTCTGTGCCTAATTTGGGATACTTTTAACAGACTTTTCTTTTCCATTATGGTTTTGTAATTACATGACTGGAATACTTATACCGGTATTTATTGAAAGAATTACCGTTTTGTAGCAGTGTTGCCAGATCCGGCTAGGTCCCAGTATTTTACCCCTGTCATTTATTGTACTTTATCACGATTATTTCCCGGTAGTTTGCCCAGGTTAGGTCACGGTAGTTTGCCCAGGTTAGGTCCCGGTAGTCTGATGCGGTCTAGGTTAGGTTAGGTCAGGTCAGGTAAGGTCAGGCTAATTTCAAAATGCCCCAGGTAATGAAGGTAGAAAAAACGTACGCAATAACGGTAATTCATTCAATATTTACCCTTATACCTTATAAAGCAAACGGAGGCATAAAAGAGCAAATATATTCTCAATAAACACCGAAGAAGATAAAAAAAAAAAAAAAGTCATAATCAAAGTATAGGAGGTACCGTTGAAAAGATAATAAACATCATTATCAAGTTGGCAACACTGACTGACTGACGGATTGGTAGGGGGGCGTAACGTGAAGTAGAAATTTGTGTGTAAATAATAATATAAGTAAAAAAATATAGTAGTTTGTGTGTAAATATCAACAAGTTAAATAATAATAATAATAATAAGACACCTGTTGCTGGATTATCGAACCATCATGTCTCTTACTCTGGATATTCAACTTAAGAGACACAGTAAAATATATCATCCTGGTGTAAGTTGGAGAGGAATGTTGGTTTTTATAGTTATATTAGTTAAGGGGGTGCGGGAGTAGGGGACAGGCTTGGGGGGGGGGGTGCGGGAATAGGGGGACAGGCTTGGGGTGGGTAGAAAGCCTGTCCCCCTAGTTACTCCCGCACCCCCCAAGCCTGTCCCCCTACTCCCGCACCCCCCTAACACCCCCCCAAGCCTTTCCCCTACTCCCGCACCCCCTAAACCCCCCCCAAGCCTGTCCCCCTATTCCCACACCCCCTTATAGTATGTACAGTTGGCAGCATATATTCGTGTCCATCTCATGTATTTAATAATGCTACAATTTGACCAGATAGTGTAGTTGCATTCAAAGCCAGTTTCTATCCTAAAACAACGTGTAATTTACCATATGAGAAGTATGTGTCATTATCTGCTTCCAAATTGTGTTACAACTCCACGATAGCTCATATATACATACAGAGGTGGAATTGAAGCTAACATCTGCTGCCAACTGTACATGCATCAAAATTATGTGTTCCTAATTTCATTGGATTTGGAATTATTTTATTTTATTTTTATTTTTTTATTGGGTGTAGATGAAGAAGGAAGGAACTGACTGCTAACTATATTAAGCCACAAGTTACTCATATTTTTAATGATGTTATGGAATAAACCAATTAGTTATATCACACTCGAAAAGTATTTAACATTACCATCAATTAGAATCGTTATAGAATTCTTGGTATTTCTGAAGACTAGTTCCACCTGGACTTTTCCAACTTTTTATAGTTTTCTTGTATATTTTTGGGTGTTCTATTCATTTTTTACCAAATTATTATGAAGTAAGAACCTTTAACCTGACCTGACCTGACCCAGCACCTAACTTAACCCCATAGGTTGTGCCACTCCTAACTAAGGCCTGATTAGGTTAGAAAAGTTAGGTCAGGTTTGATATGGTTAGGTTGGATCAGGTCAGGTTTATGATAAATTCTTATACGGTTCCAGGAGACAATGAGTGGTACAATATAATAATTGTTATAGGAGACAGTGAGTGGTGTGGTGGTGGTGGAGAGTCGCTCAGAGACACGACACGATGGCATCACACTCACTATGGATGGGGTCGCCAGTATACAACTTTCACCCAAGAGTGCCGGCCTCATTGAATCTATCGTTAACTCATCAAAGGTACAGTTGCAGACATATGAAACAAACACACTTCAAATATATATATATATATACAGTACTGTATACAGTATTGGATACAAGACCTAAAGGGGAGATTCACTTGTTGGTGAATTGGAAGGCTACTGATTCTTCCTAACTACACCAGAAAACAGTCACCCTCAGTGGTACTACTAGGGCATCTGTTTCATGGCATAGTTTGGAGGAATCAGAGACGTTCCAATTGACCAACAAAAGAGTCTCCTCTTAAATTTTCCTTAGTTTACCTGTTAAATATTACATTTTAATTTATATTCTTGTCCATTCCTATTGCTGTTTATAGAGGTTTGAGCAATACAATGGTCCTCAAAACCATCCCACAGAATGTTTTCTCATTTACCAAAAAAATTGCAAATATACAGTAATGATCACAGAAATTTTGCTCATTTTGTTTCAGTATCTTTAGAACACATGCCTTATAATTTGTCTTCCTGCAGCCTTTCTCACTGATCAACCAGTCAGTAGAAGTGGCCAAGTCAGGTCGAGTGCCGGCCGGGAAAACCGAGATTCCGTTTGAGTTGCCCCTGATCCAGCGCTCTTCATCCAAGACCTTACATGAGACTTACCATGGGGCGTATATCATGATACATTACTCCCTCCGCTGTGAACTCAAGCGCAGTCTGTTGGCCAAGGATGTTAACAAAAGTCAAGAGTTTATTGTTGAACATCGGGTAGGCTAAACTTTAATGTTGTATGGTACAGACATATATGGTAAGATTGTGAGTTTATTAGTGAATACCAACTTTAATGGTTTAATATACAACACTCAGTCATGTGACATTAGAATGTTATTAATGCCTTGTTAAATTAGCGTATACTGTAGCCTCAGTTCTTGTGGCCTTAGGATGTTATTAATGCCTTGTTACAATTAACATGTCATTGTATCCCAGTCAGGCAAACTAGCCAAAGATGAGATGCAGCAAGTGCCCTTTGAGATACGTCCAGAAACCCTACAGAACGTGAGGGACCGAGCACGTATTCCACAGTTTTTGGTGAGGGGACATCTTGATTCAGCTGTCTTCCCACTCTCTAGGCCACTTACAGGAGAGGTGAGTTGGGAAACGTGGGTCACTTTCAGGACTAGGAATATCACAAAACCAACCATACAATAATTTTTGTATCCAGTGGTAGTATTGTTTGGAAGAATTTGTAGTTTTCAGTTCACCAACCATACTGAGAGTTGTATTATTAAACTACCAGTACTTCTTTGAGGAAAATGTTGGCTTTTCGTAGCTCAATTTGCATTGCATAATAATATGAATTGAAAGAGGAAGAGCCTTTTCTACAATGAAGTACTGTAGTTTGATAATAGCAATTTCAATCCCTCCAATAGTAAATGTGAGTTTGATTACAGCTAACGGTGTGTGAGTGTGAGCGAGGCATCAGCAGCATTGAACTCCAACTGGTCCGAGTGGAGACGTGTGGGTCAGTGGAAGGACACACAAGGGAAGGTCAGTATATCAGGACCATGGGCCATATGCAAGAACATCTGTGGTGTTGACGATCCGGTGGTAGTGGTACGATGACTCTGTTGTTTGTCTATGGAGTCATCGTACCAGTACCATGCCATCGTTAACACCACGAATGTTCTTGCATATGGCCCCATTTTCTATAGATGTTGTGTAGTCTATGTTGATCACCACTAGAGTACATACAGTATATATAGTTTTTTCTTTTTTTTCATGCCTGGTAATAATGTACTGAATTAATCCCTATCATTTTATTTTTTTTTTAGTACTGTTATAATATAAATCAACAAGAATTACACAAAGCATTTATTCATTTTTTGTTCCAGCCTCAGAGATCCAGAACATCCAGATTGGTGAAGGGGACGTTTGTCGCGGCGTAGCGTTACCCGTGTATATGGTGTTTCCTCGACTCTTCACTTGTGCTACAACCATCGCTCCCAGCTTCAAAATTGGTGAGTACTGTACAGAACTGTTTACTTCCAAACTGAGTGACTGATTGGAAGTACCTAGCAATACAATAATGAAAGCACATTATCTAGGTCGTGTCACCAGAGAAAGAAACAGTGAAGAATGACAGCAAACTTTGAAGGGAAAACAAAGATAAAAGGGATAATTGAAGGGTTAAAAGTACAGTAATGGACAAGTTGGCTACTTTATTAATTATAAATTCTAGTCCTAACTAATGCTACTATAAAAACTGCTAACATCTTTCATTTCACTCTTGTATGTTCATAATGGTAAAGCTCATATATCTCTAATTATATTTTTTTCCACTGTTTTCCAACACTATATTAACAACTTACTGCCTTGGTCATCTGTCTCTATCTTTTTACATATCCTTTTCCTTCAGCCTTTCCTTCCTCACATTTCCCTCTAGCTTATCTTTACCTCAGCCTCATACCTTCTACTGTATTATACATAAAATTCATGAAGCCTTTGATGATAATAAATTTCCCAAAGTAACTTCTTTTGTATATTTTTGGTGATGCAGAGTTTGAACTTAACATCGTCATCATCTTCGACAACGACCATCTGGTGGCAGAAACTTTCCCTATCAAGTTGGTGCGCTGCTGAGGCTGATCTCTGGTGACTTGTGGTTTATGCTGGTAAGACCATTGTTAGGGTGTGTAGAATCCTTGATATTGTAACAGTGAACATTACAATACTCATATTATAAAAGGTAAACACCTGTATTTATTTTTCTAGTATATTGTGCTTGGCCAGGACAGTTATATAGTATATGACCCCATTGTGGCCATAATTTAAACCTGCACACCCCTGACCTATAACCCTTAGTGCTGGTGCTCTTACTACCGAGCCATAACAGGTACTCAAAAGGTAATCAACAGTGCAACTATGTCTCAACTATCATAATTGTGACAATAGTCCTTGATTTTACCTTACTTATAATCTAATTTAATTGTGTTGGCAGAGCAGGCCATTAGGTCAGGATTTGTTAATATTTTTTTTATTTTCTATATATATCAGCTTAAATTATATTTCCCTCATTCCTAGTTGGGTGTGAAGGAAGATATGATTCCTCAGTCTGTGTGTACACAAGAGTAAGAGAATAGTGTATGTGGATGACATTTGTATAGTACTATACCTGTATATACCACGTTACTGTATATCTCAAGGTAACTACTGTATAAGTTGAATATTATAAATGAAAGACAATTTCATAATACTGTACTGGTGATTATTTTTATTATATATTTATACAAATGTCTGTATTTTTAATAAATACTGTATAACAGAAGACAGTACATGAAGAATATTCACTTCATCCCCTATGTTATGGGGACTTCCTAGTGAAAAAAGAGATTAAAATAATACACACATCATCATCCACTTGGAGCATGGAGAATAAAATATTTCTCGTATAACGATGATATGTCACTAATTTAACAAGAAACCTTATTTTAGAAGACTAGTGAGGAAGGTGTCAGTGAGATGGATTATGTCCACTTTTGCAGAGGTAACAGGAATGACAATATACCATCATTTTATTGTAAACACAAGAGAATACAAATGAAAGGTATTATAAGAATAATAGTCCCTACATGCAATACTATGTGTATGTGAGGATATTTGTACAAGGGAAGTTGGATTAAAATTCTTCCTCTGGGATGTTTTTAGGAAGGGTATGTTAATCTACTTGTGCCTTTGACTCCATCTTTATCATATTTTTGCTTTTAGTAATTTGTACTTTTTTAAATTTCTTCTGATGACTGAATGTTGTAAGCCAGTCAAGGTTGGGTTTTTTCTCTACCTTGACTTCGGGTCGTTTGTGTGGGGACTTACCATCAGTTATATAGTTTGGCAAATTTGCTGTTGGAGATGAAAGGTTTCCAAACATAAATGGCTTGGGTTTAGAACAGACACTTGTATTTTCCTCCCTAATAGTTTCCAGACATGTCAGTTTGCTATTAGTTACAGGCTTCCTGAATCCAGAACTAATTGATGCATTATCCTCCACTTCTATTGGCTTCACACTGTCTGCCACATCCACCACACTGTCACTATTGCTGCATGCTTTGGAATCCACATCATCCCCATATTTGAGCATCTTGGCAGCACTGACAGGTGTAGCTGTGGCAGTATTCACAACAGAAGAGCTGCCAAGTATTTTCTTACTGGGTGAAGTGGGAGAAATGGCCTTTACCTCTGTGTTTAGATTCTCCTGATCCTTCTCTGCCTCCACTTCTTCGCCCAAGTAGTCGGTGAGTTTACGCTTAAGACCTTCCTTCTTGCTGTCACTCACACTGACTTGTATGGTGCCTGGAGAATCCCTGGTTCCTGGTGTCTTGGCCGTTGCAAGCCACTGTAGAAGGGTGTTTCTCTCGTTGGTCTTTGGGGTACGTGGTGTGACTCTACCGCGCCCCTGGTGTCTGTGGCTTGGGGTGGTTTGATGGCTGTGTGGGGTGCTGGGGGTGTGTGATATAGAGGTATTTTGATGAGGGGTGTTGGATTGAGAATGAGGAGTATTACTCAAACCCTCCCTCCTATCACTTGAGGGAGTAGAAGCATAGGACAACCTGACTCGAGAGGTACTTGGTGTGACAGGCAGCACAGATGTGGGTTCTTGGGATTCTGACGAACTTCTTTCTCCAGTATCATGTGACGGCCGATATATGTGAATGCCGTGTGTGATCTCCATGCCATCTGCCATGTATCGCTCTGACACACCTCGAATGTTCAATTTCTCATCAAAATCATCCAGGTTGGTGTTACATGGACGGAAGACACGAAGCTTCATATCATCAGCACAAGTTACCAGCTGGAAATTAATTAATGTTTTACAGTAAGTTATTAATTTTTATAGCTTGAAACACCAACTATTTTACCAAAAAGTAATGAATGTAAATATCAACACTCAGTACAAATCCAAAAGTCATGAGTGATAAACAACCTACCTCCAACTTTACTTGAAAATAATATTAAACTGTTCTTTAAAAACATACATGCAATGAACTGAATGTTCAGATCTAAGAATACGGCCAACTGTTAATTCCCATGTGCTTTCCAGTATAGTCCTATATGCCTTCCATCAAAATATCTAAAACTTGATCACAATCACTTCAATCAAGAATTTTTTTCCTTATGGATGAAGAACACTGTCCAGAAGTAGCTGGGGCACTTCTTACCTTCTCATTGTCAACGGGGCACCAGTCAACGGCTGAAATCTCAGCAAAGTGGCCGGTCAATTTTGCCACAGGTCGTCCTGGACTTTCAGTGAGCCAGATGTAAGCTGCATTGTTACTAGAGCCACTCAGGAGGTAGGAACCACATGGACTCAGGCAGGACTTCACAAAATAGGTCTGGGCCATATGACCTGAGTATGTAGCAACTGCAAAGAAAAAATGTGGTGCTGTGTAATGCAAAAAACATTATTCCTTACATACTGTAACTTTGTTCATATTTTCATGCTGATACAATGAAATTCTGGAATGCAACAAATTCTAAAGAAAACGTAAACAAATGTACAGTACCTGGTTTTGGTGTGGGGTTGACTAGATGATAAGCATAAATTATATTATCCATACAGGAGGTATAAAGCATATCTCTGGACTGGGAGAGTGTGAGGGATATGAAACCATGGAGGGATGACTTCCCACCATATTCCAAGCTGTACTGGCACTGAGGTTCACGTCTTCCCCCGCTGTGAGTCTTGCGGAGGTCCCAAAGCTTGATCAGGCTGTGCAGATAAAGAAAAGGTTAATTTCTCTAAATATCCCACTAATTAGATTGCCAAAAGTGAAGTACCGTATATTGTTTCTTGGAACTGTTTGGAGAAATCAAGTAGCCAACAAGTCCTCACCCAATTCTTTCTGCACACATTCCTTCAATACAGCATCACCTTAACATAACAAACTGGCCATTTTAGTATTTGGCCAGTTTGTTATGTAGTACACAGTATTTTTAATAAAGTCAGACATAGGCATAACAAAGAAATATAGAGATAGGAAAACCATAGGAGAGTACAGAAAAATCATTAAAAAAATGCCAACTAACCCATCTGAAGATCCACTGGAGATAAGAGTGTGCTGTTGTTGAAAGAGAACAGCTGTGACACTACTACTGGTGGATGGAGCCCCTCCACCACTTCCAATCCCACGAGTTGTCACACCACGACGTACACCGGGGGATGCTGTACTCCTACTGGATACTGGAAGAAATGAACCAGTGACTACAACAGTAAACATTTATATATAGTGAGCATATGAAGTATTCAGTAACTAAATATCATCATATATTTGTTAAGAGACAGGAAAACTGTACAAGTCTTAGAATGTGTCTAGCAGATGACAGTGAAGAATACAGTAGTTCATTATGATATCCACTAACATATTCAAATTTTACTTTTGCCTGTTCTAACCTTTAGCCCTTATATTAGCATGAAACAGTTTGGAGGACAAAAATGTTACTCATAAACATAATTATGTCAAATACTAGACAGTACTACAATACTTTGTAAGTAATATATGTAACACAAAAGGGAGAAGAGTTTACACTAACCATGGCTTTGATGAGCAGGAGCAATTTCATCAGCTCTGTGGTGTGGCTTACAGCGTTTGTCCCATATGATAATGGTACCATCACGTGCACCCGTTGCCAACACACCTACCAACATCATAACATAACACTATTATTGAACCTTTCTTTGTGCCACTTTCAGTCATTCATTATAAGCATTCATATTAGTGAAATTTGATTTTGAGTAGCTTACAACTACAGTATATAATTAGTCTCACATCCAGAGGAATGACCATGGAAGTAAGATCTATACATTTTGAGAGGGAATCTCCATACTATAAAATTTCTGATTGTTATCGATGAACCAGAATGTTTAAACAATTAATGTGACTGGATTAGTTGTAGCCACACTCACAAGGGTCCGTTGGATTAACATGGACAGTCTTAATGGAGCGTGTGTGACCGAGAAGAGACTGAACGACTGTTAGGTGACCATCGTCCCTCACCGCCACCACTGATGCCCTCTGGTCCCCTGCCACCGATACCAACTCACTTGACCCTGGCACCCAACACACATCAAAGATGGCACTCTGGTGGATCTGTTGACCTGTGTAAATAATACATACTGTACTGTACTTGATGTATGAGTAGAGTAATAGTTATAATAGTTATATTCAGGTACGGGTATATACAATTGAATTTTAATTTAACATGATTTTACACTTCCACTCAATACCATGTTCTATGCTCAAACCCTCAATGTATACCTTCAACTGCCAATGGTGATCCTGGTTTCCTTGTGTCTCTCAAACCAATCTGACCATCTTCATTTGCCAGCACCAACATGTGACCATAATTACTACCCTCTCCAAATTTGCAAGCATATATTGGTGGTTCAGTCTCCTGTTGTGTGGAATTGGGAGACTCCTCAGAGAAAACTGTGTTGTATTCATCCTTGTTGTGACATTTAAAGCTCCAGGCAAACAAACATTTCTGGGCCTTTCTCACTTCACCTGCAAAATGTTATACCTGTATAGTAGAATATTCATGTTTCAGGGGAGATTTTATTGTTGTGAATTGGAGTGCTACTGATTCCTCCAAACTATGCCACAAAACAGACACCATCAATGATACAAATAGGGGATCTGTTGTTTCTTTGCATAGTTTGGAGGAATCCCAAGCCTTCCAATTCACCAACAAAAGGAATCTCCCCTTAAATATCATTGGATTTTATAATAATTTGTGCTCATGCAACAATGAGTAGTTCATGATAATAGAACACTTAAAGCAAACCTTCTTACATGTCAAATTATACAAGCTATCAAAACCATTCTATTATTATATTATCGACTAGACAAAAACTGTTCAAATATCTGCTTGTATCTTGGGGCCTCAAGTTAAGTATAACATATCTACCATTTTAACAAGGATTCATCCATATTTACCACATTACACATGCCAAAATTTATGTAACTCACACTTTCCCTTGATATTACGATCAAAAAGCTCTGTAATGACATGAGAATTGTTCCTATTAGACATTTCCTTGTCAGGGGCACAGAATGTAAACAAAACTTATCCCCAGTACAACTTTCGCGGGAAAATTACCTTCGCTATTACAAATAAAACCTTCACGGGAATAATAATAAAATCATAAATTATAATATTACACTGAATATTTGCATCTTTAATGGATATGTGCTTATGAAATATTAATTCAGATGGCATTGAAGAACATATACAATAAATATGATTTATTACTTTTTCACGATAACGTCAACCGAAGTCAATAAAATATGAGTTAATTATTATCACATGACTGAAAATACATGGATGTAAGTAGAAATATTACTCAAATAGATACAAAAAAACAAAAATGTATGCTATTTCAAGTGTGAGTGTATTTTGTTCATTTTGTTGTGATTGACTAAGCCGCCGCTAGAGGTCTCTTTTCTCTCCCAACAACACAGGCGTGAGTATTGCTTGTCTCGTGTACTTATTATCACATTTAACGTACTTATATTAACCCACATAGATTTATTTTCGTGTGAGTATGTAACCTGAGTGTACGGGTAATGGATGTAGAGTATAATATATGGTCATAAGGAAGTTCTGTATGGGAAAATGGTGTATTTGATTTTCGGGGGTTAACAGCACATGTGTTTTTACCTTCACCCAAAAGTACCGATTGCCTCCTTATTTTTATATTTATTATTAATCCATAAAGTCTGGGAATTTGGATATATTGTGAATACTATGAGATGTTTATTGTGTGAGCCCAAACCAGTTTTTGAATGTTTGAATAATTGTTGAAATGAATTTTACCACATGGGAATAAACGTATGAGTGTTAGATTTGTAATATTGGACTTCACCCTTATGTTTTTATTTATATTTTCCTATTTGCTTTAAGGGGAGATTCTCTTTTTGATTGGAGGGCTACTGATTCCTCCTAACTATGCCAGAAAACAGAAGACCTTGATCTTACCGTTGTTACTAATAAGGGATCTGTTGGTGGCATCGCTTGTAGGAATCTGTAACGTTAGCCTTTCAGTTCACCAAGAAAAGAATCTCCCTATATGGTAGGATGCATTATAAATGCTTTTTACATCTAAATTAAGTGAAGTAATGAAGATATTGCAGCAGCATATACTTAGGCTAAATCCTCAAGGGAAGGAAAAGTTTGGTTCCAGTAGGTTACCCCCAGGCTAATGTTAGGTTTGGATTGTTCAGTTTCTTGTTGTGGATTATGGGATAAATAAAGTTGTTGATGTATCTTAAATGCAAGAACATCTGTAGTGTTAATTAACAATGGCTTGGTACTGGTACAATGGCTCTGTTGTTTGTCTATGGAGTCATTGTGTTGGTATCACACCATCGTCAACATCACGGATGTTCTTGCACACAGTCAGAGGTTTAATACTGTTGTTGTTACCAAGGTGTTGAGTACATCTGATGCTGTCTTGTATTAGGTGATAATTTACCCTTGGTAGACTAAATATGGAGTTACTTCAAAATTATTGGACACTTTATACAAGGCCAATTGTGAAGTGGCACCAAACATTAGTAGATATTAACATATTTGTTTAACATTTTATTGGTTGATTACAGTATATATAACATATATTAATTTTACAAACCCATGGTGTGTGGAACCCAACTAGTTTCAGCTAATACAGTAAGATCAAGAGTACCGATGTACAAATAAAGAGGGAAAGTATTTGTATCCTTTGAGTCAGTTTTGCAGGTGCCATTGTTAGCAGTTTAATATTGAAGTAAAAATTCCTTATAGTGTGTATTGTACTGAATATGTGTTTGTCCCACAGAACATGCCGAATGTCAGTGTGAAGGACGTCAACCAGCAAGCCTTTACTAAGGCCTTCGCCGAGTTCCTCAAAAAGTAAGATTTTCTTCCTTCTACGACTTGATAGTTCTAATGCTGAGTGTTATGTAATTATTTGGTAAAAATTAAGAAGCACCACAGAAATAGAAAACACAATTTTACACAATTTTTTTGGATAATCCATCATTCCCTATTTTTATATGTTGAAATTATGTGTGCCAGTGCATTTTGACCATGTTTGATTACCCCTCCAAGAGGCTGGATTGAGGGGTAAAACAAGTAAATAACAAGACTACCAGGACCTAACAAAGGCAAAATACTGGGCAAACTTAGGGGGAAATTAAACCTGGTCTAAATGCACTGGCATACTGGGAATTGACTTGTTGTTACCAAGGTGTTGAGTACATCTGATGCTGTCTTGTATTAGGTGATAATTTACCCTTGGTAGACTAAATATGGAGTTACTTCAAAATTATTGGACACTTTATACAAGGCCAATTGTGAAGTGGCACCAAACATCAGTAGATATTAACATATTTGTTGTAACATTTTATTGGTTGATTACAGTATATATAACATATATTAATTTTACAAACCCATGGTGTGTGGAACCCAACTATAGTTGAGTTCCTTTAAGCTTTAAGTATAAGTAGAGCCCTTGTGGCATTAAAAGTTTGTCTTTATTATTATTATTATTATTATGCATCCTGTATTGTACTGAAATTTTTACAGGTCTGGCAAAGTGAGGGTCCCAGAATGGGCTGACCTCGTAAAAGTAAGTATACGTGGTTTCAGTATGATATTATTAGTAGTTGTAAGATTATTTTCCTTTTGTCTATATATATTGGTAGTGGCATTTGTCCCAGACATTCTTGATTATTACAGATTGTGAATACTGTAATTACATTTTTCTTTGAAGGAAAACACATTCTTCATTGTTTTGAGTAGCCTAAAGGTAAAACTTGCATTGTAATACAGTTATGTTTGAAACTAATAATTGGACAGGTGTATTTTAGTAATATAATGTGTTGATTCAACAGACTGCCAAGTATAAGGAGCTTGCACCATATGATGATGACTGGTACTACACCCGTGTGGCAGCTGTGGCACGACACATTTACATGCGCTCTCCCGTTGGTGTCGGTGCTGTCACCAAAATCTTTGGTGGTAAGTTGAGTGGGATTTCTTTACTGATTGAGAATTTTTGTGTGATATCCTAGCCAGGGTCACTCACAGTCTTGTCTAGATTTAAGTTTTAGGTTCATGGAGGTAACTAGGAAGTTTCTAACTAATGCCAGACCTTGCACTCGACCATCTAAAGATTGTTGAAGAAATTCACATTTTGGTGAAAGGATCATAGATATTTTAAAACGTAGTTTAAATGTTTAATATATTCATAGTTATAAGTACGTGTACATTATCTTAAGTGAGATATATAATCCATGTGTCTTCTAGCACGTCAAAGTCGAGGCACTGCTCCTTCCCACTTCTGCCGGAGCTCTGGAGCCGTAGCTCGTAAGGCTATGCAAACCCTCGAGTCCCTCAAGCTGATTGAGAAGGCACCCAATGGTGGACGCAGACTGACCTCCCAGGGCCATCGTGACCTTGACCGCATTGCTGCCCAGATGAAGGCTACATCCAAGACAAAGTCATATGTCCCTGTTCTTACCACACAGTAAAATAAAATAAATGTAGAACCTTGATTATATATATATTATTTGTCCCAACCATTATGTAGATAATTATACTCATCACTATATGGGTAAGGATTGTGGTAAAGGAAACTGCCCACATTAGTTGGTCTTCCCTGTCTGAGGTTGCAATTAGGATACTGCTACACATTGAGCAAGTAGGGTAGCACTCCTTGTAACTTAGTCGGCATTAAGTTCTGGAATTTTGCTTTTTAAGTCTTCTATGTACCACTTGGCAAGATGCAATTGCACTACTGTAGTATGGCTTCCTAATTTAGTTTGCTCACCCTTGGGTATCCACTGAAAATAGTGGCTCACGAGTTAAATGCCTGGCAACAACACATTTATAGTAAACTCCACAAAAGATTGGTAGTTGAAGGATTATATACTGTAGGTGGAATTTTAAAGGAAGCTATGATGGTTACGAAGGCCCGGAAACCTGAAAAATTAAATAGGGGAGACTCCTGTAAGTAGAACATTCAGTAAGTATTTATTTTATGGTAAATGGTATTCAAATTTTCCGTGTTTTTCTAGTTAACCTTTTCTTTTCCTTGGCTTGCTTTAAGGTTCTGTGCCTGACTTATTAAGTTTAATGGATTCGCCGTTACTCCCAAAATAAGTAAAATATTGGACTTTATAGTTCCGTTGAAAAGCTCAGTGAAGATTACATTTCTTATCGTCATATGACCAAAATTGCCAATAATGAGAATTCATCCCAGATTTAAGAATTTTGAAACAGAAATATGGAAAGTTGCGCTCAGATAGGGATTTTTTGGGCGAAAGGTAGTATGATATGGGGAATTTTAGCCTGGCAGTTCAAGGAATTCTAGTGTATTATAATTGACAACACTGCATATGACAACCTGTGGCCGGCGTGGAGAGTCACTGCATCAAACGTTTATCAAAATGGTAAATATATTCTATTATTGTTGTGTATACTTATTCTTCCATAGGTAAATACAAGCATAAACTCTCATGGGTCGATGAATATATGTTATTTATTGTGGTATAATTAATCCAAGATAGACATAGGGTGCTAAAATTTGTAGTGGCGAATTTCGTTCTGTGTTTTGTTACCATTTTTATTATTGATACGTACATTTCCAAAGTTAATTACTTTGTGTTCTTGGTAATAACTGCTGTTATTTGAATGAATCGGTTGTCAGTTTTTACGAATATGCAGTTTTTATTGTTATATCCCATAGCCTCTATAAATGCTGAGGGAAATGGGATTATATGTAGCTGAGGAAGCATAGCACAACAAAGTATATATTAATTTTGGTATTTATTGAAAGAATTATCGTTTTGTAGCACTGTTGCCAGATCCGGCTAGGTCCCAGTATTTTGTCCCAGTCATTTCCTGTACTTTACCACGGTTATTTCCCGGTAGGTTGCCCAGGTTAGGTCCCGGTAGTCTGCACAGGTTAGGTCCCGGTAGTCTGATGTGGTCTAGGTTTGGTTAGGTAAGGTCAGGCTAATTTCAAAATATCTTGGAAATGGGGCATTTGCAGAGGAAATGCCATAGAAGAAAAAAGTCTTAGAATTGTCTAAATAAGTGGGTATTGAAGGTAGAAAAGCCGTATGCAATAACGGTAATATTTCAATATTTACCATTATTTTTGGTAAAAGTACAGAAGTACTCTGTTCACTATGTTGTGTATTTTAGTATCATTACTCACTATTTTTGACCATTCTAAGACACTTTTCATCTATGGTGTTTTTCTCGGAGATGCTGTTAAAAGGATGGTAACAAAATTTTTTTGCCGACTGTACTGTAAATGTATTTACTAATTATACTTAATCTTGTTGCAGCTGTTCTACTCTTTCTTCAAGTCTCTGATAGGAAAGGACGTGGTGGTGGAACTGAAGAATGATTTAAGGTTGGACATCATTAATACTTTTTTAAGGGGCTAAGACACTTTTGGTACATTGGAGTGCCTTGATTCCTCCAAAGTATGCCAGGAAACAGGATCTGATTAACAAAAATGATGGGGCCATTGGATTGCTTGGTGCTTGGAGTAGTTTGGAAGACTCAGTCGCTCCAGATTTACCAACACTGTACTATCCCCGTAACTTACCATACTCTATCTATGTGTAATAATTTTTGTTATGATATTTAATGATATACGGTACTGTATAGTTATGTGTACAGTCACGATCCAAAGTTTTGCTACCCCCTTGGCTGGCAGGAAAGCAAAGTCAGTGTTAAAGATAGGCTGGATGATCATACAAACTGGTGTATCAAGTTGGTAACAAGACAAGGTGAGGTTCACTTTCCCCAAACCACAAACCCCAAGTGAACCTCACCCTGGCAAGTTACCAACTCAATACACCAGTTTGTCAGCTAGTTCAGTCTATCTTTAACACTGAATTTCACCTTCCTGCCAGCCAAGTGGGTAGCAAGACTTTGGATCATGACTGTACATTCAATGTACAGTGTACTGTAATTTGAAAAGCATCTGAAATATCCAGTATAGTAGGCCCTTGTTATTCCATTAATATATTTAACACTTTTTTTTTTTTTCACCACAGACCCAGTTGATCACTTATTAGTCTGTATGGTACATGTATTAAATTATGAGAGCCTGGAAAAATCTATGATTATCTTCAATGAGTGACCGAGTGTAAAATGAAGTGGGTACACTAGTGATATATAATTTCTGACAAGGAGGTCTACAAGCTCCAAGTCCTCTTCCGTCAATACCTGAATTTCATATGTAAAAATATATTAGTGACTACTTTAATGATCAAGATACAGTATATGGCAAATTTCTGCAGTTCCAGATCTATACCTTAATATATGTATTAAGAGTATTTATGGCTGTGTCTAGCCATGACTATGTCTAATACTCCTTGGTCAGAAATTATATATCAAGAGTGTACAAGTAGTTATTCACAATATATCAAGAATTGTGTATTATAGTTATACAGTACTGTATTAGCAGCATGATTTTTTTTATCGTAACATTATCTGTATTTGCAGTATCTGTGGAACTCTGCATTCAGTGGACCAGTATCTTAACATCAAACTCACTGATATCAATGTGACAGACACTGAAAAGTATCCCCATATGGTGAGTGGACAGACATAATTATGGTTAAATGTGGTGAGAGATGAGTGGAATCTTTAATAAAAGTACAAAAATACACCCGGTTTGATAATTGAAATAAATTATTATACATACTGCACACTATTAAAAATATTAACATACATTTACCATGCTTGTGTTTACAGCTATCGGTCAAAAACTGTTTCATCCGAGGCTCTGTGGTGAGGTATGTGCAGCTGCCTGTGGATGAGGTGGACACTCAACTACTACAGGATGCTGCCAGGAGAGAAGCACAGCAGCAACGGCAGTAGTTATCACCACAGTTACTGCTCACATACTGTTTTCTTACAGGTGTGAACAAACAGGTATACTTGACCCCCATCCCAAGTTATCCTCGGCCAGTAATATGGACAGATATCATAACTTTCATCATCATCATTAGTGACAAGTCTTTCCTGCAGTAGACTGTTCAAGTGGCAGGTTTATTTGTAACATGTTTGTACACTTGATAAGCTGAACATATCAGTATCACGTAGTGTATTTAAAATATCAATTGTACATTCACCAGTTCATTTTAATTTTGTTAAACTAATTTCACTTAATTTCGTTAAACTAATAAGTTATATTTGTTCTAAATGTCTCTGGTAATACAGGTACATGTACACATTTAATTTTCTCTCATAACTATCACATATAAAGGTTCATGCCTGGCTCAAGTCATGAAATTATGCTTTGTGATAAGGGCATCATTATTCATAGGGATATTTTGTAACTTTTAATATAAGAATGATCTGGTAATGGGTTACTCTTATATGTTTTCTTTTTCTTTTTTCTTCTTTTTGTAATACTGTACAACTTTAAAATAGAGATAAGTAACCTCCCAGTAAAGCCAAGTTAAGTATTTTTCAATAATGTGAAAAAATAGCACCTTGATGATTCTGTTTGTCTAGATAAAATGGAAAGTGATGATATTGATGATTCTCAATTACTGAACTATTCAGTACCATGAATACCAGAACAATGACAAGAGTACCGGTAAGCCGTGTCATTTTCATTCACTGAGATAATCTTTTCCCTTAGCATTAGGCTAATAGTACAAGAATAATTATGTCAAGGTGATTCATCTGTACACTCAGTTTATAGTGATGTAAATTGGTTATCAGATGAGGAATTGTTGACCCTCCGAGCACCTGTGTACTAGTAATGATAATAACATTTCTTGTTTGTAACTTTTGTTGTATGATTGAGATGCCATGTGTCTGCTTAATTTTAAGGGGGTAGGACAGTGTTTGCAAATCTGGAGCAACCATTTCCCAAAAACTGTTTCAGGCAACATGACACCATTATTTTTGTTCATCTCGTCCTTTTTCCTGACATACTGTGGAGGAATCAGGGTGCTCTAATGTACCAAAAGTGTATTACCCCCTTAAGATTTTAAACTGGTGGGTTAATTAGAACTCGATGAACAGTGAGCCTTGATATTCAGTCACAATCAGAAGTCCATCATCAGATGAATAAAACTGAGCTGTTTAAGGGAATCTTATGAACCAGTATTACAGAGAGTAACAACCATTATTTTGCATTATTTTTCAAGGCTGTTTTATTTGATGGTGTTGCTGGACTTTTGGGTGTGACTGTACATGTGTAAAAGTGCTGCTACGAGACCTTCTGTAAAATTTTTCTCACCCAGTATGGAAAAGTATGGTTTGATCAATATAGCTTTTGTACAGTACTTCATATAGTAAATTTCATATAAACAAAAACAAGTGATAGACCTCATTGTTTATTACTAGGTATGTGAATGACACATGAAGTCATTATACTGTAACTCCATTTATTCAGACTGAGTGAGAAAAAATGATGTGTCATGGCTGTTGTTGAATGTGATAATGAATGTGAAGTGCTTTGGCCTTTCCTGTATAATGTGATGGTGATTCATTGTTTATGGGTCATGTCTACGTAGAGATGAAGATATACAAGCAAGGAGCAGTGACAGGGCAGTTACAGGAAATACTCACGAACTAGACACTATTAACAAAAAACTGGTCTGTGTATTTGATAAACCGGTCTGCCCTCCCTATCATCCCTTCCCCTGCTTTGTACAGAGAAGAAGGAAAGGGAGGAAAAAGACAGAGAAACAAATTTATTGGAAGAAAACTATTCAAAGAAGTCAGTTTTATAACAGTACTAAACTAACTTTGCAAAATGTGTATTTTGTTCCAAATAATAATGTCAAGTGTATCTGTAAAACACCAAAATGTAGATAAAAATGGGAGAGCAGGAAATCCCCAGTGAGGAAATGGTCAGGGGACAAAAACTTTTAACGAGTGAAGGTCATCCCTCTAATTAATCAGTGTTTTTTGATGTCGCTTCCACCTGCCCTACCCCTGCCCTTGTCCTGTCCCTGTGGTATGTACGGGGAGTGTCCGTTGGGAGGAATGTCGTTTAATGAGGTAAAATGTCGGCAAACTGGAGGCTACATAATGCTCCAAGCCGTGTCACATAACAAAATTTAAAGTATATCTGCTGTCATGTCCGGTCCTTTGTAGTACCAAATTATTTATAGGGAGTGTGGTTGCTAACTAGGAACTTTTTTTTCTACAGTCATGAGTGTCTGTACTTATTGGGTTGGATTGTGGTAGCATTCTGAACTATTGTCCCAATAGTATTGGTTTGAGGCCTAGCACTGAATGCAAACCATATGGGGAAGTGTAACAATATGCATTATGTAACCTTAGTGGGCTAAATGGTCTGTATGGCCTAGTTTGGTGAAATGCATGTCTGGCATTGTTTGTGGAAGCAGCTCCGAGGCTCTGGACATTCACTGCTACAGGAGGAAGGTGCTTCTTCCCTTTAGCACTGTAATCATCAGCAGAGGTGGTACCCATTCACCCCCATGATGTCAGCACCCTTATGCCTATCATCTGCTCCAGCAACCCTCTGTAGAATTGGAATGATGTTCTGCCCTCAGCTAATGAACAAGACTCAAGGCACCAACCCAGCTATAATGTCATAGATGGAACAAGGTAATGCGAGTTTTACTTTTAATATTTATAGTGGAAGTTGAGGTACCTGGCCCTACATTTTGTGCTATTTTAAACATTCATAGGAAGGGTTTATTCAGAATGTTGATGTTTTTGCATAATCTTAGATATGTTATTGGAATGAAGATTTCTAATTGTCAGGGCGAAAACATAGATAATGTATTTCTAAATGGATGAGGGAAGGTGTATGTTGATGTATGAGGTTGCCAGGGTATGCATTAGGTTATGGTCTCAGGAATTGGTTTAAGTCCAGGTGAATTCTAGAAATGTGTCATTAGTAATGGATATGGGGGCCTCGGTATATCATGATTTCCTCTCTCAAGAGGTTATAAGGTGTCGAAATATTTGGAACACATCAATAGCAATTATTAGGTGATTTGGGCATATTCACAATAGTAATTAAAAAAATCATACTTTATTTGCTCCATTGGTGAACATTAATGGATTTTCACAGTTTGAGTTTAATCTAATACACTTTATTGATAAAAAAAAAAAAAAAAAAAAAAAAAAAAAAAAACTATATAATAATCTTTGTGTGGGCTTTCATACAATGTTGCTAACGAATTTTTCAATATGTTACAGGAAAACCTTGGTGTTGTTGGATGAGGTTGCAGATGTCTTTGTGGATCCATAAGGGCAACTCTGTCTTCAGGAATGTCATCTAGACGGGAATATTATGCAGTACTGTATTGGGGCCACATGGTAAGTATCAAGCTGGGGATAAAAAAGAGCATTATAGTCAATATTTAGGATGTTTCAGAACCATGTAAATTTAATCAATATTTGAGATGTAAGAATTTAGTCAATATTTTAAGTGTCAGAATTGGATGAATTTAGTCTATTTAAGAAGTTTCAGAACTAGGTGAATTTACTGTACAGCCATGGCTGATAGTGCTGGAACAGAGTCCAAGGAGTGTTGGAGAGCAACTGAACAGAGTTCAAACAAGTGAATTTTCCAAACCATTCTCTACGTTGAGAGAGGTTTAGAAGATTCAATTTTTTTTAACTCTGTTCAGTTGCTCTCCAACACTCCTTGGACTCTGTTCCAGCACTATCAGCCATGGCTGTACAAGATAAAGCACACAATTGTGTGTGGAAATAAATTTCTATGAATGTCCACACTGGGGATAGAACCAGGATTCTCATAATGAGAGTAGACATTCATAAACCTTATCAGAATTGGAAGAGTACGGCCATTAGTTAATAACTGTCAGAATTGAATGAACCTGGTAATTATTATCAGAATTATTGTAATATTACTTGGAATCTGCCAGTACCTGTAGTAATAATTTTAATACACAGCTTTATCAAAATTGGAATAATCTGACAAGAAGCTGTACAGCATGTTTAACCCTAATTATGCATTTTACTTTCACAAGAAATCCACTGTCAATGCCACATTCTAGCCCACCTGAATCAAAGCCCGAGATCTGGAGCAGGCGGTTTTTCAACGGCAGCCCACCCAAAGCCTTCATTGGTTCCAAATGTGTGTGGCCTCGTCATGGTTTGGGTGGGCTGTTGTCTGGAAACCGCATGCTTCAGATCTCAGGCTTTGTCTAAAGTCTAATTTTCTCACCTATTTAATACTTCATTTTTGGTGTCCTTCCTCATGCTACAGGATCTTGTGGGCCAAGTGCAGTCTTCTATCTTCTTGGCCATGGCAGTTCAGAATGCTTCAGTAAAGTTTTCAGTCAATATGGAGACCATTGGCTGTGGAAGAAAAGTATACAATAGTTACACAGTTAATAGAAAATAAAATTTTCAATAAAAAAAAAAAGGTAACAAACATAATTAAAACTGTATACCGTACTGTACTATATTGTGAAGCAGCTGCTATTCATTGCAACCACCTATATTAAAAATTAAATACTTATACTGTAGATAATTGGATTATCCACACCTAGTAGTAATTTGTTTTAGTTCTTTATGAGCAGGTATTGTTAATATACATTACTGAATATAATCACAATGCTGTACATTGTAATGCAAGAAATAGTTAAGAAAAGATGTCTGTATCTTACAACTTAATAAATTTATTATGATAATTATGTGGGCAATATGAATTTATCTAACTTATATATTACTTTATTCACAATGATATGGTTGAAAATACTATCTGTATGAGTTACCACTGTCCCTCTAATTACAACTCCAGATGACATACATCACTCACATCTGAATAAAAAATATTACAGGCAACTTCAGAAAACCTAATCTTTGAAGGGGTTTATAAGAATATCCATCTGAATATGTAATTAAAGAGGTTTTGATGTAGGTGTATGGATTTATCAAAATACACCACGAATACCAATGGGGTATCTGTTTTATGGTATAGTTTGGAGGAATCAGTAGCCCTCCAATTTGGCCACGATTTTATCCCCTTAAAATACACAAGTGTCCCTTCCCTCATTCCACCACCACTGTCCCGTGCCCCCCCCCCTTACCAGTATGCCATGTCCGCCTCCCCACCCCCCCCCAACCACCACCACTACTGTCCCAGGCTACCTTGTATCGATAACATCAGAGCTCCGTGAACACGATTCCCTCATTAGATAACATCCTCTCATTATCAGACACCATTTTGGGCGGGAAAGGAGCGCCCACTGCATCCATAAAAAACACATTTCCCGCCCACAACACAAGAAGCTGCCCGCCATTGACAACACACATATAAGGGGGTAATACACTTTAGGTACATTCGAGCGTCTTGATACCTCCATAGTATACCAGGAAACAGGACCAGGTTAACAAAAATAACGGTGGCCTGTTGCTTGGAATAGTTTGGAGGAATCATGCAGGTGCTCAAGGTTTACCAACACTATACCATCCCCTTAATACTTCAAATTAAAACGATGCGAAAAGTCGTGTGATATTTTTAGAACGTTGAATAGTTGCTGAAAATTGAATGAAAACGAGAGGAGGGGGATAGAGAGGTTAGGAGAAATGAAGTGAGGGTAGGTGGGGGGGCCCTAGAAGAGAGGAGAGGACGGTAGGTGGGGGGGGGGGCACTAGAAGAAGAGAGGAGATGGTAGGTGGGAGGGGGGGGGGGCTAGAAGAGAGGAGAGGGTAGGTGGAGGGCGCGAGGAGAAGGAGAGTGGAGCGGTGGTGAGGACAGTATGGATGGGGGGCACAAGAGAAGGAGAGGAAAGTACGAGTGGTGGGGGGCACGAGAGGAGATGAAGCCTTGAGGGGCGGTATAGTAGAACGCGGCATGTCGGGAATTTGTGAGTTATTTCCAGCATGGGGTAATGTATACGTGGTGTGACTGACGGCTAGGCTACCTCACATCCATCCCTCCCTCCCTCCCCCTTCATCCATCAGCACCCTCGTTATTTTCACAGCATCACAATCCCCTAACAGGACAGGGACTAATAAGGGTCGTAAGAAAACTGTCCGTGGTGTATACGATGGTGTGGTACTGTACGATGACTTCATAGACAACAGAGCCATCGTAACACACCACAAATATCCTTGCCTACGACACTAACACCAACCAACACAATGGTACTGAAATATAAGATAACTTTTACTTTGTGGACTCGAGTTACGTGGTGGTAATGGTGGTGGTATTGTTATTTAATTAAGGGGAGATTCTCTTGTTATTATATTGGAAGGCTTGCGATTCCTCCTAACTATACCAGAAAACAGACACACCCAATTAAAGGTACAGTACTAATAGAGTATATAAGGTACACATCATTCTTGGTAATTTATGTATACAGTAAAATATTGTATATGTAATGCTTCTTTTATGTTAAGGGGATAATACATTTTCGGTATATTAGAGTGCCTTCATTCCGCCAAACTCTGCCAAGGAACAGTATCGGAAAAAACAAATAATAATAGTGGCGTGTTGCTGAGAATATATTGTAAGAATGAATTACTCCATATTTACCAACACTGTATGTACTACCATCCCCTTAAAACTTGATTTGTGAATATAATTATTTTCTTCAGTTGGAGGTCCTAATTAATTGTATATGCATTCAGTGATTGTAGGTGTAGGCTTATTTTTGGTTTGACGATGTGTAACAAAAAAATATATTTCTTGTGAACGTTCAGAGAGAAAATTTAATGAGACGGTTACGATACTCTCTCTCTCTCTCTCTCTCTCTCTCTCTCTCTCTCTCTCTCTCTCTCTCTCTCTCTCTCTCTCTCCACACACCGTAAATTTTAACGTTACCTACACCTCATCACTCACACATATGACTTAGGTACACGATAATTCTTTATATAAATATATTTTTACTAACGTATCCATTTTCCATTATTCTTTTGTTAATTCATTTTCTCTTTCAACCTTTTCTTTTTTTCCTTTCATCTGTATTTTCCTTACCACCTGCTTTCACTTTTTTTTAATCTTTTTAGTTATTTTCGCCTTTTGTTTCTCTTTTATCTGTATTTTCCTTCCCATTTTTTTTTCGTCTATGTTATTTCCCTGTCATCTATTTTCTTTTTCCTTCACTGCCCTATTTTTTCCTGGATCCGCGTTCTCCTACTCTTTTCCATTTTTTCCCCTCTCGACTTTAAAAATAATTAGGTTCGTGACTCATGTTTACGCGGCTTGAAAATTTCTTTGGCCCCCTCGTCAGGATTTTCACAACCCGGCCATCACGGTGTGTGCTGACCTCTCTTCTCCGGTAAAAGAGAGAGAGAGAGAGAGAGAGAGAGAGAGAGAGAGAGAGAGAGAGAGAGAGAGAGAGAGAGAGAGAGAGAGAGAGAGAGAGAGAGAATGGACACGAAAACATATTAAAAAACACATCAAAAACGCATCTCGCAAAAATGAAAAACAAATATAATAATAATAATAATAACAATAATAATAACAATAATAATAATAATAAAAATAATAATAATAAAAATAATAATAATAATAAAAATAATAATAATAAAAATAATAATAATAATAATAATAAACACTAAAAAAATATCTTAGGTATGCTTACATCCGGATTAGCAGGGAAGAACGTGAGGACATTTCCCGCCAAAACAGCCAAACAACGCAGAGGCCGAGGAAAAAGAGGCGGGAAGGAGCACGACCACCAATTTAGCGGTTTAGCAGAAAATGTGTTGTGTTATGTTGTTTATAAGTCGTTGCCGGCAACATTCAAAACTATCCCTTATAATTTTTTTAACGCCAACATTTATTATATATGTGTGTGTGTTTTTTATTTTCTTTCCCGCCAAATATTAAAAATTCTGCTGGAAATTTATGTAAACAATGAACCGTAGAAAACTTGATATACTGACAATTAATTAAGGGAGGGAAGTGAGGGGATGAGGGGAGTGAGGGGAAGAAGGGAGGGAAGGGGAAGTGATGGGAGGGAAGGGGAAGTGAAGGGAAAGGACCAAGGAAGGGAGGGGGAAGTGAAGGGAAAGGACCAAGGAAGGGAGGGGGAAGTGAAGGGAAAGGACCAAGGAAGGGAGGGGGAAGGAAGGGAGGGGGAAGTGAAGGGAAAGGAAGGGATGGGGAAGAGAAGGGAAAGGGAGGGGAAAGGGAGGAGGGGGAAGTGAATAGAAAGGGAGAAGGAGGGGGAAGTGAATAGAAAGGGAGGAGGAGGGGGAAGTGAATAGAAAGGGAGGATGAGGGGGAAGTGAATAGAAAGGGAGGATGAGGGGGAAGTGAATAGAAAGGGAGGAGGATGAGGGGGAAGTGAATAGAAAGGGAGGAGGATGAGGGGGAAGTGAATAGAAAGGGAGGATGAGGGGGAAGGACACAAAGAGGGAGAGATGGATGGGGGAGAGGGAGTTGACCAATTAAGGGTGAGAGAGGCAGAAGTGGGTGAGCCTCACAGATACCCATCAGGCCCCCCACACTCAGGTATCTGGTAATTGGTTGGGGGCGTAGGGGGTGCAAGGTGGTTAGGGGGGTGGCACGGGGGGTGATAAGAAGGAAATACATGAGAATGGATGGATGGAGGGGGGAGGGGGAGGAGGAAAAGAAGTGGGGAGGGGAGGGAAGGAGTGGTTGGTATTTGTGACCTGTCGTTAAGAAAGAACCGAACCAGACAGATAGTTGAAGACTGAAACACCATGGTTAATATTTTTTTGTTTACTTCAACTGAAGAACACGACACATACCCGTTTTAAACATGGGTGGTAATGTCCGTAGACTTTCCCTTATAATATTGTGGGCTAAACTGGAGTGCACGGGTTCCTCCAAACTGTGCCACAAAACGGATTCCCCATGAGTAAACCGAGGTACTCCTAAATAGACAAGATTCGAGAGACAGGCCAGGGCAAGGCAGGGCAGGATTGGCAGGGCAGGACACGAAGAGACAAAGAACGAGAGGCAGGGCAGGGCAGGGCGAGGCAGGGCAGGGCAGGGCAGGGCAGGGCAGGGCGCGGCAGGGCGAGGCCGGGCAAGGCAGGGCAAGACAAGACAGGGCAGGCAGGATTGGCAGGGCAGGACACGAAGACATAGGACGATAGTCAGGGCAGGGCAGGGCGAGGCAAGACAGGGAAGGATAGGCAGGGCAGGACACGGAGAGACAAAGGACGAGAGTTAGGGTAGGGCAGGGCAGGGCACGACATGACAAGGTAAGACAAGGTACGAGACGCAGGGCAGGGCAGGGCAGGGCAGGACACGACAAGACAAGGTACGAGAGTCAGGGCAGGGCAGGGCAGGGCAGGGCAGGGCAGGGCAGGAGCTTTGCAGGGATGGTTGGCTGGGTTTACGAGCTTCCACTGTTGATGATAATGGTAGTAGGATGGGTGGGTGTGGAGGAAGGGAGGGGGAAAAGGGGGAGGGTGAGGGGTGGGTGGGGAGGAAGGGAGAGGTGAGGGGTGGGGGTGTGTGGTCAAACTTCACTCCAACAATGTTAACCTTCTACACGGGTGGTTAGTGGTAGCAGTGGTGATAGTAGTGGTGGTTGCAGTAGTAGGAGTAATGTAAGAGTAGTAGTAGTAAGCGTAGTATTAGTAGGAGTGGGAGTAGTAAGAGTAGGAGTAGTAATAGTAGGAGTAGGAGTAGTAATAGTAGGAGTAGGAGGAGTAGGAGTAGTAGGCGTAGTAGTAGCAGTAGGCGTAGTAGTAGCAGTAGGCGTAGTAGTAGCAGTAGTAGTAGTAGTATCCCCTCCCCTCTCCTCTCCCATCCCTCCACCTCCCTCCTCTCACCATCCCATTCCCTTTCCTTCACTCCCCTCCAACCCACCTCCTCCTCTCCCTTCCCTTCCCCCTCCATCACACCCCCCACAGTGCCCACAAGACCCCCTGGTGGCGACCCCTCCTGTCTTAAGGCTCCCCCGAGACACAGTAATCGAATAGGAGGCTTCTAATTCCTCCAAATCTTGCCACGAAACGACACCTATAACTTTGGAGTCTGTTGCATGTTGTACTTTGGAGGAATCAGTAGCAATCAATTCATGGATGGCATAATTGGTTTTCTTAATTGTATCTTAATCACCTTCCCTCACCTTTTCGAATTATCTTCATTTTCTCTTCTCTTCTCCCCCGTTCCCTTCCTTTCCTTCTCTTCTTTCCTTCCCATTTTTCTTTCCTTTCCTTCTCTTCTTTCCTTTCCTTCTCTTCTTTCCTTCCTATTTTTCTTTCCTCCTTTCCTTCTCTTCTTCCTTCCTTCTCATCTTTCTGAAAAATAGGCACTTATCAGGAAAGGCAAAAAGAAAAAGTAAGAGGAGGGAGGGAAAGAGAAATAAAGGAGGAAGGAGGAGGAGGGAGAAGAGGGAGGGAAAGGAGGAGGGAGAAGAGGAAAGGAGGGAAAGAGAAATAAAGGATGAGGGAGAAGAGGAAGGGAAAGAGAAATAAAGGAGGAAGAGGGAGAACAGGAAACGAAAGAGTAATAGAGGAGGAGGGAGAAGTGGAAAGAAAAAGAAATAAAAGAGGAAGATGAGGAGAAGGGAGAGAAGGAAGAAAAATATTTTGGGCTTTATACCTATCGACTCATGGTGTTGGTCATTAAGTAAGGCAGTCAGTCTTGTAACATCAACACATGCGAGGAGGAGGAGGAAATGGAAACAGGGAGAGCTATAAACAATTTCTTTACTTTCCCTCCTCTCTCTCTCTCTCTCTCTCTCTCTCTCTCTCTCTCTCTCTCTCACAATTTCTTTTTCACAAATACATACAGTCTCTCTCTCTCTCTCTCTCTCTCTCTCTCTCTCTCTCTCTCTCTCTCTCTCTCTCTCACACACACAATTTCTTTCACAAACACACACAGTCTCTCTCTCTCTCTCTCTCTCTCATACACACAATTTCTTTTTCACAAACACACAGTCTCTCTCTCTCTCTCTCTCTCTCTCTCTCTCTCTCTCTCTCTCTCTCTCTCTCTCTCTCTCTCTCTCTCTCTCTCTCTCTCTCTCTCAACATCAAGATAAAGACAAATATAAGAATATATAATACAGTACACGCATGGCGGTTCATTACACAGCTTAATACTTCCATTGTAAAACCCAACCCGGCCCGAATTATACACGTCACAACCATTACGAATCCCAAAATGCGTCAAGGAGTGCGCGGTGAACGGGGGTAGAAATAAACACTTGCGCGCGCACGGTGAACCCACAATTGATTTAGTGCGCACCGTTTTTCTCTCTCATTTGTTTTTTTTTATTTTATTTTTAGCTTTGTTTTGTTTCTGGATATGTTTATAGTTAATTAAATACCGGTATATCATATAAAAAATAAATATATATTGAAAATAGAGCGCATTACCTATTCACAATTTATTTTATGATTAATTTTACAAGCAGGTGAAAAGAGAGAAGAGAAAAAACGGTACAAAGACTAGAGATAATAATAAAAAAAAGGGTGTTTGTTGCATATTTCAGTAGAGTTTCAGTAGACCACCCTTGGCTCAACACTAATACCATCTAGCGGTCTGATTCACAAACACTGTACCACCTACCATAACGAGAGATTGGATATGTAAGTGTGTGTGTGTGTGTGTGTGTGTGTGTGTGTGTATAAAATGGCGTGTTATTGTTTGCGTGCGTGCGTGTGTGTGTGTGTGTGTGTGTGTGTAGAAAATAGCTTGTTATTGCGTGTCACGTGTGTGTGTGTGTGTGTGTACAAAATAGCGTGTTAGTGTGTGTGTGTGTGTGTACAAAATAGTGTGTGTGTGTGTGTGTGTGTGTTCTATGCCATGTGTGTGGACATATCTGTGCATATTTGTGTTGTGTTGTGTGTGTGTGTGTGTGTGTGTGTGTGTGTTATAACAATATGAAAATTACCCGGAAAATTTTTCAGTGTGGGAAGGCGTGTGAGAACAGGCTGACCGTGTGAGGTAGGTGTGTGTGTGTGTGTGTGTGTGTAAC
>JAWQEG010001736.1:0-157500 GCA_033782935.1 Petrolisthes cinctipes | reverse complement strand
TCCTTTCCCTTCCTTTCCTTTCCTTTCCCTTCCTTTCCTTTCCTTTCCTTTCCCTTCCTTTCCCTTCCTTTCCTTTCCCTTCCTTTCCTTTCCCTTCCTTTCCTTTCCCTTCCTTTCCTTTCCCTTCCCCTCCTTTCCTTTCCTTTCCTTTCCCTTCCTTTCCTTTCCTTTCCTTTCCTTTCCTTTCCTCATGTCATTGCTCAGTAAATAACAGGAAGTACCCGCTGATATTGTATCTATTAGACTTACACACACACAGAGAGAGAGAGAGAGAGAGAGAGAGAGAGAGAGAGAGAGAGAGAGAGAGAGAGAGAGAGAGAGAGAGAATGAATTATCTTGGAAAGGAAGGAGGAAGAGTTGGAGAAAGGAAGGAGGCAGGGAAGGAGGGAAGGAGAAATACAAAGATAAAGGGAGAGGGGAGGGAAGAATGAATGTGTCCCTCTCTCTCTCTCTCTCTCTCTCTCTCTCTCTCTCTCTCTCTCTCTCTCTTCATTAATTCACTATAGTAATATTCTTAACACTTTCTTAATTTATAAAGAGATATAAACAAAGACGATTATTAAACCAACCTAACCCTTAGTAAAACCACAAAAGAGATTAATTAAAGTTTACCTGTTTACTCTTTAATAACTAACCCTGTGATCGTGTGTGAGAATTAAATGAAGGTGTGTGTGTGTGTGTGTGTGTGTGTGTATGTGTGTGTGTGTGTGTGTGTGTGTGTGTGTGTGTGTGTAGGCTTCTGATTCCTCCTTACTATGACACGAAACAAACATACAAGCTCCTTCAATATAGGTGTGTGTGTGTGTGTGTGTGTGTGTGTGTGTGTGTGTGTTTTGATTCCTCCTGACCATGCCACGAAACAAACAAACACCCCCTTCAATATAGGTGTGTGTGTGTGTGTTTGTGTGTGTGTGTGTGTGTGTGTGTGTGTTTAATTACTTTCATGTTTCTTTAGGACTTTAGGTAATTTTTTTTTTTTTTTTTTTTTTTTTTTTATGTATCGATCGTGTTTATAGATGTTGTTGTTGTTGTTGTAATGTGTGTTTAGGTTTGGCTTGTGGGTGGATGGATAGATGGATGGATGGATGGATGATTCACCCTCCATCTTCACCCGTCCGTGCAGAGAGAGAGAGAGAGAGAGAGAGAGAGAGAGATATGGGAGGTCAGACTCTCTCTCTCTCTACCTCTCTCTCTCTCTCTCTCGCTCTCTCTCTCTCTCTCTCTCTCTCTCTCTTTTCTTTCTCTCCCCCTTTCTCTTTTCTCTCTCTCTCTCTCTCTTTCTCTCTCTCTCTCTGTTTCTTTCCATCTCTCTCTCTCTCTCTCTCTCTCTCTCTCTCTCTCTCTCTCTCTCTCTCTCTCTCTCTCTCTCTCTCTCTCCCTTTTTTTTCTCTCTCTCCCTCTCTCTTTCACTCCCCCCCACCCTCCCTCTCTCTCTCTTTCCATCTCACTCTCTCTCTCTCTCTCTCTCTCTCTCTTCGTCCAGGAAATTAAGGTCTAAGTACAGTGTTGGTAAATCTGGAGCAACTGAATCCTCCAAACTATTCCAAGCAACAACAGAACAACACCATTATTTTTGTTCATCTGGTCCTGTTTATTATTATTATTATTATTATTATTATTATTTTTTTTTTTTTTATTTTTTTTTTTTATTTTTTTTTTTTATTATTCTTATTCTTATTATTTTTATTATTATTATTATTATTATTATTATTATTATTATTATTATTATTATTATTATTATTATTTTATTTTTTTTCTATTTTTATTATTTTTATTATTATTATTATTATTTATATTATTATTATTATTATTTTTATTTTTATTTTTGTTATTATTATTATTATTATTATTATTATTATTATTATTATTATTATTATTATTATTATTGTATGTATTGATATAATGGTAGTACTGTTTATAGGGTAGTGGTGGTAGTAGTGGTAGTAGTGGTAGTTGTTGAGATAGTGAGAGGTAGTGACGACAGACTGGTAGAGATAGTGAGAGCAGTGAGAGTACATAGTGTGAGGTAGTGGGAGTAGTTGAGGCAGTGAGAGTTAAGTGAGAGTTAGTGGTAGTAGTTGAGATAGTGAGAGGTAGTGAGAGGTAGTGACGACAGACTGGTAGAGATGGTGAGAGCAGTGAGAGTATAGTGAGAGTGAACTGAAGGGGGGGGATAGTGGTGGTGGTAGTAGTGGTAGTGGAAGGAAGTGGTGGTGGTAGTGGACATAGTGGAAGACAGTAGTAGTAGTAGTAGTAGTTAGTAGTAGTAATGGTAGCGGAAGGTAGTAGTAGTAGTAGTAGTAGTAATAGAAGTGGTGGTAGTGGAAGGTAGTGGTGGTAGTAGTCCTCTAGTAGTAGTAGTAGTAGTAGTAGTAATGGAAGTGGTGGTAGTAGTAGTAGTAGTAGTAGTAGTAGTAGTAATGGAAGTGGTGGTAGTGGAAGGTAGTGGTGATAGTAGTAGTAGTAGTAGCTAGTAGTAGTAGTAATGGAAGTGGTGGTAGTGGAAGGTAGTGGTAGTATAGGTAGTGGTGGTGGTGGTGGTGGTAGTGGTAGTGGAAATACTGGAAGACAGTAGTAGTAGCAGTAGTAGTAGTTAGTTAGTCTTCAAGTTGAACACCAGATGGCTTCAGTACAGTAATCTCATTCCTTGGGATTTGTCCATAGATCTTAGGATTTCGGGTGTAGCCTTGGGATATGGGGATTTTTATTGAAACTAGGTGGATATCTTGGGTATTTTAATGTTTCCTTAAGGGGGTGCGGGAATAGGGGGACAGGCTTGGGGGAAGACTGGGGGGTTTTGGGGGGTGCGGGAGTAGCGGGACAGGCTTGAAGGGGGGGGGGGAATAGGGGACAGGCTTACTACCCCCCTACCCCAAAACTGTCCCCCTATTCCTGCACCCCCCAAACCCCCCCTCCCCCCCCAAGCCTGTCCCCCTATTCCCCCAATCCTAACCCCAAGCCTGTCCCCCTACTCCCGCACCCCCCAAATTCCCACGCACCCCCCTAACCCCCCCCCCAAGCCTGTCCCCCTATTCCCGCACCCCCCAACCCCCCCCCCCATACCTGTCCCCCTATTCTCGCACCCCCCAAACCCCCCCCAAGCCTGTCCCCCTACTCCTGCACCCACCCTAATTAAATGAGCTGCTTTGCCTTTCTGCCAGATTGAAATAAAAAGTTTTGAAAAAGGTTATTTGTCATTATAATAAACCTCTTTAATTCCCATCCCTATATATATACATCTCAAATCTCCATGATAACGTATATAAATATTATGTAGTATGTTGACTGCTTATTTCCTTACATATATCTTCACATAAAATCACAGCTGCAGACTCGTGTATTTTTTAGACATGCTGTTTAGAACTCTTCATAATATATATCTTTACAGTCAATTCTCATTTTACACTGGTATTATGTATGTGAAATAGTGTGTGTGTGTGTGTGTGTGTGTGTGTGTGTGTAATGAATGTATGTACTGTAAATACTTATTGTACACTATATTACACACCCAATATACAAGTGTACTGTACAATGAGGGTTTTCTGTACACAGTTTCATTACACACCCAATATACAAGTGTACTGTACAATGAGGGTTTTCTGTACACAGTTTCATTACACACACTATATTACACACCCAATATACAAGTGTACTGTACAATGAGGGTTTTCTGTACACAGTTTCATTACACACACTATATTACACACCCAATATACAAGTGTACTGTACAATGAGGGTTTTCTGTACACAGTTTCATTACACACACAACATTACACACCCAATATACAAGTGTACTGTACAATGAGGGTTTTCTGTACACAGTTTCATTACACACATTACATTACACACCCAATATACAAGTGTACTGTACAATGAGGGTTTTCTGTACACAGTTTCATTACACACATTACAATACACACCCAATATACAAGTGTACTGTACAATGAGGGTTTTCTGTACACAGTTTCATTACACACATTACATTACACACCCAATATACAAGTGTAAAATGAGAGTTAACTGTATATGTAAACCTTGGGATATTTCAACCCATCTTGGAATTATTTCTGGGGGTGAATCTTGGGATCTATGGAATTTTAGGGTGTGACTGATACTGGCTTACAATGTTGTCAAGTATGGAGAATTTTTCCTAGACATAAAGAATTAGAGGTAGCAATGGAGAAATTATTTTAAGATTGTTGAAGAGTAAATGGGGAAATTTCTACCAGACGAAATAATTATCAAGTAGATGGTAAATACAAGACTATCGTCAGGAGTAAACAGGGAATTTTTTGAGGTAAACAGGGAAATTCTGATGTTGAAGTTGGGGAAATTTAGTGAACGAGACGTGGCTATCTTCAGGAGTAAACAGGGAATAATTTTTTGAGGTAAACAGGGAAAAATCTGATGTTGAAGTTGGGGAAGACGTGGCTATCTTCAGGAATAAACAGAGAATTTCTTTTTTGAGGTAAACAGGGAAAAATCTGATGTTGAAGATGGGGAAGACGTGGCTATCTTCAGGAGGAGTAAAACAGAGAATTAATATTTTGAGGTAAACAGGGGGAAAAAAATCTATATATTGAAGTAGTTGTGGAATTTTAGTGAATGAGACGTGGCTATCTTGAGGAGGAGTAAAACAGGGAATAATTTTTTGAGGTAACGTGGCTATCTTCAGGAATAAAACAGTGAATAATTTTTTGAGGTAAACAGGGAAAAATCTGATGTTGAAGTTGGGGAAGACGTGGCTATCTTCAGGAGGAGTAAACAGGGAATAATTTTTTGAGGTAAACAGGAAAATTTAGTGAACGAGACGTGGCTATCTTCAGGAGGAGTAAAACAGGGAATAATTTTTTGAGGTAAACATTGAAATATATCTATATGTTGAAGTTGTTGGGGAAGACGTGGCTATCTTCAGGAGTAAAACAGGGAATAATTTTTTGAGGTAAACAGGGAAAAAAATCTATATATTGAAGTAGTTGGGGAATTTTAGTGAGTGAGACGTGGCAACACTGACTGGTTGGTGGTTTCAGTGTGTTCCCTTCCCCATCCCTACACACCTACACCACCCACACCTACACCACCTATTTAAACCATGTATACAGCTGTTTGTAGGCCTTGTGGGTGTGGCAGATGGTGATAAGGTGTTGTAATAGGGTTTAATGTTTACCTGTATGTGTGTTTTGTGTTAATTAAGTGTTAAATATGTGGTGTAAAATGGAAAAATAATGGCGTCACCTTGGTTTGACACACCAAATTTTATCACACATGTATTTAAACCATATACACAGCTGTTTGTATATCTAAATGGTGATAATATGTTGTAATAGGGTTTAATCTCTACCTATGTGTGTGTAGTGTGTTAATTAAGTGTTAAATATAAGGTGTAAAATGGAAAAATAATGGCGTCACCTTGAATTCACACACTAAATTTAATCACACATGTATTTAAACCATATACACAGCTGTTTGTATATTTAAATGGTGATAATATGCTGTAATAGGGTTTAATCTCAACCTATGTGTGTGTTTTGTGTTAATTAAGTGTTAAATATAAGGTGTAAAATGGAAATATAATGGCGTCACCTTGGGTTCACACTGAAGGAAGGATTCACACACGTATTTAAACCATTTTTAAACCATATACACAGATGTTTATATAACTAAATGGTGATAATATGCTATAAAAAGGTTTAATCTTTACCTATGAGTGTGTTTTGTGTTAATTAAGTGTTAAATATAAGGTGTAAAATGGAAAAATAATGGCGTCACCTTGGTTTCATACTGAAGGAAGGATTCACACACGTATTTAAACCATATATATAGCTGTTTATATAATTAAATGGTAATAATATACTGTAATAAGGTTTAATGTTTACCTTTGTGTGTGTTATGTGTTAATTAAGTGTTAAATATGTGGTGTAAAATGGAAATATAATGGCGTCACCTTGAATTCACACACACTGAAGGAAGCAAAACAGTCTGGAAGAAAATTGAAGCAACAAGTTGTGGAATATATTACTTAAAGTTGTAGTTAGTATTGTTTGAAGTGGTGTGAAGTGAGATTGAAGTGTATTTAAAGTGTAAAGAGGAAAAAAAATGAGAAAAAATTGTGATAAATGTTATGTCAATTTTACGATGCCCGAGAAGTTTGACAAGAACAATTTATTATTATTATTATTATTATTATTATTATTATTATTATTATTATTATTTTGTGTAGTCTATAGGTATTAATGCACTATATATTGTGATTAATGTCAAGTTAAAATTACGATGCCCGAGAAGTTTGACAAGAACATTTTATTATTATTATTATTATTATTATTATTATTATTTTGTGTAGCCTATAGGTATTAATGCATTATAATTATATATAATCTATTTTAACAAGTAATGAGGTGGATGTAATTAACTGTAAAGCCTGAAAGATATTTGTAAAGCCTTGTTTGGTAGTTAAATTTAGGGGCTAAATTTTCTTATCTTTTTTGACTTGTAAGGCCAGATTTTAGAGGTTGACTATTTTTTTTTTTTTTTACTATGAAGACCAAAATTTTGAGGTAAACTATCTTTTTTTACTTATAAGACCAAAATTTAGAGGTTAACTGTTTTTTGACTTGTAAGACCAAAATAAAGAAGTAAATTTTTTTGGACTTATAAGACCAAAATTTTTAGATAATCTTTTTGACATGCAAGGCCAATATTTGGACACGGTGGAAGCCAAAAGATATTTGATATTTTGAGAACTGTAATGAACTATGAATTTATGTAACGTTATAATGAATGAATTTATGTATAGGCCTATATAACAAATAGAAAAAATGAAAAGATATTTATCTAGACCATTGCCATTTTGTTGCAGTGTTGCCAGATCCGGCTAGGTCCCAGTACCCAAATACCGACCCTAAATTTGATAACCAGAAGGATAGGGAGGAGAATGATTTTTTTTTGTATTTATGTAGACTATTGCCATTTTGTAGCAGTGTTGCCAGGTTCGGCTAGGTCCCAGTATTTTGCCCCGGTCAGGTCCTGGTACTTACCCGCGGTTAGTTCCCGGTAGTTTGCCCAGGTTAGGTCCCGGTAGTTTGCCCAGGTTAGGTCCCGGTAGTTTGCCCAGGTTAGGTCCCAGTAGTTTGCCCAGGTTAGGTCCCAATAGTTTGCCCAGGTTAGGTCCCAATAGTTTGCCCAGGTTAGGTCCCGGTAGTTTGCCCAGGTTAGGTCCAGGTAGTTTGCCCAGGTTAGGTCCCGGTAGTCTGCTGTGGTCTAGGTTAGGTTAGGTCAGGTCAGGCTAATTTCAAAATGCCATTTGAATATGCCCTATCTTTCCAAAGAAAATGCCATAGAAGAAAAGTGTCTTAGAATGGTATAAATTAGTGGGTAAAGAGGGTAAAAACATCATAATAGAAAATGGCAATAGAATAGATAATTACCATATAGTCTACGTAATACTTTTTTTCTTTTTTCACAATGTCAGAATTGTAATACAAGTGTAAGGTCAATATTGATGATGAATGTTGCAATTGAAGTGTTATTTAGTTTGATGGAAAAGCCACGTGTGTATTGCGATAAAACTAAAATCATACCAGAACCTACTATATATATACAGAATGTGTGACGTGATTGTAATGCCGTTTGTAAGATGTGTGACGTGATTGTGATGCCGTTCGTAAAATGTGACGGGATTGAAATGCCGAAAGTAAAATGTGACATGATTGTAATGCCGTTCGTAAAATGTGACATGATTGTAATGCCGTTCGTAAAATGTGACGTGATTGAAATGCCGAAAGTAAAATGTGACATGATTGTAATGCCGTTCGTAAAATGTGACGTGACTGTGATTCCGTTCGTAAAATGTGAGACTCCATTTTAGGCTAATGTCGTTTATAAGTTGTGTGACATGACGGTGACACCATATACAAGATATCCTGTAAAGTAAATACCATACCGTACTGATCCCTAATGCAATATATATGACTTGACACAGTACTAATGCCATACCGTAAGCAATTGTGAAGTCACATGATAATTAATTTGCAGTTGAAAAAAAGCTTAGAATTACAAGATCTGCTGTCGACCATAAGTACAATACAGTATTCCTTCGATATAAGATGATTACATTCAGCACATAATTTATATCCTTTTAACACAGACTCAGTAAATCAATTTGTATTAGTTTGTATGGTAATGAATAACATATGCCTGGGTAAACATGGAGTGGTCTTCAATGAGAAACAGAGTGTAAAATGTAGTGGTTGGTACAAGTATTTATTCATTGTATGTATACTGTATCGTGAGTCTATAGTACTGTTGTTGGAGAGGGAAAGTGAAGTGACAACATATGTAAAGATAATGACAAATTGCATAAGCATCCTGTAATAGTGTGTTGAAGGAGAGAGTGAAAGATACAGCTATGCTAACAATAACACCTTCTGGGTCACTAGGTTACTAATTACACCTAAGCTACTTGATGTTAACTAATATTGTTTTAAGAAATGGACAGTGGGAGTTTATCATATACAGCACTGAAACAATAATAATAATTTAGCTGTCATCAGTCTCTATTGAGAGGCTTTGCTGTGGTCAGGTAATTAGTGGTTTTAAGGGGGACAGGCTTAGGGGGGGTTTAGGGGGGTGCGGGAGTAGGGGGACAGGGTTAGGGGGGTGCAGGAATAGGGGACAGGCTTTCTACCCCCCCCCTCCAGTCTGTCCCCCTATTCATGCACCCCCCAAACCCCCCCCCAGCCTGTCCCCCTATTCATGCACCCCCCCAAACCCCCCCCCCCCCAAGCCTGTCCCCTACTCCCGCACCCTTTTAATTATTAGCTGTGAGGTTGTTGGCCTGGAATGTGAAGAGTTGTTGGTTGTGGTTGTTACATATATTGTATTTAAACTAGTTGCTTTACTGCATTGTTTGTAATTTTATGCTATAATGTGGTGTATCTTTCTTTCAGGACACTTTAATAGAAAGCACCAGTATTTAGAAATTACTGGGAAAGTTACTAGGCTATATACTCATGAGACCTGACATTTGATGCTAGAAATGGAGATGTAACTATAGCAAACAGAAGATAAGATTATATTGTACATGTATTTGGTAAGCCTCCATAATGCTGAAACAAAAATACATATTATACAGGTATTGGATTTTATCTGAATTAGTGTAGACTGAATACACAATCAATAATGGAAATATTCTTAAAAAGAGAACTTTGGAAATATCTAAGAAATGTGTAAAAGAAAACTCTTTAGTAGCGGCCAAATAGCAAAATGTTACTCCCAAGATATTCGATAAGAGTTTGGGAAATGTTTGATAAAAATGTAAAGAACAGTTACTGGCCGAGCCACACAATGTTACAGGTAAGACATATCCCTGTGCTTTGGGCCTGAAATTGCAAAAAGGGATGAAAACCAATTTAAATTAAGAGACTAAAAATGTTCCTGTTAAGACATATACTTGCATCCCAATCCTGAAGCAATGAAGATGGATGTGCCCCGGTTACACATAAGAAATATCCTAACACCTTGCTCCTGAAACTGCAAACAATGGAAGTTAACCGGTACATAGTGCAGGTGTTCGTTGGGGCCCTCTCACCACATTATGAAGCTCTTTCCATTGAAGTTAGTAAGCAAACCACAGCACAAGAAATCACAATATGCATTGTGGAGAGGCTGGGACTCACTAATCCACAGCAATATGAGTTGGCAGAGGTTATTGGGAATGCCCACGGGCAGGAGTGTAAGGAGAGAAGACTGGGTTCTGGGGAGCATCCTGTGGCCCTGCAGATGCTTTGGCCACAGTCCTCCCCACATGACACTACTGACGACAATGAACAGAGAGAGTACAGGTTAGTGGAATCTCTGTTTGGTATTGGATAAAACAGTTTGGGTCTTATGCTAACAATGGAAGAAGTAATACTGTAGAAGGGTTCTTAAGAGAGAGTACAGGTTAGTGGAATCTGTTTGGTGTTGGATAGAACAGTCTGGGTCTTATGCTAGCAATGGAAGAAGTCTTTTCAATGAATCCTTCTCGTTCAGTCTTACCACTTGGCCATTATGAAGCATTCTTTGATATAGTATATATACCGGTAAGCTATTTTCTTATTTTTTTAATGTTATTTACAGGTTCTGCCTGAGAGAGAAGATCTCGTCTGATTCTCTATGGGCTGATCCCAATCAACTTGACTCACAACTAATAAAGGATTATTTTTACAAGTTTCTATACCAACCCAAAGACAAAGACTACCCAGACCTCTGCCAGCTGCCCAACCTCACAGAACAGACCCTGCTGGAAAGTTTAAAGGCAAGGTTCCAAAGAGGCCACATCTACACCTATGTTGGGTCCATCCTCATCTCCGTCAATCCCTTCAAGTATTATCCCATCTACAACCCTAAGTATGTTAAGCTGTATCAGAATCACAGGCTTGGGGAACTCCCTCCACATATATTCGCCATCGCCGACGCTGCGTACCATTCCATGCTCAAACAGAGGCGCAACCAATGTATAGTCATCAGCGGGGAGAGTGGGAGTGGCAAAACAGAATCTACACTCTTCCTGCTCCACCACCTGACCATGCTCAGCCAAAAGGGGTCACATGGTAGTGGAGTTGAACAAACTATTCTCAGCTCTGGGCCAGTATTAGAGGTAAGGGTCTTGGAACCAGATATAACTAGTTCAACACATCATTGTTAGGGTCATATACAACACAAGACCAGTGTAATTTAATACCTTAATATTTTATCTCTATAAAAACTTAAACAATATAATTTCTGATATTTGAGAAAATCCTTTCAGACCTGTATTGTACTGTACTTCCCAAAAGTATTGTTAAATAATGTGCTGTACAATCTGCCACACCGGACGATTTTATATGACACATGTTGCATGAGGTGGCAAAAAGTTCTGTTCATTTTGCCATCCTTCGTACCACACATTAACGATAGTTTTGGGAGCTACAGTATCTATCAATTTAGGGATAAAATTATGAATAAAATTAACATCTTATAATTGGGAATATATTTTTACAGGCATTTGGGAATGCCAAGACTGCCCATAACAACAATTCCAGCAGGTTTGGTAAATTTATTCAAGTCAGCTATAAGGAGAATGGACTTGTTCAAGGGTGAGTTGTAAACTTTATTGATAATGTTATTGTGGTTGTTATTATTATTAGCTATTTTTGCAGGATTTATCCAGGAAAGTTGACCATAGCTTTAAGAAATATTATTTTTTTTGCATATTCATGTTTCGTTTCATTTCATAGTTCCCTGTTTACCATTAGAATAGGTTCAACGGAAGTTCTTCTGCCCTCTCTAACTGTCTCACTTAGAATTTGTATTGTTATGATAAAATTCCTGTCTTGAAGTTTAAACTGTACTTTTATGGACATAATCTCCTCACATTTCAGAGCATGTGTCCAAAAGTACCTTCTTGAGAAGTCCAGAATCTGCTCTCAGGCGTACAATGAAAGAAGCTACCACGTCTTTTATTATTTACTGGCCGGGGCATTACCACAGGTGCGCCAGAATCTGCATCTCATGAAGCCTTCTGATTATAACTACCTCAACCAGGTTAGTTTTGTCTCTTGTACAGTGGGCTCTCCAGATTACTCTAACTTTTATTTACACACATGTCCAGTTGATTGGTTCATATTTATGGTATAATTGACAGATGCCTGGGAAAACATATGGTAATCTTCAATTCAGTCTCGTAATCGTGTCTACCTGCTGATTCTTATCAAACTTTTACTATATTGCAGAGTAAGTGTTACACCATCGAGGCCTGTGATGAACAGTTTGAGTTTGTGAGGCTGAAACAGTCGATGGAGATGGTGGGGTTCACACCAGACAAGCAACACCGCCTCTTTGCAGTCCTCTCAGCTGTCCTCCTCCTAGGTCAGTTCTCAACTTTATAATAAAATAAGTATGTGTACAGAAAATGGCATAACCTTTGGGCTCGAATAGTATTCTGGAAGTGTGCTTTTCCATTGACATTGAGGAAATTATTGTTTATGTTAATAGAATGAGTGATAATGGTCTAAATCTTATGTTCCGTACAACAGGTAATGTAGAGTTTCAGCCAAAGAAGTCAACGTATCACCATGATGAATCTGTGTTGGTGAAGAATCCTGAGGTAGTGAAACTCATCTCAGAACTGCTTGGGGTTGCCACTGAAACCCTAATGAATGCACTCACCTCCAAGAAGGCCCGGGTCCAGGAAGAGACTCTAGTCATGCACTACCGTTTGCCTGAGGTTAGTATGTACTGTTTCTTCATCTTATCTTTTTCCTACCTAACACTGTCAATAACAGATCTGGCCAGATTTGAATACCAAACTACAGGAGCAAGAGATTATAAACTGTCACTACTAATGGAAAATGAAGGTTTAGGGGTTAATTCAGTAGAGTAATTTACTTGATAATAGAAAATGTATCATTTACATTTGTTAAATTGAGCAGCCTTAAAAATATAATTCTGTAAGAGATATAACATACAGTTTAATATACTATATGTTGTATTTCTTATATAATCATATGATGTTTACAATAATGCCTCATGATGCCAGACCTTGACTTTAGCTTTGAAACCTTTTTGAAAATAATTTTACCCAGCCATATGGAATACAGTAATGAAGTCTTTGGCCTTGGCATGAAGGCCTTTGATATGGCCTTAGCCAGGTCAGCCCCATGTCATTTGAGAGAGAGTAGAAGATGAGAGAAGATAAGTAATGCCTACATGCTGCTTCCACACCTCACATCTACTCCCTTCTGCAGGCTATTGCAGCACGTGATGCCTTGGCCAAGTGTCTGTATGGGGCGCTGTTTGACTGGATTGTGTTGCAGGTCAACTATTCCCTCATTTCACTCAAGGAATCAGCCAATGATAACATTGGCAACTCCATTGGTGTACTGGATATCTTTGGGTTTGAAGACTTTGACCACAGTAACAGGTGGGTGTTCTGTATAGTGCTTCCTATCACACTGGTATATACGATTACCTTACATGTTTTAGGAATTTCTTGCCAAGTGAATGAATGAAAATGTTGACAGATTATGTAAAGGCTTTTTTTTACCTCTAAAGTGTGCTACACAGTATAAAACAAATTTTGTTACTTCTCTTCCTGACCAGGTTTGAGCAGTTCTGCATCAACTTTGCCAACGAACACCTGCAGCACTACTTCAACATGCACGTCTTCCAGTACGAGCAGGAAGAGTATCAGCGTGAGAACATCCGCTGGACTAACATAGATTTTCAGGATAATGTGGAGTGTTTGGGACTCATTCGGGGCAAGCCATTAGGCCTTCTCTGTATACTGGATGATCAATGCAGGTGAGTAAATATTTCATTGATCATAGATGTGAATTTTTGTACAGTATTTAAAAGATTGGTATTGATAGGGTTGAGTTTTGTTGACAAGTGAGTGTACAGGGATGTATATTTTACTCTTCCAGTTTCCCAGCAGCAACCAATGAAACGTTCCTACAGAAGATCAACACCGTGCACAAAGACAACAAGTATTATGAAATTCCCTACAAGAGAGAGTCAGCATTTATCATCAGACACTACGCTGGCAAAGTGAAGTACCAGGTAAGTAAAAGTATTGTAGTCAGTAAGGCAACCTACCTACACTTCCCTTTAACTAGACTTTACTACACGACTGTTAATGAACACTATGATTTATTTACATGTAAAATTTTGTATTGTGGTTGCCTAGATTGCATTGTTACTGTGTTTTTACATACTGTACTGTTTTATACTTAGTAACATTCATTACCTAATATCTACTACAGTATTCCCAAATTTTTACTGCTCAGATAAACGACTTTAGAGAGAAAAACCTGGACCTGATGCGACCGGAACTGATCTGTGTCCTTAAGAACAGTCAGTACAGCATTGTGAGGGAAGTAGCTGGGGCAGACCCTGTGGCTGTGTTTCGTTGGTCCATCCTCAGGGCATTCTTCAGGGCTATCAATGCCTTCATCGCAGCCGGTGTCAAGTATACTAAAAGAAAAGGTTAGTTATTATGGTGGTGGTTCCCTGGCTTTTGGTCTCTTGAACCCAGTACTATAACCCACAGCAAATGAAATGCTTCACATGATTACAACTTGATCTAATGTGTTTTTCCACTGTGTCTTCAATTACTTGAAATAATTAGATATAAAATCTTTACTTTTTCTTTCAGGATCAGAAGACCACAGGAAATTCCCAAAGCATAAAATAGTTATGGACAATAACAGAATATTGGCTGCTATTGAGAACACTCAGAAGTAAGTAGGACAGTAAAGCTTAATACAGTACAGTGGCATTATGGTGTTAATTATACTGTCACCTCCAGGACATTAAAGTACTACGCTTTGTTATTTCCTTTAGTCATACAACTATAATAAGACATTGCAGCTATGCATTTTGAACTGTTCTGTGGTTAGCATGGCTAGTACTAAGGCCAAAGAGACAAATGTGATAAAACACTGAGTGAGTGAGCATGAATGAATAAGTGTGTGTGTGTTCAAACAAGTATTGTGGATAGTTACATGTAAGACTTTACCTAACCTACCCATACTTCCATCACAGCCGACTGAAGAAGACTAGACACAACCGATCCAGATCCAAGTCCCATGGCCACCGACACCAGAAGAACCTCAAGACAGTGAAGGCCCTTGCTCAACGCACCCAAACACTCACCTCACTGGTACCCAACATTCCTACTCACAATTACTGTAGTATATCATCCCAGATTGTAAACTTTCATCCCTGGTTATATCCAAACTTAATTCCGTGACTGTTTAGTAGCAGGTACAGTCGCGGCACATAGTCCTTGATCAGGGTGTAAGGGGAAGTCTGGTCAAGGATTATGTGCCACGACTGTACAATGAGTGTGTCCATTATACTGATAAAAAAAACTGACATGAAGAACAAAACATCTGAACATTACCAAAAGATGATAGAAAGATAATAGGACCCTGTATAATTGTGGGTTGTTTTTATTTTGCAGGGGAGGGTACCAGGTTCACGTAAGCCCCCACACACAGTCACCGGGCAGTTCCAGCTCTCTCTCCAGACCTTGATGGAGGCTCTGAATATGGCTCATCCCTTCTTCATTAGGTGTATCAAGAGTAATGCCAATAAGGTGAGTGGGAGAGTAAGTGAAAGAGAGAAGAGAACGACACAGACATGGTGAGTGAGTAAGTTGGTTAGTCAGTCAGTAAGAGAAAGACACAGACATGGTGAGTGAGTTGGTTAGTCAGTCAGTAAGAGAAAGTAACACAGACATGGTGAGTGAGTGAGTTGGTTAGTCTGTCCGTAAGAGAAAGTAACACAGACATGGTGAGTGAGTGAGTTGGTTAGTCAGTCAATAAGAGAAAGACACAGACATGGTGAGTGAGTGAGTTGGTTAGTCAGTCAGTAAGAGAAAGTAACACAGACATGGTGAGTGAGTAAGTTGGATAGTCAGTCAGTAGGAGAAAGTAACACAGATATGGTGAGTGGGTGAGTTAGTTAGTCAGTCAGTAAGAGAAAGACACACAGACATGGTGAGTGAGTAAGTTAGTCAGTCAGTCAGTAGGAGAAAGATACAGACATGGTGAGTGAGTGAGTTGGTTAGTCAGTCAGTAGGAGAAAAGGAGAAAGCAAAAAATAAACAGACAAACAGACAGAGAGCATGTGAGTAATTGAATTGTCACCAACTTATATTAGGGAATGTAAATGTATGTAAATTATTTGTACAAAGCTTCAATTCCCCTTGATCTTAGCTTTATTTCCACTCTAACAGTTACTAAATTATGAAATAATATTAGTTTCAGCATGAAGTGTATATGTGTTTATAAAATATTATATGCAAAGGAAGTTTTTTGCAGTATTAAGATCCTTACAGCTACTAGATATAAATGATACCCAAGTTTATAAATTGGTGGGTATAACAGAACAATTGCACAAAGATGTACAAAAACTAAAAGTATTATGTATTAAACATTGTTATCCCAATACACTAGTTAGATTCTATGTACCCTGTCTGTACCTTACATTAAATTACCAAATGACAAGGCAGAGAGTTATATTGTTATTATGTACTGTATTTTTTTTTTTCATGATTAATAATGCTTGCTGAAGAGCATGCCTGTATATAAGATATGTTATTTTTAATGTACCTGTGAATATGCACATTGTATCTAATTTATAGATATCTATGCAATGTTAATTTTTCTGCACATTAATGCACTTTAAATACCTATACCAATTTACATATTAGCACTAATGCATATCAAGGCACATGTTCCTTAGTATTCATATAGCTTTTTCAAATTTATAAACACCTTTCTCTTTCCTTGTTTGGTTTAATCTGTTATGCTTATGTGTAGTTATAACATTCACAATAGTCATTGTTTTGCCCATGATCTCTTCCCACTTTAGGGGCTAAAATGGTTGCTACTGATTCATCCAAACTATGACCAAGAAATTATTTGTCTGTACCATAGTTTGAAGGAATCAAGAGCCTCCAAGTTGTCCTCATCATCATCATCTTACACCGTTTATCCATTAATCACTTGTAATATTGTATAAAGTCTCATTTTGCACTGGTGTCCTCAGGAGCCAAATGTGTTTGGTGATGAAATGGTAATGCGTCAACTGAGGTACACAGGAATGTTGGAAACTGTCCGCATCAGGCAGGCTGGCTTCAATGTCCGCCTTTCATACGATGAGTTCATTCATCATTACAGAATTCTCCTCCCAAAGGGTTTGTTAAGGTAATGTAGCCTGTGTTGACCGTATTCTCATGTTTCATTACTCCATTTTTTCATAGCAGGATTATTTTAATGAGTTTTTCATCATGTCACCAAAATAAATTATAAGTAGGAATACTGTAAATTGCTGTACCATGATTCTTTACTGGTATTGGAATCTAAGTGCAGTTTAGTTCATACATAGTTAGTATAATTAATATTTCACCATGGAGAATATGAGGAACAGTGAATATCGCTAGTGTTTTAAATGAGACTAGTATTCTAAATAAAATTATATATGGGTTTTAAATTAGCCAAATATTATATCGGAAGCTAAGAAATTACACTGTGTCTTCTGGTAGCAACTGACATGAAGGATAACGAATAGGAGTTACTGTTGACATAAGAAGAATACCTTAAGGGGGTAATTCACTTTTGTTACATTGGAGTGCCTTGATTCCTCCAAAGTATGCCAGGAAACAGAACCAGAAGAGCAAAAATAATGGTGGTCTGTTGTTGCTTGGAATAGTTTTGGAGGATTCAGTTGCTCCAGATTTACCAACACAAAATTTCCCCCTTAATTAAGAGACTTGTTGTATCTTGACTCTACATTAGAAAGAATAGTTTAATGAATTTGTTTCATCTTTACTTTCCAGTAAGATTCATACTTGGTTGAGAGGAAGGTTAAGAACACACATCATAAAGGGTTGAGTGAGATAGTATGGTAGGGTTGGTCATCGTGGTACATTCAAGGTAACTTTTGTCCCCTGAGGAGCCATCACTAAGGGCTGATTTCATATTCATTTGTTTGATTTTTTCCTCTCCAGTCACAAGTTTGTCTTTATAAGCTGTCTATTCAGTATCACACTCGCCAAGTCTGTCTTAGCGGAGAACCTCCTTTTGGTAAACTGGAAGGCTATTGATTCTTCGAGACTATCTCTATGTTACTAATAGAGGATCTGTTTTGTGACTTAGCTTGGAAGATTCAGTAGCCCTCCAATTTTCCATCAAGAATTTCTCCCCTTAAGGACCCTGTGATCGTGTATGAAAATTGGAGGCTTCTGATTCCTCCAGACTATGCCACGAAACAAGCTCCTTCCATATAGGTGGTGTTTCGTGGCAGAGTTTGAAGGACTCTTTTACCTCCAAAGTTCTGACTATTATATCACAGGGTCCCTTAATTAACTGTTCACCAATATTGATCTTTACTAAATTCAGTCTCCAGAGTTGTCACATAGTACAGTCCTAAAGTCATTACTCCGGTCATTTTCACATGTCATGATGCATACTGATTTTGAATGAATGTTAAGTCGGCCCTTTGTCACTTTTCTTTCCCCGTGTATATCACCAGTCCAGAAAGTTTAGTTAAGGGGAGATTCTCTTGTTGGTGAATTGGAAGGTCTACTGATTCCTTCTAACTATGCCAGAAAGCAGACACCCTCAATGGTACTAATAGGGAATCATCTGTTTTGTGGCATAGTTTGGAGGAATCAGTGACCTTCCAATTTATCAGCAAAAGAATCACCCCTTAAAGACACCAGGCATGCCCAACATTATGAAACATTGTAAGAAGATGTAATATAAACAAAGCCACCTACTACCTACAGGAATGTTTTGTCATCACTCCCCTTTTGTTCACAGGATCTGTTTTGTTGACTACTTTTTGGACTGGGTGCACGGTATGGGTTTGTTATACCCTCTGCACATTTGTCACTTGTTCTTCTTTATCACGTTATCCCATTTGCTTTTGATTCATGTTTCTTTTATCACTGTGGATATGTGCATCATTCAAAGGATTGTAATTCTCTTGGATAAATAATAATGTTTGTGTCTTTTTACATATATAAAGTAAATATATTTTTATCAAGATAATTTCTGAAATAGTGAATCTGAAAAGTCATGGAAGTATTATTTATTGTGTGTTTGTGTGTGTGTGTGTGCATGTTCACATATTTTTCATACATTTAATGAGTGGCTGATTCCTAGTGAGTGAGAGGGGATGTATAGTAAAGAGGAGGGATGTTTATAATAATATTGGATGTAGGTACAGATAAACAGCCAATGATATATATTGATGTTACCCATTTTATTTACTCGTTGGTTGACCTCCTTCCACATCCCACATAAATCACCCCAAATTATGGCTAAAAGTTTAATTTATATACTTGTTTGTTTTAATAAGAGCATGACATTTTGCACCTAAACAAAGTCTTTGCTGCTTGAACTTGTCCCACTCTGAACAATATGAACTTATGATAACTAAACTGTATATACTGAAATATTTTATTGTGGACTAGATACAGTGCTGTACAGGATTAAAATAATAGTGAACATAATATATACCGGTAGTTTTATAGTACATTTAAACCACTACTCTTGTTTAGATGTCCATGGCCTATTTAATTTTTTTTACTAATATATAATGACTACTGTATTGTTGTTAAGTAATTCTGATCAAAAATTCGTGTTATGCCTTCCCGGTCTAATAACATTTTACTGATTTATACTGAAAGGAAAATTAACTGACTAGTAATTATTTTTGTTTTCCTTTGATTGTTGAGTGCCATAATTTCCGGTGACACCAACTTAGCTTTTTATCTTTGGCTTATAGTGTAATAGAATTTGATGGAGAAAGAGAATCTGATGTGATGGTTTTGAACACTTATATTGACACACGAACCTTTCAGTGCCTCATTAGTTACCTCAGCATACTGTAGATTATCACTTTTTTGTGGCACATTTTGGTAGAGTATCAGAACTCATATTTGCCAGCAGTACATAACCTTAAGGACCCTGTGGTCATGTATGAAAATTGGAGGCTTCTGAGGTTCTGATTCCTCCTAACCAAGCCACGAAAAAAGCTCCTTCCATATAGGTGGTGTTTCGTGGCAATATTTAAAGGACTCCTTTATCTCCAATTTTCTGACTACATCACTGGGTCCCTCAACTTACCACAACAATGCATGAACTAGTGTAGATATATTTTGTGTTCCTCAATTACAATATTACTGTATTATATTTTGCAACTTTGATAACTACAGTTAACTTTAATATACTAAGCCAATAAAGTGCTTTATTATATTATGTTCCAAGTCATCAAAATTTATATATGATACATTGTGCTCTTAGTATCTGGCAACAGGTCATATGCAAGGGAAGTTATGAGCTTGGTTTGGTGGTGACAATGATTATACTTGTTTTTTTTCTCAGGTGATGATCTTACACAGTACAGTGGCCCATAGAACCTGTGTATGGGAGTGTAATAATACCCTGCAACTTTACTTAGCATTACTTCCATTCATATTATGGTGTACTGAGTTTAGTTCATATTGAGAACACTACCAAAACTACAAAGTGTAGAAATAACATCTAACTGAATTTTTTTTGCTTTATTTTACTAGTTCACAAACAGATGTACAGAGCTTCCTACAAGGGATGAATCTGGTTGAGACGGAGTACCAGATGGGCAAGAGTAAGATCTTCATGCGTGAGTCTCAGAAACAGAAGCTGGACACGGAACTCCACCAGACAATCCTATCACGAATCATCCTCATCCAGCGCTGGTACCGAGCCAACCAGCAGCGACGCACCTACCAAAACTTCAGAGCTGCCGTCATCAGGATACAGGTTTGTTATGCTTTTATTTTTTATTTATTTTTTATTTATTCATCATCATTATTTATACCCCATTTCCTTTTTTTTTTTTTTTTTTTTTTTTTTTTTTTTTTTTTTTCCAACCTGGCAATAATACACCAATAGTAGAGAAGATGCTTAAAATTGAACCTCATAGTGGAATGCCATCACCAGGTAATAGAAAACTTAACTCATCAATGCATGTGTAATATCTTTTTAAAATATGATTGTCAATATTAATACTAAAACACTTAATCTCTTCTCTTCTATTTCTAGTGTCATGTACGATGTTGGATTGCCCAGCAGATGTTACTCAAGATGCGCATCCAACACAACGCTGCAACATTCATCCAGAAAGTGTGGAGAGGACATCGTGTCAGAAAGTGGTACCAAAACTTCCGCAAAGCAGTTATTGTCTTTCAGGTGAGAGAGGCTCTTATATTTTTAACCCTGAAATAATGGGGATTTATCATTACATATTAAATTATTTGCCATAAGTTAAAGTAAAGTATATTTTGTTAAGTTTATGTTAGTGTAAATAATTGTAGTGGGTCCCTCTCTTCGTGTAAATAATTGTAGTGGGTCCGACTCTTCACAATCAGTTTATATTTCATCAACCCAGGCATTCTCGAGGGGAAAACTGACACGGCAGAGGTTTGGAGTGCTGCTGGAAGAGGCTCGACAACAGAAGAGTAGACTGGAGGCCAAGAGACTGAGGGAAGAAGAGGAGGAGGAGGAGGAGGAGGAGGAAGACGATGTTACTTCAATCACTTCCATCACCACTACCGGGTCAAACATTGCTCTCCTGTCAACCTCTGCACCAGCATCCGCATCATCATCCACAACCTTCGCACCTTCACCATCTTCTGTAGCATCCTCCTCATCTTTTACACCATCATCTGCAATATCTTCTTCATCCTATGCAACATCATCTGCAATACCTTCTTCACCCTTCACTCCATCATCTACAATACCTTCTTCACCCTTCACACCGTCATCTACAATACCCTCTTCACCATTCACACCGTCATCTACAATACCTTCTTCACCCTTCACATCATCTTCAGTTCCCTCTGCATCACAATCATCATCCACATCCATGACACCATCGTCCGTGTCTGCGCCTTCCACAACCTTTGCACCGTCATCTGCAACACCCTCCCAGCCTGCCCAGCCTCCACCACGGAGAAGATCAGGCAATGTGGAGGTACACAAATAAAATGATTAACTTGGCTGATACATACCCATCTATCTAATAATAATAATAATAATAATGATAATTGTAACCCATATACCCACTTATCTATCTAATAATAATAATAATAATGATAATTGTAACCCATATACCCACTTATCTATCTAATAATAATAATAAAAAATGTAACCTATACCCAGTACCCACATATCTATCTAATAATAAATTATACTAAATGTAAGCGATGTAATAATTTTTTTTCATGCAACCCACAGAATGCCCACAGTCACAAACTTCTGAGGAGACAAAGTGAACAGATCTTAAGTGAAAGGAGAGTGTCAGAGGAATTACATCAAGCGAATCCCAACCTGGGCCGACGACTTAGTGAAGCCAGTGTGCCAGCCAGGAGAATGTCTCACGGTGGATCATCACAGGTAGACTCACTTACTTACTCACTCACTCACTTACTTACTTACTTACTCACTTACTTACTTACTTACTTACTTACTTACTTACTTACTTACTTACTTACTCACTCACTCACTCACTCACTCACTCACTCACTCACTCACTCACTCACTCACTTACTCACTCACTCACTCACTCACTCACTCACTCACTCACTCACTCACTCACTCACTCACTCACTCACTCACTCACTCACTCACTCACTCACTCACTCACTCACTCACTCACTCACTCACTCACTCACTCACTCACTCACTCACTTACTTACTCACTCACTCACAGTCCTCATTTTATTCTTGGTTATTCTCTGCTTGCTTTTTCTCCTCTTACTCTTTCTTTTTTTGTCATCCTCCTCTTACTCTTTCTTCATTTTATTTTTCCTCCTCCTCCTCATATGGAAGAGTTCTGTTCCCTCTATTTATATGGCAGTAACTTGTTAATATTACCAGTATAGTTTATTTACGGTACAAGTACATTGGCAGAAAAAAATACATACGATGCAAGTGTGTGGGTATATTTAAGTACTATTTAACATGTACCTGACTCTTTTTTAACTATCCTCCCAAAAGGTTCACGGTAAAAGAGGTGATGAGAAGGGAGCAACATCCTCTCCTCCTGCATCACCCAGTCCTGTGGGAGAAAAACAACCCAAAACCAAACACTTCAGACACCGACCCTACAGCAAGATTTCCCTCGCCAACCAAGCCGCCGTTACACCTTCAGGTACAACTATACAGTAGGCCCTTGATATAAGATTATTACATTAAAGGGGGAAGTTTTGCGTTGATAAATCTAGAGCAACCGAATCCTCCAAACTATTCCAAGCAACAGAACACTATTATTATTATTGCTCTTCTGGTCCTGTTTCCTGGCATACTTTGGAGGAATCATGGCACTCCAATGTACCAAAAAAGAATTACCACCTTAAGGGACCATGTGATGTAGCCAGAAAATTGGAGATTAATGAATCCTTCAAATATTGCTATGAAACACCACCTATATGGAAGGAGCTTGTTTCGTGGCACGGTCAGGAGGAATTGGCCTCCAATTTTCATACACGATCACTGGGTCCTTACCACATATATCCTTTTCATACAGGCTCAGAAAGTCATTTAGTCTGTATGGAAATGTATAACAAAAGCCTGGGAAAACATTTGGTGGTCTTTAATGAGGGACTGGGTGTAAAAAGAAGTGGTGGACACAAAGTATATATTCATTGTATATCCAGGGTCTACAATATTATTATTATGGTCATCATGGCTTCACTTATCATAGAAAGAGCTAACCTTTAGGTACTCATACTGCATCTGGTATTGAAACTTACCTGTATGTATGTTACTGTGCCTATGTATATTGAATGTGTGTACTGTATGCTTATTTTTTTAATATATATTTATTATACTTATTGCATTTGTTTATACTTCAGCCTCAGCAGAAAGCCTAAGTTCATACCAGCTGGAGAGAAAGTCTAGCACCGGTGAAGAGGAAAATGGACGACAAAACATCCAGCCTCCACAAACAGACCAACAGCCAAAGATAAAACTCTCCAGACACATTACAAAACCTTTAAAGAAAATAATAGGTGAGATATTATATTAATTTGTGTTGAAATATATTGTGTTATGTTGTGTTGTGTTGAGATGTCTGTTTTAATCATCTTAATGTGATTTGAAATTGATATCTGTAAGTGTTTTAATCATCTTAATGTGATTTGAAATTGATATCTGTGTTTTAATCATCTTAATGTGATTTGAAATTGATATCTGTAAGTGTAATCAACTTTTGTCTTTTAGGGAAACGAGAGGGTAGCTTCAGTGAGAATGAGGACGCCATGTCTTACGATTCACAACCCCCGACCCCCACTAGTATTCAAGACAACTTAGTGAACCTCACCACCACCACCACCGGAGACCTGGGAACTGATGGTGTTGGGGTGACTGTTGGCAAGGAAAGAAGCTCCAGTACCAGCAATAGTAGTCAGCAGTTGTCCTTTTCCTGGGAGGGTCATGAAGGGGAGGACTATTCCAGGCGTAAAGAGCCACTCAAACCTTCATCCAGCCTTCCAGATGTGGTGCAGGACTTTTCAAGGTAGATTTGTTGATTTGTAGTGTAGATCATATTCATTTCCTGACTTGTCATGTACAGTCGCGGCACATAATCCTTGACCAGCCTTCCCCTTACACCCTGATCAAGGACTATGTGTCGCGACTGTATTTATCATGTAATCCTTATCATGTACTGTATTTCTTTCTTGCTTACTCACGTTCTCATATATAGTACAGTAGGACCTTGATATAAGATGATTAGATTTAGCACATATATCCTTTTAACACAGGCCCAGATTAGATTTAGCACATAATATATCCTTTTAACACAGGCCCAGATTAGATTTAGCACATATATCCTTTTAACACAGGCCCAGATTAGATTTAGCACATATATCCTTTTAACACAGGCCCAGATTAGATTTAGCACATATATCCTTTTAACACAGGCCCAGATTAGATTTAGCACATATATCCTTTTAACACAGGCCCAGATTAGATTTAGCACATATATCCTTGTAACACAGGCCCAGATTAGATTTAGCACATATATCCTTTTAACACAGGCCCAGATTAGATTTAGCACATATATCCTTTTAACACAGGCCCAATAAGTTACTTAGTCTGTGTGATAGTAAAATAACAGAAGCCTGGGACAATATTGAGTGGCTGTAACATGTAAGTGTAGTGAAGATATGTAACGATTAATTTAAAGGATTTGTAAGGATTTGCATGTATGTGTTCCCTATTGGCTACCATATAATAATGATCAGGTGACATGTAGAGAGAGAGAGAGAGAGAGAGAGGAATAAATGGGGAGAAAGTGGGGAAAACAAATGAACTTGGGTTAGGGGGGTGCGGGAGTATGGGGACAGGCTTGGGGGAGGTTTTGGGGGGTGCGGGAGTATGGGGACAGACTTGGGGGTGGGGGTTAGGGGGTACGGGAATAGGGGACAGGCTTTCTACCCACCCCAAGCCTGTCCCCCTATTCCCGCACCCCCCAACCTCCCCCCCCTCCCCAAGCCTGTCCCCCTACTCCCGCACCCTCTTAAACCATCAGTAAATGTAAGCTTCAATGTGAGTATGAGTGACTGTTGTTGTTGTTGTTGTTATTGTTGTTGTTGTTGTTGTTGTTGTTGTTGTTGTTGTTGTTGTTGTTGAAGTTCCTCAAGCTGTCTGGCCGAGCAGCCCCGTTGAGTGACTGTAAAATTAAGTGGTGGATACAAACATTAAAATCTTGTATATCCAAGGTCTATAGTAGTTACTTACCCGCTTCCCTTCCCCAAAGCCTGGAACCATCTGGCATCACAGGGGACGAGGACGAGGCAGAGGTCTTAAAGCGCGTCCTGGCCAACAGTCCTCACTCGCTGAAACAGTCCACTATACTCAAGAAAGAAGTGTGTACCTCCTGTGATAAAACCTTCACTGCATTCTTCCTCAACTCAGGATACAAATGTTTATGTAAGGATTATGTTGTTTTCGTGTTAATATTATTTTGATTTAAGCCTTTACTTCATTCTTCCTCAACTCAGGATACAAATGTTTACGTAAGGGTTGTGTTGTTTTTCACGTTGATGTTATTTTGATGTGTACCAAATTTAATCCGTATTAATTAAGCCACAAGTAAATGTAAGCTTCAATGTGAGTATGAGCCTCTTTTTTTTGTGTGATTATATTTATACATTTGTTTCCTTAAATAATTGGTGCTTGACATAGCAGTTGGTATTGGTCAAGTGAGCCCTGTTTGTTTATTGAAGGCTACCCATTGATCTTTTCATTTTCACAACTGTTCAATATTTCTTCATTTTGTGTTCCATCGGCAGTATGCAAGAAGGTATTCCACTCACGGTGCATCCGAGCGGCATTAACGGTCCCCTGCCACGACACCACCACCACCAGTCCACTCAGCAAGAAACCCCGCCGACTGGAACAGGAGGACAACTGGAACCTCACTCGTACCTCTGAGTTTAAGGACAAGGCCGATGAAGTGATTAAAGACGCGTACGAACTCAGACGTCTTGATGAGTATATAAGGTGTAAGGTGAGTACATGAGTAATGATAAACCAATTTATGAATGATGAACATAACTTAAGGGGGTAATTCTTTTTTGTTATATTGGAGTGCCTTGATTCCTCCAAAGTATGCCAGGAAATAGAGCCAGAAGAGCAAAAATAATGGTGTTCTGTTGCTTGGAATAGTTTGGAGGAGTCAGTTGCTCCAGATTTACCAACACAAAATTTCACCCTTAATGAATAATGATAAGCACTAACTGGTATATGTACCCATGATGATACTAGAAAAGAGGAATTATCAAGGTAAAATGAGGAAAAAGAAGAGGGTAAGTTTTTGGGCAACTACAGAACCAGCTTGGCATTTTATTGTGCAAAAAAAAGAGGGTTTGAGCAACATGGGTTTTATATTCTTGGACTGATGACAGACTAGTGGAAACCAGGTGATCAAGGGTCTACTATACAGCAAATAAATTATATAAATACATAGTGCTATACATTGAATTGTGTACATTGAATTGTGTACATTTAATTGTGTACATTTAATTTGTACATTTAATTGTGTACATTTAATTGTGTACATTTAATAGTGTACATTTAATTGTGTACATTTAATTGTGTACATTTAATTTGTACATTTAATTGTGTACATTTAATTTGTACATTTAATTGTGTACATTTAATTGTGTACATTTAATTTGTACATTTAATTGTGTACATTTAATTTGTACATTTAATTGTGTACATTTAATTTGTACATTTAATTGTGTACATTTAATTGTGTACATTTAATTTGTACATTTAATTGTGTACATTTAATTTGTACATTTAATTTGTACATTTAATTGTGTACATTTAATTTGTACATTTAATTTGTACATTTAATTGTGTACATTTAATTTGTACATTTAATTGTGTACATTTAATTTGTACATTTAATTGTGTACATTTAATTGTGTACATTTAATTTGTACATTTAATTGTGTACATTTAATAGTGTACATTTAATTTGTACATTTAATTGTGTACATTTAATTGTGTACATTTAATTTGTACATTTAATTTGTACATTTAATTGTGTACATTTAATTTTCCATCCATGTGACTTGTTATATTCCAGCTTTATGACCTGGAGGAGAAAGGCAGCGGACCAGAGAGTGGAAGGACTCAGAGCCTGGACCGTGGAATGTCCCGGGACTCCCAACACCACGACTCATCCATCAGACTCAAAGACCGTAAGGACTCCCAAGTGGACCAGATGTTCTGCCAATCCCTCAGAGAGTTCAAGAGCAATCTGGTGTCAACGTATTCTGTGGCTTTCCAAAAGGAGACGCCCGACATGAGTCTCAAGTATAAAGATCTGATTAAAAACTTTGAACAGGTAAAGTATGGTTGCAAGTCAGGTTATTTTATTTTTTTTGTTTTTGTTTTTTGGAATGTTTGCTCTTACATACAGTTTAATGGATATTTTTAAATTCAGAGTGATAAATTTTTCTTCTTTCATATGTTTTATTCAGAAAGTTTTGTTCTAATGACAGTTTTATGAATGTCTCTCTGAAGGTAATATTATCAAAATGAGGATAAAGCTCTTTGTCATTTAATTTGCATTACAAAATATAGGATTTGAGAGACAGAGCCTTTTACTCATTTAATAATACGACCCTGAGTGTTTCCTCTTAATTCCAGGTTATGAACACAGTTTGTAAGGAGACAATGGGTAATGATGCTTTCCCTGTCAACATGGGCGTCAATGCCTTCAGAGGGTTCCTGGATGAGTTTATTAGACAGAAAAAGAAATCTACAGAGGACAAGTCTCGTAGAAAAAGACACAGAAGGAAGAAAAAGAAAAAGGTATGAATTGGTTTAGTTACACAGTTAAGAAGTTAGGGAAGGGACATGTTAGATTTATTAATTGTGATGTGTTTCAAGATGTACTTACCCAGTGTGATGTGTTACAAGTTAGGTATATTAATTATGATGTGTTTCAAGATGTATTTACTCATTGTGTTGTATTACAGGTGGAGGAGGTGGTTCATGGAGGCCACATCTTTACCCCAATCACTGTCAATATTCGAACTCAGTGTGAAGTGTGCAATTCGTCCCTCTGGCTTTCCAGCAAGGCCTACACATGCCAAAGTAAGAGCCTCCTCAGTTTTATAACAACATTCAGAGTCAGTTTGTTTCTTGAGTGAATATTCTGTACCATATTTCTATTACAGAATAATGTATACTGTGGAGATATGTATTGTAAAATGATATTCCTCTTCACCTCAACAGGATGTAAAGTTACGTGTCACCAAAGGTGTTACAAGAAAGTTGACTCCCGGTGTGGTCATGAGGGCCCCAAACCAATTGTGGTGGCCACCGGTGATGGGTCAGTGCCAGCCAGGAGTCGGATGTTTGGTGTGCCCTTAGAAAACCTGGTACGTCATGGTGAAAAGATCCCTTCTGTAGTGGAACGTCTCATTACCAGTATTGAACTACATGGACTCTACACTGAAGGACTGTATCGCAAGTCTGGAGCTCAAACTAAAGTGAGTTGTCTTGTATTTGATTATAAAGTAGACCCTTGACATGTCAAAAACCTACACTACAGTATTTCCTTTTCTGACTTTTGCAATGATGTTTTGCCCAGTTTGTATTCTCACTTTGGTCTTTTTCCGTTTTCCTTTAGTTGAATGACATGACAATATGCACTGTATATCATCATCCAAATCCATCATGTATTCAGATGACTAAGTGTGAGTTGTGTTGTGGTACAGGTGAGAGCAGTGAAAAGCCACATGGAACGGGACCCTGATAACGTTGACTTCAGTGACACACCGATTCATGTACGTGCCACCATTTTCAAGTTTTTCCTGCGTGAGTTGCCAGAACCCTTGCTTACGTTTGAGTGTTATGACCCCCTCCTGCGAGCCACCGAGTTGCAAGACCCAGACGACCAACTGCAGACCATCTACGGCATCATCAAGGACATACCCAAGCTCAACTATGACCTCCTGGAACGTCTGGTATTCCACATGGTCAGGGTGGCTCAACAAGAGGAATATAACAGAATGAGTGCCAATGCCCTTGCTATTGTCTTTGCACCGTGTATCCTCCGCAGCCAACGTTCACAGACTGTGCAAGATTCACTAAATGATATTGCAAAGCAAACTACGGTGAGACAACAGCCTATTTCACACACTATTCAAAAAAATTTCAATGGTTATGTTAAACAAATAGTAACTAACTATTTGATTTTATACTTGAGGGGGAGATGTGAGTTTTTTTATGGTTTCTTTATGCAAGGGGAAGATATAATACTTGTCACCTGGAAAATTTGTTTTTTCAGATCCTTTATTAGTGTTTATGTCTTTCCATATTTATTTTATGATTATATTTATAGGTTGTGGAATTAATTGTGGCAAGACAACTGAAACAAGTACAGATAACTCTTCATGATATAGATAGTGTTGACAGTACTACAGCATCAGTTGGGGTTCACCTGGACAACATTCGTTCTGCAAAGGTATGTTGTTTTATTGTGTTTTCCATTTGTGTGTGTGTTGATATTACTCTCTGTTTTTGTATTTTGTAGCATCTGATAACAAACTAGTGAAAGGAATTTGTATGATATTTTCAACCTTCAGCAACATTATTCTCATTTTGCCTATTTTGATGCAGTCTATGTTCTACTCATTGAAGAGCAGCCCAGCAAGTGGAGTACAGTTTTTTCATCAGCAAGTAATCCCAAAATATAAAGAAAATATGATGATTGTAGTACTTGTAGTAGAGTACTGTATGTACATTGTTGTAGCCACTTTTAATATGTGTATGTAATTGTTATGCAGCCTCTACTGTACACCTTGAAGAGTACCAATAGTGAAGGGGCAGCCTCTGTGACACTACCACGGGCAACTCCCATAACACCACAGACAGTATTGGCTCACCCAAGTGAAACTGAACTGGAGGAGAAAATGAAAGACCTCCATGACACTCGCCTTCGCCTGGAACTGCAGCTGCCTATCTTGGTGAGAGTGAGCTCCGAGGAAGACCTGCTCTCCACTGATATGTCTAGGGCAGGCTCATTTGAGGACCTGTCTGCCACACCTGCTCCTAGAGAACCTGATGAAGTAGATGTGTTCTCTTACTCAGGTGAGGAGAATAATACTTTACTGTACTCATCTTGTATAGGAAATGTATATATCAATTAGTTAAGTTCTCAATATAGTAAACTGTATGTAAACCCTAGGGTGGCTTGGTCCTTGTCAATCTATATTTATAATTGTGTAAGGACATTCTTTTTGTTTTGTTTGTGTGTCAAATAGCCCATGTTACCAGGCAATGATATTTTTATACATTCAGTAGAATACTATTTTTATCTTGTCTATATCACAGTGGACAACTCAACAAAACCAAAACGGAGTCTCACAGCTACCTCCTTGGCCATCTCAAAGACTGATAATTCCGACGAAGATGGTAGTGTGACTTCCAGATTACACCAAGACTACAGTGACGATGCTGTGATGGTATAGAACAAGGAGATCTCAGACTTCTCAAAGCATAATCTTGGAAAAAATATTTTATCTGCAAGCCCAAAGAAGAATACGTTGTGAGTAAGACCTAGAAAAATGAGTGAGTGAAAGACGTTGAAAGATTATATAAGTATTTTGTGAAAACTCCCGGGATAATTACACATTGAAAATACCTGGTAGTGTATTACATTGTGTGCAGATCTTTGACAGAATATTTATGTTATGTGCAAGTTCAGGAATAGTTACATAATGTGTGTAGATCATAGGATGATAACATTACTCAGTCTAGATTCACTGATGACCTACTATCTCTGGACAACAGGCTGGAGGAAAGAGGAAACTAGCTCCCATTTGACCAAAGGACGAAGGAAAGTTTGCTCGAGTAGAACCACTGAAATTATCTGAAACTTATCCAAGAAATCTGCAGTTTCTTTTAGTCACAAATTCTGAAAAGTCACAAGCTTCACAAATTGGAAAGTCACACGCTTCGGATTTTCTGAATGTCACAAGTTTCTCGGAAGTCTGTCAAGTTGCAGTCTTTTCCACATTGCAGTAGTTCTTTCCATACTGCACTGTGAAAATGTTGAAGTGATACCTTTTGTTTTATCAGTGAAGTGTCAGACAGTAAATTATAGGAGTGAAAAGTGCCTGAGAATAATATTGGATAATAGAAGGAAGAGTGAAAGGAAGGGAAAAATAGAATAATACAAGGAAGAAACCTGTTGGTAGTGATGAAAGCACTGGTTAGACCTGAAGGATTAATACAAAGGCTACAGGAGAGTTGTATAAGGAAGTATTATTACCCACACTATCATATGGTTGTGAAACTTTGGTGTCCATAAATATGATGTATCGAGATTAAGAGAAATAGAGATGGATAAGTTGAGAAGTGTATACGGTATAGAGTCTGAAGAAATGACAGACTAAGAAATACTCTAATAAAATTTGTTAACGGTTTGGTAAGAGTAAAATCACATGATCACAAAGTATAGGAAAGTGTTCTAAAAGATGGTATGAAAGTAGAGCAGTGATAAAGGTGTATGAGAAGGATTATAAGTGGCAAGGAAGACATGGAAGATCTAGGACGAAGTGGTATAATTTCGTAAGTGATTGTATACGAAAATGTGGATTAGAAATTAGTGAAGCAAAAGAACTTGTGTATATTAGTCAGGAGTGGAAGAAATTGACAAAGAGGAGTGTATGTTAAGGCTGGCAATATGGCTTGAACCTGACTGTTCATGAGATGGCTTCTTTCACAAAGGCTAAATAAAGGGACTTTCAACGTTGGTGCAAAAACTTGTAGGAGGAGGTATGTGAGAATTTTGTGGGCTTGGCAATGGGAGTGAATAAGAGTGTGGTCTATTTCTCTGGTGGGTATTCTGTCCCTCCCTTTGTTTACTTATGATTTGTTATGTACTGTATCCATCCCTAACCCTGAAGTGGCATTGGAAGTGTATATATAATAGAACAATGGGCCATATGCAAGAACATCCGTGATATTGACGGTGGCGTTGTACGGATACGATGACACGGCAATGAGCCATCGTACTGGTACCACCACACCTCCGTATGCACCACAATTGTTTTTGAATATGGCCCAATATATGAATCAGTCCTAATCACACTTGCTTCATGAGTGTGACTTCTTTCTGGTTTTAAGGAGTGCTGCTGTTGCTCTTAATTCAATACAGTACTGTGCTGTGCTTTGGGTTTGTGGCTTCATAAAAGTGTATAGTAACCTCTGGGCCAGATCTCACCTCTCTAAGGAAACATTAATTATGAAAAATTTATCCAAGTCAAACCCAATGGTCTGAATTGCGGATATACTAATGTAGAAATATTAAAAAGTGTCCATTCTCAAGTTTGGGGTCCTGTAACTCCAGCCCACTATGTCCTAAAGAAACCGGAAATGTAACATAGCTGTGAACACTAAACACTATAATTATATGAGAGGTTCAATGTGGATTTAAAAAAAATACTCTTATATTTTTTTAGTAAGTTTATATGAAACTGGTCAGTCCATGAACGCAAGATGTTATGTGAAGCAAAACATGAACAAATATATTAAAAGGGTAATGTAGTTTAGGTACATTGAAGGCTACTGACTCCTCCAAACTTTGCTCAGAAACAAGACCAAGCAAACTAAATTAAGGTAGCCTGTTTCTTAGAATAAAGTGGAGGAATCATTAGTCTCCAAATTTCTCACTTAACTCCCTGTGGCATCAGCTTTGATTGCTGTGAAAAAAAAAAAAAAATTGTTTGTTAAAAGAGTTATACATTTTTGTCCCTTTGTTTTTGTTGTAGAAATTGTGCATATAATTTTATTTTGCTTTTTTTGTTTAATAATTGAATTCTGATTTAGGTTTTAATGTAAAGGAAAGTGTTTACAGTCAGCTTACGGTATGTAGTAGACCCTTGATAAAACACATATACATTATATCTTACACATCATTTAAAGGGGTAGTACAGTGTTGGTAATTCTGGAGCAACTGATTCCTCCTAATTATTCCAAGCAACAGGACATTATTAATTTGTTAATCTGATCCTGTTTGTTTTGTTTCCTGGCATACTTTAGAGGAATCAGTGCACTCCTATCTACCAAGAGTATAATAACCCCTTAATAATAGAATGAGTGTAAAATGATATAGTGTTTTATCAAGGGTTTTTATTAGCTTTTTTTTACATTTTGTATATATTTATGAGAGCACATGACTCTTCGTATGTTTTATGTAAAGGGACCATATTTATGTTAATTAATTCATCTTGAAATAACTTTTAAAATTACCTCTAGGAATGTGCCTTCTTAGCCTTGCAGTGATAATTTTGCTGTGGTTCATATATATTTTTAAAGCTTGTTAGCAAAGAGTGTTTAAGGAACCCTGTGTTGTAGTCAGAAAATTGGAGGTAAATGAGTCCTTCAAGTATTGCCATGAAACGCTTCCTATTTAGAATGAGCTTGTTTCGTGGCGTGGTCAGGAGGAATCAGAAGCCTCCAATTTTTATACACGATCACAGGGGCCTTAAATTATTCTCTAAAAAATTGTCACTGAGGCTGGTAACTTACTCTTTGATGAAAAGGTGTTTCTTAGCTAAATTCGCATTGCAAAAAAATAGGAACTGGGCATCAAAAAGACGTTTTCGTCGAAGAAGAAGTTTAATAATACCAGCTTAAGTAGTAGTGGAAATTGTCTTCATTGTCACAAATCTTCATTACATATTTTCCATCAGAATTATTGCCATTTCTTGCCATACATTTTCATAATAATATTCAGTCGCTAGTTCTTTGCATCCAGTTTGTGACTCATGTTTTATACAGATAACATTTTATATACCTAGTCAGATATTGGTAATCTTTTATAGAGATCCTCAAACTGCATTAATTACTTTTTGACAACTTTATGGGGATAGTATACATTTGGTACATTGGAGTGCCTTGATTCCTCCAAAGTATGCCAGGAGACAGGACCAGATTCATGGAAATAATGGTGTCCTGTTGCTTGGAATTGTTTGGAGGAATCAGTTGCTCCAGATTTACCAATACTGTACTCCACTAGGACCCACTTAAAGGGACCTGTGATCTAGGAAGCAAATTCAAAGTTACTGATTCCTCTAAACTATGACAGGAAATTAACGACCTACAGAGTGTACAGACAGAGGCACCCTGTTTCTTTGTACAGTTTGGAGGAATCAATAGTTTCCAATTTTCAGACAGCAACACAGTCTCCTTAAGGTCCATGTGATGTAGTCAGAAAATTGGAGGTTAACGAGTCCTTCAAATATTGCCACGAAACACCACCTATATGGAAAGAGTGTGTTTCATGGCATAATCCGAAGCCTCTAATTCCCATACATGATCACAGGATCCTTAGCTTGACCAGTGAAGGAAGATGAATATATTTAGTGAGTTACTCATCTTTACAGTATGTGGAATTACACATACCCAACATTGACCTATAATCCATTCACCCGTACAGTGCATCTGGCTCCTAGCGGGTTTCTGTTTCTGCATCCGTAATTGGTTGATTTGATGATAAGGACCCTAGCTTTAGAGACGTGTGATTGGCTGTCCAAACTTCTCATATCTCCAATGTTTTGATCTATTATGCCTTAAATAAAGTATTTGACATGAACGAGCATTATCGTCAAATCAACCAATCACAGACGCAGAAACAAACCCGCTAGGAGCCAGATGCACTGTACGGGCGAATGGATTATGGTAAGGAAAAATATATTGTTAATTTTTCATCAGGTGACAATAAGTGTTGTAGGCAAGAACAAACTTTATGGTGCTGACGATGGTGTAGTACTGGTACGATGACTCCATAGACACACTACAGATTTACATTAGAATTATCTTGATTCCTCCAAAGTATGCCAGGAAACAGGGCTACATGATCAAAATTAATGGTAGTCTGTTGCTTGGAATACTTTGGAGGAATCATTTGCTCCAGATTTACCATCACTACTTTCCCCTTAATTAGCATCAAACAAAACACCTTTACTTTACTGACTCTGTTTATATTGTGATTTAGGGTTGATTCCACAGTGGTTGGTATTAGTTTGTAAGCACCCAAACGAAAGATCTTAGCCGTGTAAATGACTTATGGATAGGTGAATTATTTAATAAATAGTGTATCTATACCGTGCCATCGTCAACACCATGATATTCTTACATACAGCCCTAAGTGTACAGAGTTAATATCATTAGGTCACATGGAATTGACTGAGGCTTCACTTCTATATGATATTTACTTTGAACATTGATCTTCTGCCAGAAAGAAAATTAACTATAGATTTGAGTAACGTATATGAGATTTGAGTAACGTATATGAGGCCTTGTTAGATAACCTATGTTTGTTTATGTAATTCATTATGCAGTAACTACAGTACTTATAGAACCTGTTTCTCATCAGTTGGCAGTAATTATCCACCTGTAGTTGTTGCAGATTGCCTCATTTAGAAAGCAATATAAAAATAAATAAATGTTGGCTGCAATGTTACTTATTTGTACTGTAAAGTGTTGACATATTTAGTTGTGAGTCAAGTACAGTACTAAAGTTTGGCACATTGTTAATGTTCCTGCAAGAAGTACTTGCTCTAAGCATCAAGTGTCTTTCATATAGAAGCATACCAAAAGGATACTCATTTGAATGGGCTATGTATTAGCTTTAATTATAATTTTCAACAACTATATTACAGCAGTCTTACTGGGGAATAAGATATTTTGGGTGAATTGTAAGCTACTGATTCATCCAAACTCTGGGAGCAAATTAACCATGTAGACAAGGTAGTGTTTCATGGCTCAGTTTGGAAAAATTAGGAGTTTCTAATATACTGTATCAACAAATTCTTTACTACCCTAAAGTTCCCTTGACCTTTCAGTGTATACTGTACAACACAAGAAAAGTCAATTTTGTAATAGCTTTATAGGCTGCTGAATAATTTAATTTTGTTTCCTCTATGAGTTTCTTTGGTTTACTCATTCATTGAGAAGTAATATTTTTTCCATGAACATAAAGATTAAAATAAGAATGTTCTCTCCAAGAAGACCCTTCACACAAGCAAGCTTTGACACTGGCTGAGGACACACCAGTGTTAGAAATACCCAGTACAGTACAGTACTGTACAGTACAAGTATTCAGTGGGACTCATACACACACAGAGAACTTTGTGCTACACATTACCATATATTGTGAAAAATAAACACTTCAAAAATATGAGAAATATTTATATGGCTCACAAGGATTTCTGAACACCTTATGAAAAGCTGCTTGTGGGAAGGGAACCTTAAGTTTTCACAAGGCAGGAATTGACTCATGTGAAGGAGTGATAAAATAATTGCATCTCCCCCTAACTGAATATTTTATTGGGTATAAGAAGACACTGATGTGGAGGGGAACCTCAATTGAATGATGTCTTTTTGTTAATAGATCAACAATTCTCAATGTATTGTATTGTATTGTATTGTTAGATTAGTTTTCTACTTGTGATTATTACAAGTGCAGTATTTGTGTTTTATTTATTTGATCATAAACCATAACTTGCAAGATATATGGATGTTAACAGGTCTAGTTGAGGTAATATACAATTGCAGATAAAACTTATTACATACCTGCCAATATATATACAGTAAGTACTTGTAATACAGTACTGATGCCTTGATGTAATTATCTATACAAAAATTGAAGAGAAATCAACACAGTAGTACATTCATTTCAACCTTCAGATGTACAGTTGGCAACAATATATATTTTTCTAGACTAGGAGCGTAATAGCAAAAATATAGATGCTCTGATATATTGACCCTCATGCAATACTATACAAATGTCATTCTGTTCATATATTTGTCCTACAGAATATAATACAAAATTTACTCTTATTCATTAATTCTTAGGTGATGAGGATTTCCCATGTACAGTCGCGGCACATAAACCTTGACCAGACTTCCCCTTACACCCTGATCATGGACTATGTGCCGTGACTGTACAATAATTGGAACCACTTAAAAAAAGAGAAATTGAGTACTGTAATGGTGATGTAATGCCATTCTTTGTTCTTTACTTTATAGTTCTCCATACATTAGTGATTGCTTTACTGAGTGGAAGAAAGTGAGAACTGTATTTCAAAACACAGGTATTGTCTGTTATTTATGGTACTAAATTTATAACTCTCTTTAAAATTGTGATTGGTTTACTGAGTTGAAGAGAATGAGAGCTGTATATCAAACCACAGGTGTTGTCTGACATTTTGACATCATTTGAAATAGAGAAAGTGGAATTTCCTTCAGTATATTTTATAACCAAGTAATCAAACCATAAACTTTGGAATTATTTCATCAACATTTCTGGTAATTCACAATAAACACAAGGCAAACCACAAAACAATGTCGTTGTACCAAATTATTAAGGACCCATGTAAGGTAGCCAGAAAATTGGAGGTTAGCTAGTCCTTCAAACATTGCCACAAAACACACACACCTACATTGAAGGAGCTTGTTTTGTGGCATACTCAGGAGGAATCAGAAGCCACCAGGTCTTATACACATTCACAGGGTCCTTAAGTAATTCACACACCTACATTGAAGGAGCTTGTTTTGTGGCATATTCAGGAGGAATCAGAAGCCACCAGGTCTTATACACATTCACAGGGTCCTTAAGTGATTCAAAACAAAGGCAATAGAGTGGTGTTAGTTTTTATTAATTTATCTTTTTGGTTCAGATGTTTTCCTGCTCTTCTTAACTCTAGAATACAAACAATACCGTCTACTCTTCTTTACGACTTTCTCTTATCATAGTAGCTTTTAATGTTATTACTGTATTGTTCTTTCATCTATACAGAAACAACTTTCACCTTCTTTTATCGATATAATCTCCTTGCATCTTAAGTTACTTTCTTTTAATGGAACCTATTTCATTCATCTATATTAACTATTTTCTTTTATATAACTTCTTTTTTCTTCTGTAAGGAAATTGAATCTTACCAAATAATTCCTCTGATGATGTTGTTATTGTTCTCATTGTAAAATACTAATATTATTGTTATTTTTGTATGGTCATTGTTAAAAGATTTTGTTCCTTGCTATGGTCCCTCTGAGGCTGGTATTATTAAACTTATTCTTCGATGAAAATGTTTTACGTCGCTAAATTCGCATTACAAAATAATAGGAACTGAGCGACGAAGAGAACTTTTGCATGAAGAAGTAAGTTAATAATACCAACCTGTGGCTCTGACTGATTTTCTTATTACACACTCATTAGATAGACTGATTTTGATATTACACACTCATTAGATAGACTGATTTTGATATTGCACACACATTAGATTGACTAATTTTGATATTGCACACACATTAGATAGACTGATTTTGATATTACACACACATTAGATAGACTGATTTTGATATTACACACTCATTAGATAGACTAATTTTGATATTACACACACATTAGATTGACTGATTTTGATATTACACACTCATTAGATAAACTAATTTTGATATTACACACACATTAGATTGACTGATTTTGATATTACACACTCATTAGATTGACTAATTTTGATATTACACACACATTAGATTGACTGATTTTGATATTACACATTCATTAAAATTCAGTATATTCAATACCGTGGGTTCCATAAGCGGTTCTAACAGTTTCTCTAAGGGTTTCAAACTCCACCAAGCCCATCTGTATTACCTTCACCACCACACGTTTACGCTTGAGTACCTGTTGGGATCAAATGTATGTGTTAATTACAGGTAGATTTTCTTGATTGATTGATTAAGGGGGTGCGGGTATAGGAGGCAGGCTTGGGGGGGGGGACTGGGGGGGTGTGGGTATAGGAGGCAGGCTTGGGGGGGTGCGGGTATAGGAGGCAGGCTTGGGGGGGGGGACTGGGTGGGTGCGGGTATAGGAGGCAGGCTTGGGGGGGGGTGCGGGTATAGGGGGACAGGCTTAGGGGGGTGCGGGAATAGGGGGACCACAATGAAAAAACTACATTATAATGAAGATGTAAAATGATTTATTATTATTATTATTATTATTATTATTATTTTTATTATTTATTATTATTATTATTATTATTATTATTATTATTATTATTATTATTATTATTATTATTATTATTATTATTATTATTATTATTATTATTATTATTATTATTACTTACTACTCCTTGTCTTATTATTATTATTATTATTATTTATTATTATCATCATTATAATAAGCCAGTGAACAATGTGAGTAAACAGTAAAACTCAAAAGTTATGTAGAAGCCCGACAGCATTCCAAGGCTTATTAGTTTAGGGGACAGTCACAGTCAATAGTCGTAGCTACAGTGATGCCAAGTATGGGGTATAGTCCCTAGACATGTGGAATTCGAGGTAACAATGGGGAAATTATATAAAGATTGTTCAAGAGTAAATGGGGAAATTTCTAAAGAAGATTGTAATTGTGCGACTATAATCTTCATGAGTAAACAGGGAATATTTGAGGTAAAAAGGGAAATTCTGATGTTGAAGTTGGGGAAAATTCGTCAACACCTTGGAATGAAACGTCCACAAATAATTATACAACAAAACTATATCTGTTGAACTCTGTAATATTGGTTCATCAGATTCACTTATACACCCTATACTGGCAGGACTTTTGACTGTGACTGTACATACATGGACCATTGATTAAAACATTGCATGGTGATGTTGTTGACAATGGTGTGGTACTGATACAATCTTTTGACTGTGACTGTACATGGACCATTGATTAAAACATTGCATGGTGATGATGTTGACAATGGTGTGGTACTGATACGATGACTCTTCTGTTGTGTGTCTAGGAAGTGATTGAAACGGTAATATATATATTTTTTTCTCTCTCGCAATCTCGGGCCTGTAGGGTGTTAATTAGTAGCCCATCATATGACCCTTGCGAGGCCCTGAGATTATTGGGTGTCACACTAGATGAGACAGTGGAGCTTAGTGGTGGTGATGTTGGTACTGTAGTTTCTCTTCTGTCCCACTAGATGACCCACACCTTATTTATACACGTCACTATCAGGAGACTAGAGGAGTTACACACACACACACACACACTAGATGAGACAGTGGAGCTTCGTGGTGATGTTGGTACTGTAGTTTCTCTTCTATCCCACTAGATGACCCACACCTTATTTATACACGTCACTATCAGGAGACTAGAGGAGTTACACACACACACACACACACACTAGATGAGACAGTGGAGCTTCGTGGTGGTGATGGTCAGAAGAGGTTTAATAATGTTAGGTTAGGTTAGGTTGAAAATGGGTAGGGATGGAAAATAATGGCGTGAGAAGATGTAGGGAAGAGTGACTATAATTCTAATGGACTAAGTTTTGTAGTACAAGTATAAGAGGGGTTGGTCAGAAGAGGTTTAATAATGTTATGTAGCTTCTCTTCTGTCCCACTAGATGGCCACACCTAATTTATACACGTCACTATCACTACCATACCATCGGCAACACCAGGTATGAATGTTCTTGCCTACATACGACACCATGGGGCCATATTCAAGAACATTCGTGGTGCGTGCATACGATGGCGGGGTACTAGTACAAGGGGTCCATAGAAAAGCAATAGAGTTATCGTACCCTGGTCGTACCGGTACCACGCCATGGTCAAAACAACAGGTGTTCTTGCATACGAGAAGAAAAATACAGAGTAATACACACGTAGAGAGGAAATCCCTGTATGTAATATGTGCCAGAGAGCTCGGGAACGATAGCGGGATTCATGTAGTCGACTGGGGGCCTTGCATTCGCTATTATCATCAGCCCTCCATTCAGAAAGGTTGGCCGTTGCAGCTGTGGGAATAATAATTTGCCTGTTTTGATCATTTTTTGGCTTATGATTCCTTCTGCCAATACCATGAAACAAGCTCCTTCCATATAGGTGTGTGTGTTTCGTGGCATTATTTGAAGGACTAATTTAACTCCAATATTCTGACTACATCACAAGGTCCTTCAAAGGGGAGAACCTCTTTTTAATACTCCATCATCAATCACTTCAAAGCAGACCTGGATACTTATTATTATTTATGGTTCATGAGTGTAAAGTACTTGCTCTAGCTCATATAATATTCAAGCTATTCGAAGCAGATCTTAATTGTTACTTATTACAGCTCGTGACTTGTAAATACGTACAGTCACGAGCACTAATAATAAGTATCCACCAGGTGTGCTTAGAATACCTAGAGACAATATACATACAAATACACAATAAGATCTCTATTGGAATTATACTTCATTGCAGGTGAATTGTTGGTTTGTTCAAAGATTCAACCAAAGCTGTATACTTATTAATACTCGTGACTGTACATTACCTCCACACAGGGAAGGAAGCAGGTCAGCAGGCAGCAGAAAACGGTCAGCAGACGTGGATTCATCTTCACTAATAATTCGATCAGGTCCACACTTGTTGATGTTAACCTGCACTCATACATACAATATATTTAGTACAGTATATGTTACAAGAGGGAATTAAGGGGATGCAGGAATAGGGGGGACAGGCTCGGGGGGGTGCGGGGGTTTTTGGGGGGTGCGAAAGTAGGGGGACAGGCTTTGGGGACGGGGGGGTTAGGGGTGTGTGGGAATAAGGGACAGGCTTTCTATCCCACCCAAGCCTGTCCCCCTATTCCCGCACCCCCCAAACCCCTCCCCCCAAGCCTGTGTCCCCCTACTCCCGCACCCCCTTAAAGTCAAGAGGAATCAGAAGCCACCACAGGTCTCATTCACAATCACAGGGTCTCTTGAGTAAGTCTCTTTTTTTCTCTCAGTGGGCCTATGAAAAAGGAGGTCTTCTTTCATTCTCAATCAATCTTTAACTGTCCCTCCTTTTTAATTCCTCCCAAAATTTTATGTAGTAGGCTATACTATTATTATTATTATTTTTTTTTTTCTATACCTGTTATGCAATGTATGTGAAATTAAAACAGGAATTAATAGGTCTAGGTGCATTTTCGTAGGATTAATAAACGAACGCACAGTCAATAGTCAATCAACAACTTAGAATGAAACGGCCCTGAAGAATTAATGGTGCAAAACAAACTATACCTGTTAATTAAGGGGGAAGTTTTTCGTGTTTGGTAAATCTGGAGCAACTGAATCCTCCAAACTTCCAAGCAACAACAGCAGAACACCATTATTTTTGTTCATATGGTCCTGTTGTTTCCTAGCATACTTTGGAGGAATCAAGGCACTCCAATGTAACAAAAAAGAATGACCACCTTAATCTTGGTAATATTGGCTTATAAGATATTTAATTCACTCTCACGGCTCACTTTCCTTCACTCGACTTATGACTGGGACCCTATACAAAGCCCATAGCATACCGTATAATTATGTCCTCTGGAAGAAATGCGTCGTTTGGTGAAGTGATCGAGGAGGGAAGGGAAGGGAAGTGTACTCTGGAAGATATACGTATGGCGAAGTGTGAGAGAGTATATGAGAGCGAGTGAGGTTTGTCGGTGGGAAGTGTGAGAGAGTATGTGAGAGCGAGTGAGGCTTGTCGGTGGGAAGTGTGAGAGCGAGTGAGGCTTGTCGGTGGGAAGTGTGAGAGAGTATATGAGAGCGAGTGAGGCTTGGTGGGAAGTATGAGAGAGTATATGAGAGCGAGTGAGGCTTGTCGGTGGGAAGTGTGAGAGAGTATGTGAGAGCGAGTGAGGCTTGGTGGGAAGTGCGAGAGAGTATGTGTGAGAGCGAGTGAGGCTTGGTGGGAAGTGTGAGAGAGTATAGCCTAATATCTGAGCTATAGAGACAGAGAGAGCTGGGTCGACTGCACATATGTTTCACCTCACAATACAACACAGTCATTTCACACACACACACCTCTTTCGACAACAATGCAAACAAGACACCTGTTACCATGTCTGTTACTATCAGCAGAAAACGTTGTACAGTCACTATATAGAACCATAAGTATCCACAGGTCTGTTGATAGATATTATTGAACGAACTACGGGAAATATGAGACAGGATAAGTACGTGTTGTGTAAATTAATTGGATCACTAGCTAGCTGGTATGTCAGATGATTCAAAACTTCAACAAGACATGGATATTTAATTAATTATGGAGCATGACTGTACAAGTGTTGCTATACGTACAGTAAGTAGGCTGTCTCTCTTTAATTGCATGATTTCTCCCCACCTCTCTTATCATTACCTTCAACGTGCTTCCAGGGCTAGTGTCTGGAGTTGTATTTTGTGTCTGACTGTACACAACACCTGCACCTGTCAACATCCTGTGTCTCATGGAACAGCTTTAACAATACCACACACACACACACACACAATTGCATACTCGAGCATGCACATATATGTGGTAGAGGTAGGTCACACACACACACACACACACACACCAACAGCAGCATCCCATTGCATACGTCAGCACAGAGGCAGGCACAGTATTTTTTTAGATCAAACACACGTACTGCATAGCCATATTAGACGACGGGAATTGGTTCGTGGTACAGTTGAGCAAGTAAAAAGTGCAAGAAAAATCTGGCTGTATATATCAACATCTTCAACACCACTCAAAATTCAGCCAATCACATTCCACCTTACATTTGTTTTGGGTTCCCAGTAATTAATTCATAAAGATACAAGGGTTTACTACAAAAGAACTGCCAGATGTTGCCTTATGCAGCTAGGCTATTGTTGCACTTTCTACTTGCTCAACTGTACTTATAGGGCCGTATGCAAGAACGTACCAGGTGTTGACAATGACATATGGTAAGTGTACGATGGTTCTGTTGTTTGTCTATGGAGCCATATATCGTACCGGTACCACGTGTGTTCTTGAATATAGCTCTTAATTACATATAGCCTGTATTAAGGGACCCTGTGATATAGCTAGAAAATTGGAGGTAAATGCATGAGTCCTTCAAATATTGCCACGAAAAACACACACCTATATAATTATGGAAGGATCTAACTTGTTTCGTGGCATGATCAGGAGGAATCAAAAGCCTCCAATTTTCATAAACGATCACAGTGAAACAGTAAGGAAGCTCCATATGTATCTACCCGGGTGAACAGACTCTTAGAATACACGTACGGTACAGTTTATTGGTAATACACAGGTGAGCAGTACTAATAAATTGTTACCATGTACAGTCGTGGTCAATAATAATCATCCACATATGGGTAGCTCAAACATTTTACTGTTTAATGTTTCCACGTTCACATATGATGTTATTGTTTTAAGTAGTGCGCAGCTGCTTGTATTAAATTAATATATGGTAGTTAACCTATTTATTGGAAAGTTTATCATCTAATTAATAAGGAACAGAGGGAAGCTGTCAAACTCTACGGAAGTTACCCCTATATGGATGATTATATATGACCGCGACTGTACAAGCGAGTCTGTCACCCCTGCTATAATAGTAACACGCTACCCTGTTGTTAGAATTGGTGACCCCGGAATTCAGCTCGCTAATAACATAACCTACAACCACTCCAAGCTACAACTACTCCACACTACAACCTCGTGCTACAAGCTACTCCACGCTACAACCTCGTGCTACAAGCTACTCCACGCCACCGACATCTACAATCCACAACAACCCTATACACTACTGCTGGTACGTGCTACAATCGATGTCTACAACTCACCACGTACGACTTCTACAGCTAGTAACGTTCCACACCACCGCCGACCCCACTCCTAGAAGGGAAAGATATATGTGAGGAAAGATTTTATTTTAAAGAATACCACCGCTACACAGTACAACCCACCATTTTTGTCCCCTCCATCCCCACGTGTATTCTAGAGCATTGCGCAGTACGTATTGTTTACTTCCGATAAAAAAATATTCTTATTATGATTGCTGAAAATGTAGATGACGACAGTAACACAATTAATACACAAAGCTGGGGTGGCTGAGTGATTAGTGTGTTCTACTCGTAACCTATATATAGGTCGGGAGATCGAATCCTCTCTGGTGAAGGGGCGGCTGAGAAAATTTACTCTTACAAATTGAGGGCCATATTCAAGAACGTTCGTGTGCATACGATGGTGTAGTACCGGTACGATGGCTCCATAGTAAAACAATAGAGTCGTCATACCGGTACCACGCCATTGTCAACACCACGAATGTTCTTTGCATATGACCCCGGGTTTGAGGCACTGACTATAATATTAATGCCACCGAACGTTGTAAAACACCCTCGCTGGTAACATAACATAATTTGGGAATTACCCTAACTCACTCACTTCCCTCCCTCTGTGGTACAATAATAGTTCGGAAGTCGTGACATGTGTGTGTGTGTGTGTGTGTGTGTAGCAGCTAGTTGACCTCTGGACCACGGAAACGGGTGTAATGAAGGCTATTATGTCCAGTGTCAGAACATTAAAAAAAAAGTTAGTCAGTAGAGCCTGTGGTGGACAAGAATAATTAATATTTTATAAAATTAAATAAGCTACAAAATATCAACTCATATATCTCAGTGGTGGTAAATGTGTAGCCTATTGTGTGTAGTGAATCCAAGGAGAGAGAGAAAGAGTGAATCGCACGAGGACAGCGAGATGTGTAAATGGGTAGATAGTGGAAGACACCGAAAGACGAGTAGGAGGCTAGTAGGCTAGTAGGAGCTGAAGGAGTTGACGAAAGACGAGTAGAAGGCTAGTAGGCTAGTAGGAGCTGAAGGAGTTGACGAGAGACGAGTAGGAGGCTAGGCTAGTAGGAGCTGAAGGAGTTGACGAGAGACGAGTAGGAGGCTAGGCTAGTAGGAGCTGAAGGAGTTGACGAGAGACGAATAGGAGGCTAGTAGGAGCTGAAGGAGTTGACGAGAGACGAGTAGGAGGCTAGTAGGCTAGTAGGAGCTGAAGGAGTTGACGAGAGACGAGTAGTAGGAGGCTAGGCTAGTAGGAGCTGAAGGAGTTGACGAGAGACGAGTAGTAGGAGGCTAGGCTAGTAGGAGCTGAAGGAGTTGACGAGAGACGAGTAGGAGGCTAGTAGGAGCTGAAGGAGTTGACGAGAGACGAGTAGGAGGCTAGTAGGAGCTGAAGGAGTTGACGAGAGACGAGTAGTAGGAGGCTAGGCTAGTAGGAGCTGAAGGAGTTGACGAGAGACGAGTAGGAGGCTAGGCTAGTAGGAGCTGAAGGAGTTGACGAGAGACGAGTAGGAGGCTAGGCTAGTAGGAGCTGAAGGAGTTGACGAGAGACGAGTAGTAGGAGGCTAGGCTAGTAGGAGCTGAAGGAGTTGACGAGAGACGAGTAGGAGGCTAGGCTAGTAGGAGCTGAAGGAGTTGACGAGAGACGAGTAGGAGGCTAGTAGGCTAGTAGGAGCTGAAGGAGTTGACAATGTAGAGCTGGAGCTAGTAGTAGGAGGCAGTGCTAGAGAGAGTAATTAACTAGTAAGACATAGCAAGGTAGATCAGTATATACAGGTAGGCCGTGTGTATGTTCGGCCTACTGTGTGGACTATGGAGGCAGAGTTTAATACATAAGAGAAGGCAGGTAGCAGAAAGAATAATAGGCTAATTTGGGTTGGAAGGGTAGAAGCCAGCAGAGTAAAGGGTTGGATTAATTCATTATCCTATTATAGTGTGTGTATATATTACCCATTATCAGGAAATGCCACTGACGACTTATCTACAAACTTTGATAATCGTAGAACGTACAGTAGTATCATGTTAATATTATGAAGTAATTGACGCATATATTGCACAACTTGGTATTCCATATTTATAATTTTAAAGTTATTCCATTATTTGTGATTTTTTATGGTCTGGCAACTCGCTTACTATAAACGAGTTTTATTTTAAACATTAGCTAAGTGTTACATACATGGTAATATCCTTATATACATTAACAATATAATTCAAGGTCTCTATTCTCACGCAATATTCCAATAATACTTCTATAATTTTAGATTATTGAAACATGATTGCATATCATTTATGTTAGTATCATATAAATCCATATAGTTTTAGTTTGTGAAATGGATAAACAATAGAGCTAAGTAATCAAATTCACGAAGTATAAAATGTTTTCCAAATAATTTTAGAAGTAGTAGTAAGTCAGTGGCAAACATGAGATTAAAGTTACAAAGGTGTGGTGATTGTGGTGCTTTCACGCTATATTGGGCTAGTTATAGAACATTTACCTGGCTTACTATGGCGACTATTGAGATTGAAACACCAACTATGATACAATCTATATAACTAGGGTAAACACAAGACTAAGAAAAGACACTGGCAATATATATATGACACACCTTACCACAAAATCAGTTGAAAATAGTATCCACGTGGTGGGCTAGGTGGCTATAATTGGGCTGATTTCTGAATGACATTGGGCTATAAGTTTGAGTTTGTAACACTGATTCCAGCCAGTCAGTCAGTGATGGTGGTTTGTTGTCAATTCATAAGTGTTGCCAAGTACAGGGAAATTTCTCTGTTTTAAGACATTTTGAAGTACACACAGGGAAATTATATAGGGAAATTTCTCTGTTTTAAGACATTTTGAAGTACACACAGGGAAATTATATAGGGAAATTTCTCTGTTTTAAGACATTTTGAAGTACACACAGGGAAATTATATAGGGAAATTTCTCTGTTTTAAGACATTTTGAAGTCCACACAGGGAAATTATATAGGGAAATTTCTCTGTTTTAAGACATTTTGAAGTCCACACAGGGAAATTATATAGGGAAATTTCTCTGTTTTAAGACATTTTGAAGTCCACACAGGGAAATTATATAGGGAAATTTCTCTGTTTTAAGACATTTTGAAGTACACACAGGGAAATTATATAGGGAAATTTCTCTGTTTTAAGACATTTTGAAGTACACACAGGGAAATTATATAGGGAAATTTCTCTGTTTTAGGACATTTTGAAGTCCACACAGGGAAATTATATAGGGAAATTTCTCTGTTTTAAGACATTTTGAAGTACACACAGGGAAATTGTATAAAATTTGTTCAAGAGTAAACAGGGAAATTTCTACCAGACGAAATAGGCCCGGGGACATAAGGGGGATTTGTGGTCGCCTCATAGGGACGATAAAAGTCGTCCTTGTGTGGCTGGTAATGACGATTTGTGGTTAGCCTTGTACTTGTAGTGGATGGTGTGTACAACTGGTGGTGATATGGAAACAACAGGTCCAGTGGCGGCCATATGAAAACACAATAGAGGTACAAAAGTTTGCAGGCCACCGAGCGATCACATGGCCCGTGTGTCCCTGGCCTAAAGTACAAGTAATGAGTGTGTAACAATAAGGGGTTGTGTTACTATTGGGGTGAACAGACTCGATTGTACATGGTAACAATTTATTAACACAGATACAAGGTAGGTGTTCCACTAGTGATTCCAGGACACCGTAGCAAGGTCGGCAAGGGTCGATGAAGTAGAGAACAAGCACCTTGTAGAGGATGAGTCTTGCCTGCCGTGGCCGTGTGGGGAGAGAGAGAGCTGCTGCAGGAGGTACTAGGTAGGGTGGAGAGCGTGGCGTAGTAGGGCAGCAGGCAAGGTCAGCGACAGGGCAGGAGGTGAGTCTAGGTCGAGTGCTGCTATAGGAGAGTGGACGAGGAGTGGCTCATCGGCGCCTCTTAACTCAGTCAGGTGGGCTGCGTGCTCCGGTGGCAGGTGGACAGGTGAGGAGATGGCCACCGAGCGACCACATAGTCCGTGTATCCCTGGCCTAAAGTACAAGTAATGAGTATTTCCTGACTACAGACACCGACACACTCACTGGTGTGTATTGGTTGGCCTCAAAGTAAATGAAACCTATGACAAGCCACGTCCCCACTATAATAACTACTGTGTGTGGTCCATTAAACTTTCAAGAAGTGCGGGAATAGGGGGACAGGCTTGGGTGGGGTAGAAAGCCTGTCCCTTATTCCCACACACCCCTAACCCCCCCCTACCCAAGCCTGTCCCCCTACTCCCGCACCCCCCAATTAGCCTGTCCCCCCTATTCCTGTATCCCCTTATTTATTCCCTCTTGTAAGTTTGTACACAGGGAATTATTGAGGTAAAAAGGGAAATTCTGATGTTGAAAAAGTTGTGGAAATTGAGTGAAGTATAGAATTATTGAGGTAAAAAGGGAAATTCTGATGTTGAAAAAGTTGTGGAAATTTAGTGAAGTAGGATTTGCAACACTGCTTCATAACAACAGCAGTAGTAGGGGTGACTAGTGATGGTGGGCGTTGGTATTTACATTGGCACTTTACAGCAGTCATGTAGGCATCACATAGACACTAGTGACAACCCTGTACCCTCAGAGTTGTCCCCATCAATAATATAATAATAAATAACATCATCTTTAAACTAGTAACGTTAAATAATATCTTTTTTTTAGTCCCCATCAATATAATAACAACAAATAACATCATCTTTAAACTAGTAACGTTAAATAATATCATTTTTTTAGTTAATTAATAAATATAATAACAAATAACATCATCTTTGGTAAACTAGTAACGTTAAATAATATCATTTTTTTAGTCCCCATCAATATAATAACAAATAACATCATCTTTAAACTAGTAACGTTAAATAATATCATTTTTTTAGTTAATTAATAAATATAATAACAAATAACATCATCTTAAAACTAGTAACGTTAAATAATATCATTTTTTTTAGTTAGTTAATAATAAATAACATCATCTTTGGTAAACTAGTAACGTTAAATAATATCATTTTTTTAGTTAGTTAATAATAAATAACATCATCTTTGGTAAACTAGTAACGTTAAATAATATCTTTTTTTTAGTTAATTAATAATAAATAATATAAATAATAATAATAAATGTGAAGTGACTAGTAAGTGAGGTCAAAAAAACATGCCTGTTGTACTAGACCGTTTGCCCTTACCTAATTTGACCTGGTATACGGGGTTAAGTGTAGTGTTATTGGCCTGTTCTGTGTATTATGCCGGGGTACAGGTCACACTTAACCCTAATTGGAAGGAGAGGTTACTAGAGAAGAGCAATGTGTTACGGGAGGAGGGTAATATGGAAGGAGGGGCTGCTGAAGGTGGTGAAGGTGGAGTGGCCCAATATCACACGGGGATTACTGAAGGAGGGGCTGCAGAAGGTGGTGATAAAGTGTTCCTATATCACACGGGGAATACTGAAGGAGGGGCTGCAGAAGGTATTGGTATTGGTGGTGGTGGTGAAATGTCCCTCCTATATCACACGGGGAATACTGAAGGAGGGGCAGCAGAAGGTGTTATTGGAGATGAAGTGTCCATCCTATATCACACGGGGAATACTGAAGAAGGGGCTGCAGAAGGTGGAGGGGGAGTGGCCCAATACTACAGGATGAATACTGAAGGAGGTGCAGCAGAAGGTGGAGATGAAGTGTCCCCCCAGTACCATACGAGGAATACTGAAGGAGGCGCAGCAGAAGAATGTGGTGATAAAGTGTCCCAGTATCACACGAGGAATACTGAAGGAGGTGCAGCAGAAGGAGGTGGAGATGAAGTGTCCCTATACCACACGAATGATCATCAACAGTCAACAACAACAACAACAACAACAGGAGGTCAACAGGAACGACCAATGACACCTTACCTCATACCAGAAGTCATCAGCTTTATGTTCCACGAGCCGCTATGCATATGGGTGAGAAACTGTGGTATTTATTGAAAGAATTACCGTTTTATAGCAGTGTTGCCAGATCCAGCTAGGTCCCAGTATTTTGCCCCGGTCATTTTCTGTACTTTACCACGGTTATTTCCCGGTAGTCTGCCCAGGTTAGGTCCCGGTAGTCTGCCCAGGTTAGGTCCCGGTAGTCTGATGCGGTCTAGGTTAGGTTAGGTCAGGTCAGGCTAATTTCAAAATGCCTCATTTGAATATGCCCTATCTTGTAAATGGGGCATTTACGGAGGAAATGCCATAGGAGAAAATAGTCTTAGAATGGTCTAAATAAGTAGATAATGAAGGTAGAAAAACCGTACCCAATAACGGTAATTCATTCAATATTTACCGAAACTGTGTGTGTGTGTGTGGGGGGGGGAGAAGCTTGAGTGTGTGTGGGGGTGGGGGGTGGGGTTGCTTGAGTGTGTGTGTGTGGGTGGGGGGTGCTTGAATGTGTGTGTGTGTGGGGGGGGGTTGCTTGAGTGTGTGTGTGTGTGTGGGGTTGCTTGAGTGTGTGTGTGTGTGGGTGGGGGGTGCTTGAATGTGTGTGTGTGTGGGGGGGGGTTGCTTGAGTGTGTGTGTGTGTGTGTGGGGTTGCTTGAGTGTGTGTGTGTGTGGGTGGGGGATGCTTGAGTGTGTGTGTGTGGGGTTGCTTGAGTATGTGTGTGTGGGTGTGTGGGGATGCTTGAGTGTGCGTGCGTGTGTGGGTGTACTTGAGTGTGTGTGTGGGTGTACTAGAGTGTGTGTAGGTGGGGATGCTTGAGTATGTGTGTGTGTGGGGGGGGGGGGGTACTTGAGTATGTGTGTGAATTGGAAGGTGTCTTGATTCCTCCAAACTATGCCACCAAACAGACGCCCTCAATGGTACTAATAAGGGATCTGTTTCGTGGCATAGTTTGGAGGAATCAGGGACCGTCTAATTCACCAACAAAAATTCCCCTTTAATTGGCCATGTTGTTATCTTATTATTGCAGTAATTAATTTCAAGGTTGCAAGTTGATTAGTCCTTACACTGCTACATTACAGCATGTGACTGTAGGAAATGTGTTGGTGTGTGTTTTCTTACTTGATTTGGGGAATTGGTACCGGTAGTCCTTCAATGGTTAAGGGGGTGCGGGAGTAGGAGACAGGCTTCGGGGGGGGGGGGGTGCGGGAACAGGGGGACAGGCTTGGGGGGGTTTAGGGGGGGTTTTGAGGGGTGCGGGAATAGGGGGACAGGCTTGGGGTGGGTAGAAAGCCTGTCCCCTATTCCCGCACCCCCCAAACCCCCCCAAGCCTGTCCCCCTACTCCCGCACCCCTCAAAACCCCCCCGACCCCCCCCCCCCCCTAAACCCCCCCAAGCCTGTCCCCCTATTCCCGCACCCCCTTAAGTAAGCACTGATGTAAGTCTGTAAGGTACTGTGTGTGTGTGTGTGTGTTATTAAGTTTGGGGAATTGGTAGTCATTCAATGGTTAAGTAAGCATTGATGTTAGCTTGTAAGGTACTGTGTGTGTGTGTGTGTACATGTTATTAAGTTTGGGGAATTGGTAGTCCTTCAATGGTTAGGTAAGCATTGATGTTAGCTTGTAAGGTACTGTGTGTGTGTGTGTGTGTGTTATTAAGTTTGGGGAATTGGTAGTCCTTCAATGGTTAAGTAAGCACTGATGTTAGCTTGTAAGGTACTGTGTGTGTGTGTGTGTGTGTTTGTTAATGGTCACCCCATTTGGCATTACCGTATGTTGTCGGGTAATGGATAGGTGAATGTGTTTTCATGTCTTTATTTTAGCAATATGATTGATGTGACATTATGAATATGGGGGAATGAAGGTGACTAAAGGTGAAATAACATCAACGAGGCTAATCATAAATATTAATGCTATTTAGTGAAGTCAATTTTTTTTTCTTGTGTGAGTTTAGTAATGGTTATCTTCATTTCTCATCAAGTTGAACAAAATCGAAGGTGTTGACAATGGTGTGGTACCAGTATGATGTCTGTAATGTATATATAAAGGGAGTCATCGTACCGTTACCATGCCATCGTAAATACCATCAATGTTCTTTGCATACGGGCCATAATATCCAACCATTAATTTCCATATTCTCCTTTACAGACATTGATCAACATGGCATACTGTGTGCTTATCCTTCTGGGCACACTGATTCAACGCCTCGTGTTTGGTGAACTGAGAGTGTCGGAGCAGCAGCACATCAAGGACAAATTCTGGAACTTTGTCTTCTATAAGTTCATCTTTGTGTTTGGGGTGATGAATGTCCAGGCGATGGATGAGGTTGTTTTATGGTGTTCCTGGTTCAGTGTGCTCGGCTTCTTGCATCTCCTCGCACAGCTCTGCAAGGATCGCTTTGAATATGTAAGTCACTCAGTCACTTGGTTATAAATTTAAGGGGGTGCGGGTGTAGGGGACAGGCTTGGGGGGGGGGTGCGGGAATAGGGGGACAGGCTTGGGGTGGGTAGAAAGCCTGTCCCCTATTCCTGCACCCCCCTAACCCCCCCCAAGCTTGTCCCCCTACTCCCACACCCCCCTAAACCCCCCGCAAGCCTGTCCCCCTACTCCCACACACACCTCCCCGACCCCTGCACCCCCCTAAACCCCCCCCAAGCCTGTCCCCCTATTCCCTCACCCCCTTAAAGTTAGATAAGGGGCCGCATGCAAGAACAGTTATGGTGTTGATGATGGTGTGGTACTGGACGATGGCTCTGTTGTGTGTCTATGAGGAGGACCTTTTATTGACGACCCTACTGTGTTATTCCTTATCCATTCTGTCCAGCTAATGTATATATGAACTCAATTTTAAGGTTGGTTCAGCACACTCTCTTGGAATTTGATCACTGTAATCTCTGCATGGACAGGTTACGAGTGTGTATGTGGGAGTGAGTGAGGAATAACAAAAGTATCACAGTTTTAAGATTGTCAGTACGTACTCTCTTTTGGAATTTGGCTTGGACAAGTTACTAATGTGTGTATGAAAGAGAGAAATCAGATACAAACGCAAATCTATCAAGTGTTTTACTAATGTGTATATGAAAGTGAAAAATCGGATACAAACACCAATCTATCAAGTGTTTTACTAATGTGTGTATGAAAGAGAAAAATCGGATACAAACACAAATCTATCAAGTCTTTTACTAATGTGTGTATGAAAGAGAGAAATCGGATACAAACACAAATCTATCAAGTGTTTTACTAATGTGTGTATGAAAGAGAGAAATCGGATACAAACACAAATCTATCAAGTGTTTTACTAATGTGTGTATGAAAGAGAAAAATCGGATACAAACACAAATCTATCAAGTGTTTTACTAATGTGTGTTGCTCCCTACAGCTGTCCCTCTCAGCCACCACCCCCTGGAGGACACATGTACGACTGCTGGGGTTGTTGGGTATTATTCTGACCATTGCTACCTTCTGCCTTCTCATATGTGTTGTTGTTGGCTGTCACTCCGGCTTCAACACCTTCGCCTTCATGGTTGCTGAGGTACTGACCATTCTCTTTATACATGTAATTATATTCTATGAAAAAATACATCAAAATCAGTGTATTAATGACCACTAAATTTTTTATTGACTGGTGCTGGGGATGAGTACAATTGCCTCACTAAAATTGGTATGTATGATTTGTATAATTGCTTCTCATATCATAGTGTCATACCAGTCAACATACCAGTCATCATTATTGCCAGGATCATGATTTTACTTACATATGGACAAGAGAGTTAGTAAACCATGTCTTTATACAATATTCATCATGTTTTTAGAGTTTGATAATGTATTTGATAAGTGAAGGAAACTATTATTTTCTCTTGTGTTGCAGTGTATCTTGCTGATCGTGAGGACCCTCTATGTCATAACCCGGTACTGCATATACCTTTGGGAAATCACTCATGAAGGACTCTGGGAAAAGCGAGGTCAGTTGTTTTACTTTGTTGTAGGGTATTTTAATAGTCTTGTTGTAATTTATTGTGATGTATATAAAGCAAGTTTCACAGTACCTTCTGTTTGTTTGATTCTTCCCCAACAACACATTTCAGCCTTCACAAACACTATATCCTTATTGTTACCAAGATAGGTTTCTTCATCAGTAGCTTGTGTTTATGTAGCTCGTGTGTACCAATGTGCACAATAGAAATTAGTTGAAGTTAGCCATACATACAGGTGAAAAAATGTCATGCATCAGCAAATAAGATGCAAATTACTTGTATCAGCTGTTGACATTCACCATCAACCAAAGGAAAACAAAAAATGGAAAAATTGGAAGAGTGGTTTTGCCAATCATGATCATTATTTCTCTTGTAACTCTTATACATATTCAATCTGGGGGCTCTCAAGTATCCTTTTGACTTTCTGCAGAGTTTGCCTCAAGAATTAAGGATCTTCTGATGTTGTCAGCGAATTGGAGGGTAGCTACCAATTCCTCTACACTGTGCCACTAAACAGCACCCATTCTGAGGGAGCCTGTTTCATGGCATACTATGGAAGAATCAGTAGCCTCTAATTTGCCAACACAAAATTATAGGTCAGTGTGCACATAGAGTTTTGTATTCTCAGGTCAGTACAGAAACATGTACAGCAGTTCCTTATTTTGTTGTGCATGTGTATTTGTAGGTGTGTGTTTCTGTACTGTATGATTGTATTTACAGGGTAGTATGTTGTCATTGTGTATTTTCAGGTCGGTATGTTTACACGATGGAGCTGGTGTTTGAGTTGAGTGAGCTAGTGATTGACATGGTACATCACATACACATGCTGGTGTGGGGCAATATGTTCCTTACCATGGCCTCCCTTGTCATCTGTATGCAGCTCCGGCTTCTCTTCTACCAGCTCCAACACAAGGTCAAGTCTCACTGCAGTTATCTCAGAGTTCTACAACTTATGAACAAGTGAGTACCAACAATTATATATGTTATGGAAGTATATATTCCTGTAAATCTAGGTGTACTATCTCTATGTCTTATATATATTTTGTAATTTATTACCTTACAACTCACTGTAAAATACAGTAATTGTTAAATAATTACAATTGCAATATTTGGTAGATCAGGGTACATCTTACCAACCAGAGTGGCTTGTTAGGTACAAAATTGAGTATGTAATTTTGTGTAGAGTATATATGTGTTTATACAACCTCTTTTTTTTTCCAAGGTACCCTGAGGTGAATGGAGCGGAGGTGTGTGTGGAGGAGCGTACATGTGCCATCTGTTGGGAGCTTCTTGGGACGGGTCGATGTCTGCCTTGTTCTCATGTCTTCCATGCCTCCTGCCTGTTGGCCTGGCTCCACCAAGACCTCTCCTGCCCCACCTGCCGACACAAACTTCACAAACCAGAGCAGGTGAGGCTATATAAAATGTGTTATTTAGTCAGAAAGTACAGTTTAGAATTTCTGCCACAAGTAGTCATTGCCTCAATCAACAAGCTTGTTGTCCTACCTGTCTTGTTTATATATTTATACATTTTGTTGTAGAGCTGGATCACTTACATATACATACATCTATATTGTTACAGAGTGAGACTGGGTCACTCCTGGAGGGTCTACTACCTGGAGGAGAGGAGGACAACCTTGGACAGGACAATGGGGTGGGTGAGGTGGGTCCAGGACACTCACATGCTCCACCACAGGGTCCTGGTTGGCGTTATGTGTCTTGGCTCCCCAGCTTCAGTGTTGAACAGAGTCACACTCAGCTCCCCCGTCACCAGCAAGCCTCAGCCCAGCCTGCACCAACCTCACAGTTGGATAATCTCGCCCGTCAGGTCAGCCAATGCTTGTTTTACTCTAAATATTATGCCTGGTCTAAGAAACCACTTGATTGTCAACTAATATAGGTAAAGTCTTGCCTATAACATTATACTATCAAGTTTTACCTGATATATCATTTTCTTAAACTAGTCTTAAAAATACTCCTTTTTTATCTTCCTTTTTTTTCTGAGGGGTGGTAGGAGCCCTAATGGTGTTGTGACTGAGCTACTCATTAATAATAATAATAATAATGAAAACATATGGTTGTTGTCCACAGGTGCAGCAAATGTTCCCTGATGTGTCGTATTCTTACATTCTGGAGGACCTTCAGCGCACTCATTCTCCTGAAGTTACCATTGATAATATCCTAGAGCAGCGTCTGGATGATCCTCCCCCAATGTTCACCTCACAGGGTGGTCCTAGGTGTGTTTAATTATCTTGAATTATCACAATATTTTTGCTTTCATCATCATCATCATCATAAATTCTCCATTTTCCTTTTTCATTGGATGGGGCTGTGTATAATTGATATTTTGATGAGCTCCTTGCAAAATTTAGCATTGTGTGTGAACAATCTTATAATAGTCTTGGGTTAGGTTTAAGTTGTTGTTATTAGATTCTCTATACAGTAAGCATTGCTAACCATCTTGTTCAGTAATTTGGCATTTTTATATTCCTGTGTTTGTTGCAGTTCCATGTTTGATATGAGTCAGAGTGACCATGGAGATGAGATAAAAGATGATGATGAAGATGAGGATGACCACTTCCAAGATGCCTCTCCAGCACCACAACCCCGATGTAGTCTGTCCTTTGGATCGGACCTCTCCAGTTGTCATTTCACAACCTCATCTGAAGACTCCAGTGACACAGAGTCAGATTTGTGAGTGACTAGTGGATCTCCATTTTATCATACACTATACTGTATATATATATTATATTTAACACAGGACCATTAGAATACATTATTTGTTTATTTTCTTGTTATACCAAATGCTCAATACGGCCTTGGATTAATTTGATTGTTTTGGCAATATTGAATTTAATTGAACTGAATTATTTGCTTTATCTTCAGAAACACACTCTGGACAGTAATGTGTTATTTGTTATTTATTTCATTTTGTAGGAGTAGCAAAGTGAGTGATGGTTGCTGTGGCAGTGGAGGAAGGTTCAGCAAGTGTCCCCGTGAAAGAGAGCAGATGCTGGCACAACGTAGGGCGACACTCATATCCCAGGCACGCAACCGCTATGTGTCTCATTCTGAGGACAAGTCCTCCTCCACAATGCAAGAGTTAAGTGATTAATTCATTGATGAGTTGCAGTAAAGGAGGTGTGAATAGGATGCAAAAATGATGTTTATAGCATCGTTCTGTGATTAGTAGTTGGTAGGAGGGGGAATCAGTGGAACAGGAGAGAGGTGCTTATACTGTCAAGGTTCTGACAGGGGTAGGTAGGAGGAATAAATGAAACTGTAATTAGATTTTCATCTCATGAATGTTGTGTGTCCTGCAATAAGCACAATCCCTCATTGACCCCAAAACCTGTGTGCAAAGTGACTGGATTTGTGTCAGATGGTTGAACTGTTGGAGGAAAATTTATGATGAATGAATTGTCATGGTATTCTCATCTGGGTGTAGCTGTGTTAAGTTTTCCACTCAGTTTAATGAGTGTGGTAAGATGTGCTTCCAGGATGAGTACCTGTGTGACATTTCCTCAGACCAAACACTTTTTAGGTCATCAGGGGTAATGAATACAGATGACATAGCCACTGTTGATACCAAATTTAAATTCTGCAAGATGGTGATGTTTATAGTAATCTCCATTTACCTTGTTTCTTTCTCCTCATCCTCCTCCTACTTATATAAATGAATACAATTTGTTAAAGAAAGTTACAAAGAAAGTTCTCAAATATAATTGATCACACCAGATTACTCCAGTGTTTTCTAAGAGAAATATCTTTGTATATTGCCAGAACATAATTAAACATAAATACTGGACAGCATAGTTATGCAGAACATATGGTACAGCTGTCATAATGGTACACAAAATTGTACATTACAGCAATGTAATTATGTGAAGGCTCATATGCATATTTATGTCATACATTTTTTTTAGCCCTATTTCACATAGTAAACCCAGTGACCTGCAAAAGCTGGCTTTGTGCCAAGTTACATAGCCTGCCATCTTGTTTTTATGTAGAGGATGTCCTGAAGGAAAGGGCGTAACATTATTAAATTAATTTCTGAAGTTTTATCAAGATGTGTCTCATTTGCAGCAATAAATGAGTAAGTACGGTAATATTAAAACTGAATGGACAGTGGAACACTTGTATACCATTTACTATTCTATAATTGTAACTCTATTACCATTTTAACTCATACCAGCAGTCACACAACACTTTGATTTTTGTATACACTAGAATAATTTGCTGATATTATACTCATTCCTCCCAGGACAATGTGTATGTCAAGTATAGTTCCCTGAAGAGTGTGGTGGCCTTTTTGTTCATATTGCAGGCACATATGGTATACAGTATATGTACTCTTTTTTGGGATCTTTAAAGATTTCCTTCCTTATATATTTTGTCAGTGTGACGTGCGTGTGTATAATTGTTTACCCAGGCTTTCTACACCATATTGCTATATCATGCTTTAATAGTACTGTTTACATTCTCCGCCAGTAGTCTCGTTGCTTCTTTTGTTTGATGATGAACTCTGAGATGCATTGTGTTGTTCAGAAAGTATAAAGCATTTTTTTAACTTTGCTAAAAGGCATAAGATCCCTTCCAGACGTTCCCTTCAGACATTGAATACTCTGGTTTGTCCTGAGTAGATTTCAGTGTTTAAAAGTTGTAGATGATTACCTGGTTGTGTAAGTGTTAGGTTTAATTTGTGTTTTTACATTAACTTTAAATTTACATTACCGGTACCTTTACATTACATTAAAAAACTAATAACAGAGATGAGGGAGTCTACATTTTTGCTATGTTGAAATAATGGTAGTACAGTTAACTCTCATTTTACACTTGTATATTGGGTGTGTAATGAAACTGTGTACAGAAAACCCTCATTGTACAGTACACTTGAATATTGGGTGTGTAATATAGTGTACAATAAGTGTTTACAGTACATACATTCATTACACACACACTATTTCACATACATAATACCAGTGTAAAATGAGAATTGACTGTATTGTATAGTTGCCTCTTCTGCCTTGTCTATTAACTCTGTCATTGATAGACTCATGAAAACTGTATATACTGTCCCTTACAACAACACTATTACGACCCAGAGTTTATTATCAGACCAGAGGGACACAGGACATATGGTGCTCTATACAGTCTTGCTAAAATTCCACTCGGTCTATCCAGTTGTGAGATGTGGTTCAGGTAACATACATACTATACAAAGAGTGAATCGGCGTTCGTCACTCTCAGTACAGTTGTAGATGTAAAGTTGGATATATAAAGGCATGTCTCAGATGATGAAGAGATGTATATATATTCAATACATTATATACAATACAGCCCAGCCTTAGGTCCCTACATCCTTGGCCGGGGTAATATGGATGATGCCATTTTTTTATATTTTTATCTGTGACTCCTTGTATGAAAAAATAATTGAGGTGGTAAAATATTAGAGTCCACCAAATCTTACAACTCGTACTACATAACAGACCAGACTAGCTGTACTTAGATCAGGTTATTGACACAGGTTGGAGGGATCAAGTAAATATCTGTTTGTTGATGACATCTTAAGGGAAGTAACCAGCTGTGGGAAATTCGGGGGCTCTTGATTCCTCCAAGATATCCTAAACAACAGAATATCTCCACATAAGACTGTGGAGACGTGTTTTATGATTGAGTTTGGAGGGCTACTTGTGCTCCAATTTGCCTACAACAGTTATTTGCCTTAACCCCTGTTACCTCTTGACTGGATGGATCTAGTAGTATATTTAGTAGACTGTACCTTCTGATAAATATATTGCTTCAATGAGTATATATATTTTGTCTTTAGATATTGCATCTATATATTTAGGTTTCTTGTGGGCACATTCTTATAATTATCTTAAATGTGTGTGTTGTTTAAGATATGAGACTTGTGTATAGTGCTGTTTTTCTTAAAGAGACCCTGTGATGTAGTCAGAATATTGGGGATAGATGAGGCCTTCAAATATTACTATGAAACACCACCTACTGTATATGGAAGGAGCTTGTTTCGTGGCATGGTCAGGTGGAATCAGAAGCATCTAATTTTCAGACACAATCACAGGGTCCTTAAATTGGTAAAAAAAAGCATTGGTTCCCCTTCATATGTCAGACTGAAGTACATGTTCTGAGTAGATTCTTGTATTTTATGTATATTGTCTTGGTCTATGCGACATTTGCCAAAAAACTAAGATGTGAAGTGAGGGAGCTGGTGCTTTTTTTCAGGAAATTATAAGGAAATTGCACTGCTGGTGGTCACGTTCCTTTTGTTAGTTGGGTAAACATCCATAGCTGATATCTATAGGTTGCTTGTGATTGGCTAATGCATGTTTCCCAATCCATAGGTGGCCTGCCGGCTTTGGTCATTCACAGTTAGCCTTTATGATGTTTGCCATGAACATTTAGCATCAGTTCCAGTTAAATAAACTATGGCCCCCTGCTTTCCTGGAGATAATGGCCACATACAGTACAAGGAAACTCCCTGCCTAAACAACAGCCATTGACCAGTGTGATGATTTCATTTTATGGGGCTGTGTGGTGATAGAAATTGGAGGTGTGTTGATAGATAACTAGAGGCTACCGATTCCTTCCAGGCAAGCAGACAATTCATATAGGAGTCAGTACTGTATATCCAAGATTGTATGTGTGTTTTATAACGAACTGGTCAGTGATTGTTGTCCAACCAGGGAGTGTGTTTGCCTGTGGCCCTTATAAGGAATTAAATGTTATTGTAAAAATTATATGTTTATAATGCCAAATACACTCTTCTATGTTTTATGTAACTTGGATAATCTGAATCCTGACAATCTGGACAGTTTATGGTTGTGTAAGGGTACTATCTATCTTGCACATAAATACTGTGTCTCTACTGCTTTTCTTTCATGCATTAACCTTGAAAATATGTTTGGTGAATTTAAAACACCACACATTGAAAACTTAACCCTTGGAAAATCTTGTGTTTAATACTTCATAATCACAAGACTAATTTTCAAACCTTTGGAAAGTCTTTGAATGTTAAATACTTCATAATCACAAGACTAATTTTCAGGATTAGTTCATAGAGAGGACGGTTGTAGAGTGTCAGAATTTTTGTGCAGAATAGTACTACAGTATAATTATGATATAATATGATTTGTAGGTACTTTTCTAAAATGTTTTCCAATGACTGATACCAAAGCTGTGAAGGGTTTACATAATGTGTAAATGTATTCAAATAATTCTGTAAATCTCTCTATAAAGTAAAGATAATTAAAGGTGTGAAGGGTTTACATAATGTGTAAATGTATTCAAATAATTCTGTAAATCTCTCTATAAAGTAAAGATAATTAATCATGGACTTAAGCACTGTATAATGTGGATAATTCTTATTGGGTCTACTATATCAAAGTACAATATAGTGTCTCCAATGAAACTGCACTGAATATTTATGAAGGATTTATGTGGAGCTTTGCATTACTGTACTTTTTCATTTGTTTTCCATTGTGCAGATGATGAAAGGAGAAAAGATTTTAGGGGAGAAACACTTGGTGGTAAATTGGAGGGCCACTTAATTCTCCAAACTACTGTATGTCACATAACAGATCCCCTATTAGTAACATTGCAGGGATCTGTTTAATGACTTGGTTTGAAGATTTCAGTAGCCCTCCATTTTACCAAAAGGAGGTTATCCCCTTAATTCAATAACCCTTACCATGACAGTCAAGTGTATTGGCTAATCAGGTGATAAGTCTACTTTTGTACCATGTCCGAAAATAGTCAATATTCCTAATAATACTAATTAGGTCTGCAGTGTGATACATACATTACATATATACTGTATTCATAACAGTAACCCTACATATGGTTCCAGGAATGGGTGGTTCTTTGTCTATGTCTTTTGATATATTTCTTTTTTATGTTGGTAAGATATACTGTAGTTAAAAAATGTTCACTCGGTATTTTTTTCTATTCGTGGTATGTCGCTCGTTCATTGAAAGTTTTGCACTACCTGTTACTTTGATTACTCTGCCCTGAGTTTCAGCCAGGGTTTATATATTTTTAAGGATTCAATGGATTCAATATTCGAGGAAAACCAGGTGGAATGATTTGAGTTGTTTGTTTCAGACATATTTGTATCGTGGTAAAAGTCCTCGTTATTTTTATGGCACAAAGCATTCATGATCCTCTTCAATTTGTTTTTAATGGTTCAGTATTAGTCCCTTATTGTTGTACTATGGCACAAACCTTTCAGGATGCTAACTATAGTGAGTTTAGTTTTGTGATATTTTTGTACTTTAATTTGCTTTATTTTGCTATGACTCGTTTCAAACTGGTGATTGGAAGTCATTCTATAAAGGTATGGTATTGGCTGCCTGTCCTGTGCCTGATTTTAAAGTTATACCAAGGAAGGCGGGTACGATGTCGCCAATTAAAAAGCTCCTGATTCCTTGTCTCTTGTAACCCAGCTGAGAGGAATCATTGGCTTACAATATACTGTACCAACAAAATTTAAAGGGTAAATGAGAAGAGTTATTTCTTGTGCCAAAAAAATATGTCTGTGTAAAATGACTAGGTGAGCATCATACAGTAATGGATTAAGAGACAAAAAATACCCTTTCAAGCCAAACTCCTCAGACCAGTATAGACCCATTTTAACCCCAATTGGAATTTGTTGTACAGGAAAGAGTTACACTGGTGCACATTGATGTCTAATAATATTCACAAGGGTTCCACATGCTGCTGTAGACTGACTGTGATGTGGTCCTGTCATGCAGTGGTGTATAAAACTCTATGGACTGAACTAGTGGTCACGCTCACACCGATCTTGGTTCACAACTCACAGAAGTCCAGAGTTCACATCTCATAGGGAGAGGGACTTGATGATGATGATGATGATGATGATGATGGGTGGCTCTCTTGGAAATGAGCCAAGTGTGCATGTGTAATACAGTCAATGAGAATTCTCTTTATCTAACATTTTCTGGCTGCCTTTTGCATTTACTCTGTACAAAAGGTGAGAACTCTCTTTCTTAATCTAATGGTTTCCAACTCTGCCTTTCTCGTTTAGTTAGTACGGTAGATGTAAACTCTATCTCCTTTCCCATTTAGTCAATACCGTAGATGAAGACTCTTAATCTAATGTTCTCTGACTCTGGCTCTCCATTTGAGTCAGTACAGTATATGGAAACTTATTACTTAGTCTAATGTTCTCCAACTCTGCCTTTCCCAATTAGTATTCTCTGTTGTTCTTCCATTGTGGTTTAGTGTCATATGGCCGCTGTTGCCTGGCACAAGGATGTTATTACTGTACTGTATTATTATTATTATTGTACTGTACTGTAGTAATGTCTTTTCTCGCACTACAGTAACTTATGGTGCTTTACTTTATTAGAATTTTTTATGTTTCACTTCAAGTTCTACTGAGATGTGACACAAAGGGTCATAATATGTGCTGGAAAAGTCATGAGTTAGGAGATGACAGTGGCAATGACTTTATGTAGAAGTTTTGGGTTTATCTTACTAACCATTACCCTTGGCTCACCCAGGGTAAAAACTGTGACTTGAAGGCATATGTTAGAGGTTATGATGTAGACAGTGATGGGTTAGATGGCTGCATATAATGTTAATGGGGTGCGGGAATAGGGGACAGGCTTGGGGGGGTTTAGGGGGGTGCAGGGGGTTTTGTTTTTTTGGGGGGGGAGTGCGGGAATAGGGGGACAGGCTTGGGGGGGTGCGGGAATAGGGGGACAGGCTTGGGGGGGTGCGGGAATAGGGGGACAGGCTTGGGGGGTGCGGGAATAGGGGGACAGGCTTGGGGAGGTGCGGGAATAGGGGGACAGGCTTGGGGGGGTTTAGGGGGGTGCAGGGGGGTTTGGTTGGTAAAATGAAGTTGTGGGTACAGTCGCCAGCATAAATTCGCGTCCATATGACCAGATAGTTGCATTCTGAACCAGTTTCCATTCTAACAACATGTGTAATTTACCACATGAGAAGTGTATCTGTCATCTCTGCCTTCAAATTGTGTTACAACATCACTATAGCTCATACACACACACACACAGAGGTGGAAATGAAGCGAACTTATGCTGCCAACTGTACATGTCTTGTATTTATTAGTGTTACATCAAGGGCAAACTGTGTCTTTAACTTGAGTCATTGTATTGGTTGTTGTCACTTGTTTAATCCATGACTTTTCTTGCCTATGACTCTGTCCCAGACTTCTTGGGTGGGTGTTGATGTTTGATGCCATGATGGAAAGTGTGCTATATAAGGGGAAAATATATTGTTAGCATGTTTGAAGGCCACCATTCCTCTAAATAAGCCACAGAGCACACCCCATATTCCATAGGGAGTGACACAGTTTGGAGGAATTCGCAGCCCCTATATCTATCAACAATGTCAAACCCCATTAAACTGTTTGGATTACTGAAGTTCATGAAATACTAAACTAAGATGATTATTATTGTGTAAACTGATGGATCTGTGATTTAGTTCTTAGTTACTACTGAACTGTATATATTTATATAAGCAGATATATATATATAGGTATTAATTAATGATGTATTGATTTTAAGCTTCAAATTTTTATAGATCACCAATGTGTATATTTTAGAAGAGGGGCTTATTGTGGTCTTAAGGTGGTAATTCTTTTTTGGTACATTGGAATGCCTTGATTCCTCCAAAGTATGCCAGGAAACAACAGGACCAGAAGAGCAAAACTAATAGTGTTCTGTTGCTTGGAATAGTTTGGAGGATTCAGTTGCTCCAGATTTACCAACACAAAACTTCCCCCTTAATACCATACGCTGTAGATGGGGAAAATCTTGTAAATCTCAGACCATGCTGAATTCTTGTAGAAGGATAGTTATATTAACTGTACATACACTGGTGCCAATTGTATCATTTGTGTTTTCTGTGGCCAATGTTGTGGGTTACTGTTGTTCGACACGGCTTTTTGGGTTATTGGAATTGATGATGGTGATGAATGTGTGTATTGAAACCACCACTGTACATTCTACTTTTCCTAACTAAAAATTTCCTATAAACATTGGAAATCTACATTGTGTGCCATAGAATTATAATATGTTTAATTGGCATCAGTATTACTCTGTATGGCCATTAGATTTTAATGTTTCCAGAGATTTGCTGTTACAGTGAATTTTGCAAATCTTAAAGACCCCCGTGATGTAGTCAGAAAATTGGAGGTTAGCGAGTCCTTCAAACCTTGCCACAAAACACCACCTTACATTAAAAAGGAGCTTGTTTCGTGGCATAGTCTGGAGGAATCGCAAGCCTCCAATATGCGTACACGATCACAGGGTCCCTTAACGAATGCATGTCCTCTAATACTATACCAGCTTGATTTACAGTCGACCTTTGATATAACAACTTAAGGGGAGGGTACAATTTTGGCATTTTTGGAAATAATAATTCCTCAGAACTATTCCCATCAACAGGCTACCATTATTTTTGTTAATCTGGTCCTGTTTCCTGGCGTGTTTTGGAGGAATCAAGGCACTCTAATGTACCAAAAGTATTCTCTCCCCTTATATATATTTCTTCATTTATCACACTAGGGGTAACCTCTCATCAATAAACTGGAAGGTTCTGATTCCTCCAAACAATGCTACTAAACAGGACTGGGGAAAAATAATCTGTTTACATTCACACACTGGAGGAATTGGTAGCCTTCTTGTATGTTAAAAGAGATTATCCTCCCTTCACTCAGGACCAATACACCTGAAACTGAGACTGTTATGTGATGGATAACTAAAGCCTAGAACTCTATTTGGGATCTTAAATGAGGGACTGAGTTCATAAGAAAGTTGTGGATAGAAGTGTAAGTTTGTGTTATATCAAAGGTCTATAGTATTGTGATGCTTTGTTATCCAATATGTAAATCTAAATGGCCTCGTTGTCAAGAAGTCTCATTGTAAATTGAGAAGGCACACATGTTGGGTGCTTACTTTAGGGTAGATATGAACAGGTAAAACTTGTTGTGTGTTTGATTGATTTTTTTAACCTGGCTAAATGCATTTGGTCCCTTTCAGTTGTTATCTTTAAAGTATGGTTCCGGTACCTATGAACAAGCAAGGCATTTTATTGTGTGACTTGGCCACTCTAGAATTACCCATGGTGGCATTTTGATGAAGGGATCTAGTGCATTTACTCCTGGTAATTAATAGATCACTGCAATTGTGTGATTTGTTGCAGCATCTGGGACCTGAATGAACTCAGTTGAAGATCTTTCTGAAATCTGAGGCTCACTAAGTTCCTACTTTTTTATTTTACTTGTCTATGCTGTTCTCTCTTTGTGGTTTGGTACCGTATGGCCTCTCCTGCCTGGTACTAAGATATCATCTTTTTTTTTTTTCTTGTCAAACTGAAACCTCAAGAGTCATACAAGGGAGGCTGTGTAAGACTTGCTCCCCATTACACTTACAGATGCCTTTTATATGACATTGAGTTGGAATGGGCTCCATATGGTGTAACAATAAGCATCACATGTATGGCAGGATGTAAGAAAAGTCATGGTGTTGTGGTGCCATTGTATTGGTCATTGGCATTGCTGGCCACAGAAAGTTTCTTGCATATAGCCTGTAGACTGTGTGAACCATGCACAAGTATCATTAGAATGTGGGGTCATATTGACCAGAAAATAGGCAAGTAGCCTAATAATATTTTAGAGTTTTTTCTCACTGCTAATAAAAATGCTTGTCATTAAATACAGTACTCTTCATTTTAGAAGAGTGAATATTAATTTGGTTTAGTACTCATCATGACATTAAATTTTCTCATATAAATGTATTGGGGTTACCTTGACAGGATTTGACCTGGACACTGTTGTAGTTACACAACTTAATCACATAGGCTAGTTAACCATATGCAATAAAGTCCTAGTGAGACATGGATCACTACTGAAGTACTGTACTATTGTAATGACTTTGTTGCAGCCAATACCTGGTTTATTAAAGAAGACTTTGTTGAGGCTCCTGATTCATTCAAGGCCTGCTGGAAAACAGTCATTCACATTTGACTAGAAATACAGCCCATGGTGTCAGGATATATTCTGTCAAGATGGCCACAATGATTCAAAATACAACATAGAAATATCTGTGTGTTTGTACATTCTAATATAAAAATGTTTCATCACTCCCTTTTTAAGCACCTACACTAAAATGGGTATCACATGAGAACATTGTCCTCTGTCCCCTGGTCAAATTAAGGCTGCTTTTGTTTAGTTGCTGTAAATCAGCAAGGAGCCAGTTTTGACCTGAGAATGGAGGAGGATGGATGGAAGTCATAGGAAAAAGGTTTTCATGTAAAAAACCCATAAGAATACTGAAAAAGAAGGTAACAGGTGATAATAAAACAGTGTTTGTGTTGTTAGTGAGACTTCGGACAAAGAAGTGCATACTGTTAAGTTTCTTACAATGTTGTTGTAATCTTTTCTGACACAAAGTTGGCTTGTAATCCATGCCCCTCTTGTGTCCATCCATTCATCTATCATTAGCCTACAATCTATATAGAGGGTACTGAGTTGATACAGTGTTTAGTGTTATTGTCTCCTGTCCATCTGGTCTGGGTTCTTTACTCATCACTGCATGCAAATTTAGTGGAAGGGTTAGATTCCTTGTGTAACCTTAGTGAGCTACATGGTCTGTATGGCCTGCTGCAATACAATACATTACTGTATTACCGCATCTCCAGTTTTTACCGCCTAGTGCAGGAATACACTTAGAACTGATTGGAAAGGAACATTAAAATAACACTGGTACATTATTGTGATTGTTGTCCCTTGCAAACCTTCTCATTGTCATGTTCATATTTTGTTAAGGGTGCAATGTATGTCACTTAGAAAAAGGGGTAGGGATTACAGGCCTAAAATATATGGAAAGATTATAGATACTGTATATGGCAAATTGTTGTGTGATTATCTCATGAAAAGGTATTCTCTATTTTCATCTGCTCAAGTGTCCAAATATTTTATTACCTATTTAGAAATCCTTTTTGGTGCAATTGTGTTTACTAAAACCATTACTTTGCATTCTCATTTCCCCAAAATATTCTTATAATTACTTGAGTTATACACTTTGCCTTAGAAAGAGTGCACAATTGGTTTGCAGTGCAGTAAATTAGTGTATAAATATGAATTCTCTACTTTCAGTCATTTTTTTTCTCTTATTTGTAAACTGGTTTGGCCAGAACCATAAATACAGTTTTGAAGCACAGGATTAGGGCCAACTAAGTACTGTATACAGCCAGAAGATTAATACATACAGTAGTAATGGACCCACAAATATTTGCCTTCATTATCTGGATATTAACATCAGATGAATAATAAATAATAGCCAGCCAGAAGATGTGTTTATTTCCATACCATAATCATGAATACTTGCCAACCCTGCATATTTTTTATTCCTTTATTTTTTCTCTATAATAAAATGCTAGTAGTGTGTAAAATTTAGTTATTTCTGGGTGGTAATTTTGCCTTTTGCCTGATGATACGGCGTTAGTGGCAGAGTCAGAAAAGGAACTGAGTATGTTAGTGCAGGAGTTTGGAAGGGTGTGTAGGAGGAGGAAACTGAGAGTGAACGTGGCAAAGAGTAAAGTAATGAGATGTAGGAGGGGAGCAGAGGGTAGAAGGATGAATATAATGCTATGATGGTGAAATATTGGAGGAGGTGGAGTGCTTTAAGTATTTGGGGTCAAAGGTGACGGTGGATAGCAAAATGGAGACAGGTAAAATCTAGAGTAAATGAGGTAGGAAAGGTGTTAGAAGGAATGATTCGAATGAATACTGTAGAATGTTTGGCTGTAAGTCACTTAGAATGGATGTAAAGAGTAAGTTGTACGAAGAGACAGCCGTGCCTACTGCACTGTATGGAGCGGAAACATGGAATATGGGAGAATATGAGAAGAGAAGGTTAAATGTCGTAGAGATGAAATGTCTGAGAAGCAGGTGTAGTGTGACTCGAATGGACAGAGTCAGGAATGATGTAGTGAGGAGAAGGACAGGTGTTGTGAGAGAGTTAGCAGGCCGTGTAGAGCAGTGTGTGTTAAGATGGTTTGGACATGTGGAGAGAATGGAGGAAAATAGAATGGTAAAGAGGATAGAGTTAACAGAGTGTGTTAAGATGGTTTGGACGTGTGGAGAGAATGAAGGAGAATAGAATGGTAAAGAGGATAGGGGGCTCAGAAGTGGAAGGTGTAAGGAGGAGAGGAAGGCCACAAAGGAGATGGATAGACACCGTGAAAGGAGCTTTGAGTGGAAGAGGTATATCTGTGGAGCAAGGTAGAGTGTTTGTGTGTTACAGAAACGAGTGGAAGAGTGGTGAATGTTTGAAGAGTGGACACAGCTTCACGGTCCTTGGAGGAGTGGTCTACATTGAGTGTGTCTGGATGAGGGAGTGGAGGAGGATGGTGAATGTTTGAAGAGTGGACACAGCTTCATGGTCCTTGGAGGAGTGGTCTACATTGAGTGTGTCTGGATGAGGGAGTGGAGGAGGAGTGGTGAATGTTTGAAGAGTGGTGGTCCTTGGAGGAGTGGTCTACATTGAGTGTGTCTGGATGAGGGAGTGGAGGAGGAGTGGTGAATGTTTGAAGAGTGGACACGGCTTCATGGTCCTTGGAGGAGTGGTCTACATTGAGTGTGTCTGGATGAGGGAGTGGAGGAGGAGTGGTGAATGTTTGAAGAGTGGTGGTCCTTGGAGGAGTGGTCTACATTGAGTGTGGCCCATGGCTGGCTGAATACTGGAGGGGGAGTTTACCCTGTAGTGAAGTGGCAGGGGTAAACTATCTTCTGTTGTCTGGTCTTGTAATGGATACAAACATAGCTGTACCCATTGTAGTGCCACTAGGAGATGCGGTTGTGTGGTGGGGGTCACTTTACCAGTCCAACATTTCTCCAAATATATGTTAATTAAAGTACTCCAAAAGCCTCCCTAACTTTTTTTTTCCTCAAATACGGATCCAAAATTACCCTAGCTTCCCCAAAATTTGCCCATTACCCTAGATTTGTCTCAATGCTGATCCAAAATTTCCCTAGCTTCCCCCCAAAAGTTCCCATTACCCTAGATTTGTCCCAATACTGATCCAAAATTTCCCTAGCTTCCCCCCAAAAGTCCCCATTACCCTAGATTTGTCACTAAAATAAAGGAATTCCCCAGAACCCAGCTGTTTGTTTACCACATTTTAGTTTTTATTTATTTATTTTACTACTTACTGTTACTTCTTCATCACAACAGTAATATCTTTTATAGTTAGGATTTTATTTAGGGTTTGTTCCACATTTTTTAATACTTTTTGTGTTTGTGTATTTTGAAAGCCATTGATTTTATTGGTATTTTATTAAACAACGTGTTAATTGTGTAAAATAAAATTGTGTAAAATAAAATAATTGTGTAAAATAAAATAATTGTGTAAAATAAACCCCAGTAGGGAGAGGCGCCCCCCCTGCTCCCAACCCCCCAAAAAAGTGAATAATAAAATACTCATAATGTAGACCCCAATTTTTAAGCCCCCCCCCGTGCCCCCTCCCCCCCAAAAAAAATAGATAAATAAAATACGGTATTTATTGAAAGAATTACCGTTTTGTAGCAGTGTTGCCAGATCCGGCTAGGTCCCAGTATTTTGCCCCGGTAATTTCCTGTACTCTACCACGGTTAGGTCCCGGTAGTCTGCCCAGGTTAGGTCCCGGTAGTTTGCCCAGGTTAGGTCCCGGTAGTTTGCCCAGGTTAGGTCCCAGTAGTTTGCCCAGGTTAGGTCCCAGTAGTTTGCCCAGGTTAGGTCCCAGTAGTTTGCCCAGGTTAGGTCCCGGTAGTTTGCCCAGGTTAGGTCCCGGTAGTTTGCCCAGGTTAGGTCCCGGTAGTTTGCTGTGGTCTAGGTAAGGTCAGGCTAATTTCAAAATGCCCCATTTGAATATGCCCTATCTATTTGCGGAGGAAATGCCATAGAAGAAAATAGTCTTAGAATGGTCTAAAATAGTGGGTAATGAAGGTAGAAAAACCGTACGCAATAACGGTAATTCATTCAATATTTACCTAAAATACTTATTATATTAAATGGTAACAACACAACTTACTTATATTCAAGAACGTTCATAGTGCATACGATGGTGTGGTATTGGTACGATGACTCTGTTAATTTTTTGTGTGGAATCATCGTGCTGGTACCACACCATCGTATACACCACGAATGTTCGGTAAATATTGAAAGAATCGCCGTTATCGCGTATGGTTTTTCTACCTTCATTACCCACTTATTTATAACATTCTAAGACACTTTTCTTCTATGACATTTTCTTCTGAAGATAGGGCATATTCAAATGGGGCTCTTTAAATTAGCCTGACCTTACCTGACCTAACCTAGACCACAACAGACTACCGGGACCTACCCTAGACCACAACAGACTACCGGGACCTAATCTAGACCACAACAGACTACCGGGACCTAATCTAGACCACAACAGACTACCGGGACCTAACCTAGACCACAACAGACTACCGGGTCCTAACCTAGACCACAGCAGACTACCGGGACCTAACCTGGGCAAACTACCGGGAACTAACAGTGGTAAACTACTGTATCAGGCTATCACCCTGACTCCCATTTGGGGGTCCGAGCATCTGCGCGGCTTCGGTCAACCAGACTCGGGACTGGTCGGACGGACAGTCTTCTGGGGAACTACAACAACAACAACTGTACCAGGACCTAACCAGGGCAAAATACTGGGACCTAGCCGGATCTGGCAACACTGCTACAAAATGGCAATAGTCTAGATAAATACCTAATTATTTATTGTTTATAATTACAGTTCCAGACAGTATTTGTGTGTCGGAGGAAATGAGCAACAAAGATAAATGGAGGATTAGACACACCAATGATAATGATGGCAGAAGAGTCCAAGAGAAGCGAGAAGATGGGTGAGTAATGTTGGTATTATGCATTATTATAATTATAAAAAATGATATAAATTATGTGTCCAAAGCTGAAGATTTTGGAAGGCCGAGCGGAGTTGAATGTGGTCGCTGATGAATTAAATTAAGTTAAAGTCACTACGGGAATATTTTCCATTTAATCATTCTTTATTGGAAGATAATAAAAATTGATTCTTTCATTGATTAGTTTGATGATGATATCTGGTCACAGTGAAAAAACAAATTAATATAAAGGAGGGGCTGCATGTCCCTATATGCCTGGGTTACTGAAGCACATCCCAGGGAAATGGGACCACAGCTTACTGGACCAGGGAGTCTGGGGGCCTCTGACCGCCAGAGAGATTGGGGGGGAAGGTCCACGTTACCACAAGAGCTACAAGTGGGGCAGTTCCTTCCATGAGACCAGTCCTGAAGGCACCATAAGGGGGAGGGAGTTTACACTGCTGTATACAAAGGGATAATACACACCCTGTGTGCTGGCAGTACACACAGCAGTGGGAAATAAAAGTCTCCGGTTGCAGTACACCTCGCGTGGATTTTTATAAAAATCCATGTGGGCAGATCTCGTCAAATGCACTAGAAAGTGACCAGATCCTACAACAATCTTTATTCTAGCCCTGTGGAGGATGGCTAATATTCACAAAGAATATTGTATTAAAGGTGGTACAATATAAAAATCTGCGGATGTAAGGTGTGAAGAGTGTTTATGAAGGCAAGAACAAATCAGCAACAACATATGGCATCACTGCTGTGTGAGCAGTGCAGGGTTGCCAACTGGTATTTTTCAATACCAAATTAGCTAAAATTTGGTATTGAAAAATCGGTTTGGTATTGGAAAACTAAGTTTGGTATTATTGGTATTGGGATTTGAAATTTTGGTATTACTAATTAATCTAAAGTCTTATTTTATCAATTTTCATATTTCAGTGAGCAAAACCAATAAAAATTATATCAGTGAGGTGATTATTACCCCCCCCCCCCAAGCCTGTCCCCCTACTCCAGCACCCCCCAAAACCCCCCCAAGCCTGTCCCCAACTCCTGCACCCCCCAAGCCTGTCCCCCTATTCCCGCACCCCCTTAATTAATGGCATAAAATTCTACATCCTAATTAAACCTCTCTTAATTATAGGTTGAAAAGATTAAGACCCGAATCTCCACGTACAAACCAGCAGACCACAAAAAAAATGATGACGACGAGAGAGTCGCCCCGAGGAGACCGTCAACCTCAGGCTCAGTTCCAGGTCCACCCTCGATGGAAGTACGAGTCCCCGTCCTCCACCCTCCGCAAGCCCATGGTGATAGGAGACTTCTCACTCGATGAAACGCGGCAAATTTGTCACGATCGGAGAAACCTTCATTATATCACCGTAGACTGGAAACACTCAAAGAAGGTACAATATTAGAATATTAACATTATTATTATTTTATCTTTGACAATGGTTAGATTCGTCATGATCAGAGAAACCTATATTACATCACCGTAGACTGGAAATACTCAAAGAAGGTACAGTATTATAATTATAACTTATTACATATCATTACATCACAGTAGACAGGAAATATTCAAAGAAGGTATTATTTAACGTATTTTTATTTAGCTTTGACAATGGTTAAATTTGTCACGATCGGAGAACCCTTCATTACATCACCGTAGACTTGAAACACTCAAAGAAGGTACAGTATTATAATTATAACTCATTATTATAAATCTTTGACAAGGTTTAAATTTGTCACGATCGGAGAAACCTTCATTACATCACCGTAGACAAGAAATATTCAAAGAAGGTACAATATTATAATTATAACTTATTATTACATATCATTACATCACCGTAGACTGGAAATATTCAAAGAAGGTATTATTTAACATATTACTATTTTATCTCTGGTAAGGTGCTGTATTGAATCATCAGTTTATGTTTATTACTTTACTGTTTTTCAATTTGTGATCTCTGAATGTGAAAATGATTATCCTCTTGTTGTTGACCATTAGTTTCATTCCCTGAGTTATTATATTATCATTCAGAGAGTACACTATTATGAAAATATATAGTACAGTACATGTGATAAAATGTTTCTTTCTGTACCAGCCTTTTATTATTTATTACAGTATTATGAAAATATATAGTACAGTACATACGATAAAATATTTCTTTCTATACCAGCCTTTTATTATTTATTACAGTACAGTATTATAAAAATATATAGTACAGTACATGTGATAAATTATTTCTTTATACCAGCCTTTTATTATTTATTACACTATTATGAAAATATATAGTACAGTACATGTGATAAATTATTTCTTTATACCAGCCTTTTATTATTTATTACAGTATTATGAAAATATATAGTACAGTACATGTGATAAAATGTTTCTTTCTATACCAGTACATGTGATAAAATGTTTCTTTCTATACCAGTACATGTGATAAAATGTTTCTTTCTATACCAGTACATGTGATAAAATGTTTCTTTCTATACCAGTACATGTGATAAAATGTTTCTTTCTATACCAGCCTTTTTATCTTTAGGTGAAGTACGACCTTAATGTTTCCTATGACAAGACAATCAAGAAGAATATCCAAGAGACAAAACAGGAAAAGCTTGACCGGTTGTTAGATTGGATACTAAACAACACCTCCAAATTCCACACTGAACAATCTACGGGCCAGCCACTTCAATGGTAAGCCTTAAGGGGGTGCGGGGGTTTTTTGGGGGAGTCTGGGGGGTGCGGGAGTACGGGGACAAGCTTGGGGTTTTTTGGGGGGGGGGTCGGGGGGGTTTTGGGGGGTGCGGGAGTAGGGGGACAGGCTTGGGGGGGGTTTAGGAGGGTGCGGGTTTTTTTTGGGGGGTCAGGGGGGTTTTGGGGGGTGCGGGAGTAGGGGGACAGGCTTGGGGGGGGTTTAGGGGGGTCGGTGGGGTTTTGGGGGGTGCGGGAGTAGGGGGACAGGCTTGGGGGGGGTGCGGGGTTTTTTGGGGGGGTCGGGGGGGTTTTGGGGGGTGCGGGAGTAGGGGGACAGGCTTGGGGGGGGGTTTAGGGGGTGTGTGGGTTTTTTTGGGGGGTGCGGGAGTAGGGGGACAGGCTTGGGGGGGGGGAGTGCGGGAATAGGAGACTGGCTTTCTACCCACCCCAAGCCTGTCCCCCTATTCCCGCACCCCCCCCACCCCAAGCCTGTCCCCCTATTCCCGCACCCCACCAGTCCCCACCCCCCAAGCCTGTCCCCCTATTCCCGCACCCCACCAGTCCCCCTCCCAAGCCTGTCCCCCTATTCCCACACACCCCCAGTCCCCCCCCAAGCCTGTCCCCTTACTCCCGCACCCCCCAAACCCCCCCCCCAAGCCTGTCCCCTATTCCCGTACCCCCTTAATTGCAATGTGTTTATTGAATTGAAAAGTTTATAGTTGCAAAGGCATACAAGAAAAGTATCAATGTTTTGTTACTTTATCTTTATTAACAGTCAAAATGATCAACACTTGTTTTTTCTCTTTTCTGGTTCTAAGTTTTATTTCACTAAAAAAAAAAATGGTATAGTTTGTTCAATCTGAGTTTTATGTTTACAGTATTTAGATCGTACTACAGTAAGTTTTGATACACCTTAACAAAAGTGTTTAAAAGAGAAAGGTTGCCTGTATAAGCTTGACTGGAAGGAAGAAGAAAGGAATAATTAGTCAAGAAATGAACCGACACATTACCTAAATCTGGGGCACAGTTAGGAGGAATTAACAACTTTTAATTCATCATCAACATTACAGGCACTTTGATGTAAAACAGAGCTATACTTTTTACTTATCATAATTCACCAACAAATTATAATTGATATATATAGATACAGTATAATGATATTTTTTTTGCCTTCATACAGTGTTTCCCATGAGGTAAGTGGATATTTTACTCTAGTACAGAAAATCACATACAGCCATATAGTGTACACTCGATCAAAAAAGTATCGCGCATTTCCCTCGTGAAACATTCTGACACCTAAGACGATGGCTACTGAAAACGAGCTTGTTATTATGAGCTGTAGCGATCATTTACAGAACTATCGGACACCACCTGCGCGATAATTTTTTGATCCAGTGTACAGTACGGTATATAATTTGTACATTGTTTGCTTCAGTCTCTCAACAGATTTTGTGTGCTTTAGAGGTCTTCTCACAGAGCTGCTGTGTACCCCTTATGAAACCAGAGACGGCTGGATCATATGTGCAACAAGGTACCATTATAATTATCATATCTGTTCACTCATCAACAATAACATCTGGGCTGTTTTTAAATTATTATTGTTAGTGTTATTGTATTTTCTTGTAATATTGACATTTTACATGATGCATTCATTTAGATTACTGTACAGAACAATATATTTAAAAGCATTTCATTTGGTCAGACCCTCAAGAACAGTGTGTAAAGTTTAGTCAAATAAAAAAAAATTTACTTTGATGATGCATTCCAAATTATAACAACAATTTTCATGTCAATGTCTACGTGTTTACTTATGGTGCCTCAGGTTCCGGGACACGGTGTACTTGTGTGCTTACGAGACTCCCGAGAAGCAGGCCCACCGAGAAACAGAAACAGATATGCAGAAGAAAATGTGTTCCTGGGGTTACAAGTTTGAGCAGTACATGATAGATGGTAGGTTAGTCTGGGATGTTTCAATTTTACAGCTGATGTTTGGCGGAGACTCTCTTGTTGATAATTTTTTTTTTATATATATTTTTTTTTATTATTATTATTTTTTTTATATGTTCTGACACTGGACAATTTGGAAGGCTACTGATTCCTCTTATCTATACTGTAACAGAAAACCGACGCCCTCAGTGGTACTAATATGGGATACGTTTAGTGGCATAGTTTGGAGGAATCAGAGACCTTCCAATTCACCAAAAAAAAAAAAAAAAAATCACCTTAAGGGGGTAATTCTTTTTTGGTACTTTGGAGTGCCACCATGATTCCTCCAAAGTATGCTAAGAAAAAACAGGACCAGAAGAGCAAAAATAATGGTGGTGTTCTGTTGTTGCTTGGAATAGTTTGGAGGATTAAGTTGCTCCAGAATTACCAACACAAAACTTTCCCCTTATGTGTCTGTCTATGCATTGCTGGTAACATTGACTGGCTCATGTGTAATTCTAACTATTGGGTAGCTTTTGTAATATTAGTTATGGATATTCCTAAGGTTCATAACTTGCAAAAAGGAAAAACTAACTATTCTTTCTGTTGCATATGTGTACATCTTCAACTCGGTAATACAATGAAAGACAAAAGTATATTACAGTTATTGTACAGAAAATTTGTATAGCTTCTACTAAATACAGAGATGGACCATTGTTGTATAACTCTCTCTCTCTCTCTCTCTCTCACTTATTGATTTACATAATTTTTTTTTTTTTTTTCCCCTCACCCCAAGAAAGTAGGACAAATGTACGTCCGGAGTTAGGTTGCGCCGGATGTAGGACAAAGGGTTAAATAGGAGGACAGTCTGGCGTAAAACCGGACGTCTGGCTACCCTAATTAGGCTTCAATTTGTAGCTGTGGTTTGGTATTCAGTGGGATTCATTGTATTGTATGTTAGTAATTATTGGACAGATTTATATCCCAAATTTTTAGTCTTTCATTGAACATAATTTTTTACCTTTTAGGAAGTGATGTAACAGAGGGAGTGAATGAGAATGAGGAGTATTGCTGTGTTGTGCGGTCACGCCTCGAGTCTCATTCACTTGTATACGGAGCAGAGGTGGATGGTGCCGATCCTTCCCTATATAAAACTCCTCACCGAGACCTCAGTGCTTTCATAGAACTTAAGACTAGTAAGGAAGTGACGTCTGAAAGGGACCAAAATAATATGAACAGGTGCTGTACTGATATGTTTAAAATTTTGTAATCACTATTATTATTATTATTATTATTATTATTATTATTATTATTATTATTATTATTATTATTATTATTATTATTATTATTATTATTATTATTATTATTATTACTATTATTATTATTGTTATTGTTATTATTATTATTATTATTATTATTATTATTATTATTGTTATTATTATTATTATTATTATTATTATTATTATTATTATTATTATTATTATTATATATTGTTATTATTATTATTATTATTATTGTTATTATTATATTGTTATTATTATTATTAGTATTTTTATTATTATTATTATTATTATTATGTGTTCATTCATGGAAACTCACCTTTTGGGCTTTGTGTAGCATAGTGTAATGTGTTGTGTTTAAAAGAAGATACAGTAATCATGAGTAGAGATAATAATAATAATAATAATAATATATAGGTGGAGTAGGTGATATTCCCATGTGCGTGTTACATAAAAAAAAACCGGGGTCTGTCCTTCCTGATACTCCAACTGTAGGAGACAAAGAAATACAACCAGTAACCCAAGCAAGATGTTAATACTGTATGGTACTAGACAAATTAATCTGACCATGACAGTAGTAGGTAGTTTAAGGAAGAAATTCGGTGTTGGTAAATTTGGAGCAACTGAATCTTCCAAACTATTCCAAGCAACAGAACAGCATTATTTTTGTTCATCTGGTCCTGTTGTTTCCTGGCATACTTTGGAGGAATCAAGACACTCCAATGTACCAAAAAAGAATTACCCCCTTAAGGACTATTTGCACCTACATATATATTTCTGCCATTACTCTATCATAGTTAAGGGGGTGCGGGAATAGGGGGGCAGGCTTGGGGGGGGGTTTGGGGGGTGCGGGAGTAGGGGACAGGCTCGGGGGGGTTGTGGGAGTAGGGGGACAGGCTTGGGGGGGGGGGGGGGGTTGGGGGGTGCGGGAGTAGGGGACAGGCTTGGGGGGGGGGAGTAGGGGGACAGGTTTGAAGGGGGGGGGGGGTTAGGGGTGTGTGGGAATAGGGGGACATGCTTTCTACCCACCCCAAGCCTGTCCCCCTATTCCCGCACCCCCCCCCAAGCCTGTCCCCCTATTCCCGCACCCCCCCAAACCCCCCCCCCCCCCCCACCCAAGCCTGTCCCCCTATTCCTGCACCCCCCCAAACCCCCCCCCCCCAAACCCCCCCCAATCCTGTCCCCCTATTCCCGCACCCCCCTAAACTCCCCCCCCCCCCCCAAGCCTGTCCCCCTATTCCCACACACCCCAAGCCTGTCCCCCTATTCCTGCACCCCCCCCCCCCAAGCCTGTCCCCCTTATTCCCGCACCCCCCGAGCCTGTCCACCCTATTCCCACACACCCCAAAACCCCCCTTCCCAAGCCTATCCCCCTATTCCCGCACCCCCCAACCCCCCCCCCCCAAGCCTGTCCCCTAATCCCACAACCCCCCCAAGCCTTAACTTCATCTAAAAAAAGGTTGTTATTATTATATTATAGTACAGTGATATTCAACTTAATTTTCAGATACAAATTGAAAAAGTGGTGGAGTCAGTCATATCTGGTTGGAATTCCAAACGTTGTATGTGGGTTACGTGATATGGAGGGAATAGTTCACACACTCAAGATGTTTAAAGTCGATGATATGCCTCAACTTGCCAAGGTATGTATGTATGTATGCTTGTGTTAATTAAGGAGGTGCAGGAATAGGGGGATAGGCTTGTGGGTGGGGGGGGGTTTAGGGGTGTGTGGGAATAAGGGGGACCGGCTTGTGGGGGGTGTTTAGGGGTGTGTGGGAATAGGGGGACAGGCTTGTGGGGGGGGTTTAGGGGGTGTGTGGGAATAGGGGGACAGGCTTGGGGAGGGTTTTGGGGGGGACATGCTTGGGGGGGGTTTGGAGGGTGTGGGAATAGGGGGACAGGCTTGAGGGGGGTTTGGTGGGTGCGGGAATAGGGGGACAGGCTTGGGGGGGGTGCGGGAATAGGGGGACAGGCTTGGGGGGGGGGTAGAAAGCCTGTCCCCTATTCCCACACTTTAGAGGAATCGAGGCACTCCAATATAATACAAGTGAATTACCCCCTTAAGTCATAAACAATAGCTTAGGGGTTAGGAAAACATTCAAGAGTTAATGTGGTGTGGTAATGTTGGCAAATTTGGAGCAACCGATTCCTCCAAACTATTCCAAGCAACAGGACATCATTAATATTGGGTAATCTGGCCCTGTTTCATGGCATATTAAGTAAGAATCAGTATCCCTCTAATGTACTAAAAGTATAAGACTTCCTGAATGTGTTTTGTATTCCTTGATAGAAGTTTAACAGGGCAAGATTTATTTAATACATATTTAATACAGTACACATATTTAATACATATTTAATACACATATTTAATACACATATTTAATACACATATTTAATACACATATTTAATACATATTTAATACACATATTTAATACACATATTTAATACACATTTAATACACATATTTAATACATATTTAATACACATATTTAATACATATTTAATACACATATTTAATACATATTTAATACACATTTAATACACATATTTAATACACATATTTAATACACATATTTAATACATATTTAATACACATATTTAATACACATATTTAATACACATATTTAATACATATTTAATACACATATTTAATACACATATTTAATACACATATTTAATACATATTTAATACACATATTTAATACACATATTTAATACACATTTAATACACATATTTAATACATATTTAATACACATATTTAATACATATTTAATACACATATTTAATACACATATTTAATACATATTTAATACACATATTTAATACACATATTATTCCTGTTTCAGAACCACTGGCGGCCTCACGTGATGATGAACTTTATGAACAAATTTCTCGAGTTTGTGAAGAAAAATGTTCAAGTTGATGACCCAGAGACTGTGTACAAGTTTGAAAAAGAACCTAATGGTGGTAATATTACTTGTACATATTTAGGCAAGGATTCTGAGTGGGCTTTCCTCCCAAAATGGTACTATGAAAAGATCATGAAGAATTAAGGAACCTTGTGATGAAGTCAGAAAATTGGAGGTTCGTGAGTCCTTCAAACATTGCCACGAAACACACACGCCTACATTAAAGGGGCTTAATTGTTTCGTGGCATAGTCAGGAGGAATCAGAAGCCACCAGGTATCATACACGATCTCAAGATCCATTAAGAATTCCAGTTGAGTAATATTTAACTATCTATCTATCTATCTATAGCTCTGACATCTCGTTCCCTCTGGGGACTCAAAGGGGGTGGCCACGGCAAAAGTGCCTCCAGTTCTCCCTGTTCCAACACTCCCTCCTTACATGGTCAAGCCCTACTCCATGTCCATGTCTGACGCATATGTCAGTGTTGGCAGGATTATACTGTTTCGTAGTCCCCTTTTCACTTCCATACTCACACTTCTACCCTGACGGATGCTATATAATAAACACTTTCTGTGGAGCTTTTATTGACACAGGATTTTATAGCTGAAAAAATAAAATAATCTATCTAACTTCTCTATCTTTCTTTCTGCCTGGGATTTTTATTTTTTATAAAGGAAATGTTGTACTAAGGTTGTTGTTGAAGTTCCTGAAGCTGTCTGTGTATGTTGTGTTGTTGTTGTGTGTATTGCAGTCTTCCATAATGTGTTTTATAGAGTTGGGTGTTGTGTTGCATCCAGGACAGGCATCTACAATGGCTCCTGAGGTAAATCGTTACACTTATTTGCAAGTTTTTTCCAATCATATTGAGCAAAATAATAAGTAAATGGTGTGATATTATAAAAGGGTTGATTAAATGGTGTATATCCAAATGTTAATGAAATTTAGTTAACTTGATTGGATTTGGGTATATTTGAGTTTGTTTAAACATTGCCATACTATGTGGCTTACATTAGTGAGGTATATATATTTTATTTATTATGTTATCTTTACCTCAACAATATCAGTATTTAAGGGGGTGTGGGAATAGGGGGACAGGCTTGGGGGGGGTTTAGGGGGGTGCGAGAGAAGAGGGACAGGCTTGGTGGGTGGGGGGGGATTAGGGGGTGCTGGAATAGGGGACAGGCTTTCTACCCCCACCCCCCCAAGCCTGTCCCCTATTCCTGCACCCCCCTCCCCCCCCAATCGGATATAATTTAATTTTGCATATTTCGGCCAACTTGAGTTAATTTGAGTTTATTAAGGAAAAGTGTGGTATATTTAGGTAATTATTTGGAATTTGTTCGTCGGCAAAGCAACAGGTGAGATGCAACAAACCCAGTACTGGAGATTTTACCCAAGATTTAACATTTTTTGAGAAATACCTTGGAATCTTGGGCATTTCTAGAGATTTTTTTGGGTCCCATAGAGATACGAAAATGATGAATCTTGGGAATTCTTGGGATTTTTCGTCGAGTAGTCTTGGGATTTCTTGGGATTTTTCGTGGACTAGTCTTGGGAATTTTACCACATTTCGGCTGGCAACACTGGTGAGGTTACATTTTTGAAGGGGATATTGTGGTTCGTGTTTGGATGTGTGTTATTTAGGGTTGTATTATCTGTGTATGTGTGTGTATGTGTATGTGTGTGTTATTTAGGGTTGTATTCTGTGTGTGTGTATGTGTTGTATTGTGTGTGTGTTTGTATGTGTGTGTGTGTGTGTGTGTATATGTGTTGTATTGTGTGTGTGTTTGTATGTGTGTGTGTGTGTTGTATTGTGTGTGTGTGTGTTTGTTCTTACCTATTTGTATCTTTACAGGATTGAGTCAAGCTCGTAATGTCCCGTATTTTAAATCACAATTATCATATTTTTCTTTAAAGTTATGTATGTTTTTGACACACACCACTTCTTCTGGTAATTTGTTCCATTCGTCTATTACTCTATTTGGAAAGCTATATTTCTGTACATCTTTATCTCCTCTTCTTTTAATTAATTTCTTACTGTGTCCTCTCATTGTAGGTATTCCTTGTTGACATAAGTTATCTATATCTATCTTTTCTTTTTCTGTGACACATTTGTAAACCATAATCATATCTCCTCTCTTTCGTCTTTCTTCTAGTTTAGGTAATTTTAGTTTCTTTAGTCTTTCTTCATAACTTAGTTCTCTTAGACTTGGTAGCCATCTTGTTGCTGCTCTTTGTACTTTTTCTAATTTAGTGATATGTTTCTTTAAATGTGGGTTCCATACTACTGCAGCATATTCTAAGGTAGGCCTTATAAAGGATGTTATTATTTTCTTGACCATTTCTTCATCTATATAAGTGAAGGCCACTCTCATATTTGCTAACAATGCATACATGCTTCTCACTTTTTCATTTATATAATCATCTGGTGTTAATTTCTTATTTATCATTACCCCTAAGTCTCTTTCTTTCTCTGCTTCCTTTAATATTTTGTTTCCAAGTTTGTATTGCCAATTTGGTCTTTTCTCACTTTTTCCAAACTTTATAACATGACATTTATCTGCATTAAACTCCATCTGCCATTTAATACTCCACTCTACCATTTTGTCCAAGTCATCTTGTAACTTTTTACAGCAGTCTTCATTATTAATTGTTCTTTGTACCTTTGCATCATCAGCAAACATATTCATGTAAGTGCCATCTGTACTATTTACTTCTATATCATTTATATATATTAAGAACATTATTGGTGCCAATACTGAGCCTTGAGGAACTCCACTTATCACCTTCAGCCATGGAGAATAGTGTGTGTGTATGTGTGTTATTTAGGCTTATATTCTGTGTGTGTGTGTGTGTGTGTGTGTGTGTTATTTAGGCTTGTATTCTGTGTGTGTGTTTGTATGTGTGTTTATTTAGGGTTGTATTATGTGTGTGTGTGTGTGTGTATGTGTGTTTGTGTGTGTGTGTGTATATGTGTGTGTGTGTGTTATTTAGGGTTGTATTATGTGTGTGTGTGTGTGGATATGTGTGTGTGTGTGTGTATGTGTTGTATTGTGTGTGTGTTTGTATGTGTGTGTGTGTGTATATGTGTTGTATTGTGTGTGTGTTTGTATGTGTGTGTGTGTGTGTGTGTGTGTGTTGGATTGGGGGAGGTTTAGGGGGGTGCGGGAATAGGGGGACAGGCTTGGGGTGGGTAGAAAGCCTGTCCCCTATTCCCACACACCCCTAACCCCCCCCCCCCCAAGCCTGTCCCCCTACTCCCGCACCCCCCTAAAATACCCCCAAGCCTGTCCCCCTATTCCCGCACCCCCCTAACCCCCCCCCAGCCTGTCCCCCTACTCCCTAACCCTCCCCCCCAAGCCTGTCCCCCTACTCCCGCACCCCCCTAAACCCCCCCAAGCCTGTCCCCCTATTCCCGCACCCCCCTAAAGACCCCCCCAAGCCTGTCCCCCTATTCCCGCACCCCCCTAAAGCCCCACCCAAGCCTGTCCCCCTATTCCCCCACTCCCTTAATTATAAAGGATGTGATTATTTTCTGGACCATATCTTCGTCTATATAAGTGAAGGCCAATCTCATATTTGATAACAATTCATACATATTTCTCTTTTTTTTTCATTTATACGGCATACATTTTTATTCAGATAATGTTCGTTGTGCCGATAGACTCAAGAGTATGTCAGCCCAGACTATGACTAATTGGGAAATGATTGAATTTATGTCGAAGGAAAATAAATAAAATAATTAACGGGAAATTATTTTATTTATGTCGTAGGAAAATTGTTTAAACTCGTGAGTACTGTATGTTGAGCCTAAACTATGACTAACGGGAAATTATTTTATTTATATTGTAGGAAATTTTTTGTAGATTCATTAGTACTGTATGTCGAGTCCAAACTTTGACTAACGGGAAATTATTTTATTTTTTGTCGTAGGAATTTTTTTTGACCAATCGGGAAATTATTTTATTTATGTCGTAGGAAATTTTTTTAGACTCATGAGTACTGTACGTCGAGCCCAAACTATGACTAACGGGAAATGATTTTATTTATGTCGCAGGAAAATCGTGTTGTTGTTGTTTAGGAGGTTAAGAAGATGCCGTACAAACTGAGACTATCGGAGGACGAGGTGAAGAAGGAGCTGGCTCGACTTGGCTATACTGATGTCGACGAAGAAACAGTAGCAAGTATGAGGAAAGGTATGGAAATGGTTTGAGGAAAGGAATGGAAATGGTTTGAGGAAAGTTATGGAAATAAATGGTTTGAGGAAAGGTATGGAAATGGTTTGTTTGAGGAAAGGTATGGAAATGGTTTGAGGAAAGGAATGGAAATGGTTTGAGGAAAGTTATGGAAATAAATGGTTTGAGGAAAGGTATGGAAATGGTTTGTTTGAGGAAAGGTATGGAAATGGTTTGAGGAAAGGAATGGAAATGGTTTGAGGAAAGTTATGGAAATAAATGGTTTGAGGAAAGGTATGGAAATGGTTTGTTTGAGGAAAGGTATGGAAATGGTTTGAGGAAAGGTATGGAAATGGTTTGAGGAAAGTTATGGAAATAAATGGTTTGAGGAAAGGTATGGAAATGGTTTGTTTGAGGAAAGGTATGGAAATGGTTTGTTTGAGGAAAGGTATGGAAATGGTTTGAGGAAAGGAAAGGAATGGAAATGGTTTGAGGAAAGGTATGGAAATGGTTTGAGGAAAGGAAAGGTATGGAAATGGTTTGAGGAAAGGTATGGAAATGGTTTGAGGAAGGGAAAGGTATGGAAATGGTTTGAGGAAAGGAATGGAAATGGTTTGAGGAAAGGTATGGAAATGGTTTGTTTGAGGAAAGGTATGGAAATGGTTTGAGGAAAGGAAAGGTATGGAAATGGTTTGAGGAAAGGAAAGGTATGGAAATGGTTTGAGGAAAGGAATGGAAATGGTTTGAGGAAAGGTATGGAAATGGTTTGTTTGAGGAAAGGTATGGAAATGGTTTGAGGAAAGGAAAGGTATGGAAATGGTTTGAGGAAAGGAAAGGTATGGAAATGGTTTGAGGAAAGGAAAGGTATGGAAATGGTTTGAGGAAAGGAAAGGTATGGAAATGGTTTGAGGAAAGGTATGGAAATGGTTTGAGGAAGGGAAAGGTATGGAAATGGTTTGAGGAAAGGTGTGGAAATGGTTTGTTTGAGGAAAGGAATGGAAATGGTTTGAGGAAAGGTGTGGAAATGGTTTGAGGAAAGGTATGGAAATGGTTTGAGGAAAGGAATGGAAATGGTTTGAGGAAAGGTATAGAAATGGTTTGAGGAAAGGAAAGGTATGGAAATGGTTTGAGGAAAGGAATGGAAATGGTTTGAGGAAAGGTATGGAAATGGTTTAAGGAAAGGAATGGAAATGGTTTGTTTGAGGAAAGGTATGGAAATGGTTTGAGGAAAGGAAAGGTATGGAAATGGTTTGAGGAAAGGTATGGAAATGGTTTAAGGAAAGGAATGGAAATGGTTTGTTTGAGGAAAGGTATGGAAATGGTTTGAGGAAAGGAAAGGTATGGAAATGGTTTGAGGAAAGGTATGGAAATGGTTTGAGGAAAGGTATGGAAATGGTTTGTTTGAGGAAAGGAAAGGTATGGAAATGGTTTGAGGAAAGGTATGGAAATGGTTTGAGGAAAGGTATGGAAATGGTTTGTTTGAGGAAAGGAAAGGTATGGAAATGGTTTGAGGAAAGGTATGGAAATGGTTTGAGGAAAGGTATGGAAATGGTTTGAGGAAAGGTATGGAAATGGTTTGAGGAAAGGTATGGAAATGGTTTGAGGAAAGGTATGGAAATGGTTTGAGGAAAGGAAAGGTATGGAAATGGTTTGAGGAAAGGTATGGAAATGGTTTGAGGAAAGGTATGGAAATGGTTTGAGGAAAGGTATGGAAATGGTTTGAGGAAAGGAAAGGAATGGAAATGGTTTGAGGAAAGGTATGGAAATGGTTTGTTTGAGGAAAGGAAAGGTATGGAAATGGTTTGAGGAAAGGTATGGAAATGGTTTGTTTGAGGAAAGGAAAGGTATGGAAATGGTTTGAGGAAAGGTATGGAAATGGTTTGAGGAAAGGTATGGAAATGGTTTGAGGAAAGGTATGGAAATGGTTTGAGGAAAGGTATGGAAATGGTTTGAGGAAAGGAAAGGTATGGAAATGGTTTGAGGAAAGGAAAGGTATGGAAATGGTTTGAGGAAAGGTATGGAAATGGTTTGAGGAAAGGAAAGGTATGGAAATGGTTTGAGGAAAGGAAAGGTATGGAAATGGTTTGAGGAAAGGAATGGAAATGGTTTGAGGAAAGGTATGGAAATGGTTTGTTTGAGGAAAGGTATGGAAATGGTTTGAGGAAAGGAAAGGTATGGAAATGGTTTGAGGAAAGGAAAGGTATGGAAATGGTTTGAGGAAAGGAAAGGTATGGAAATGGTTTGAGGAAAGGAAAGGTATGGAAATGGTTTGAGGAAAGGTATGGAAATGGTTTGAGGAAGGGAAAGGTATGGAAATGGTTTGAGGAAAGGTGTGGAAATGGTTTGTTTGAGGAAAGGTATGGAAATGGTTTGAGGAAAGGTGTGGAAATGGTTTGAGGAAAGGTATGGAAATGGTTTGAGGAAAGGAAAGGTATGGAAATGGTTTGAGGAAAGGAATGGAAATGGTTTGAGGAAAGGTATGGAAATGGTTTAAGGAAAGGAATGGAAATGGTTTGTTTGAGGAAAGGTATGGAAATGGTTTGAGGAAAGGAAAGGTATGGAAATGGTTTGAGGAAAGGTATGGAAATGGTTTGAGGAAAGGTATGGAAATGGTTTGTTTGGGGAAAGTTATGGAAATGGTTTGAGGAAAGGAAAGGAATGGAAATGGTTTGAGGAAAGGAAAGGTATGGAAATGGTTTGAGGAAAGGTATGGAAATGGTTTGAGGAAAGGTATGGAAATGGTTTGAGGAAAGGAAAGGAATGGAAATGGTTTGAGGAAAGGTATGGAAATGGTTTGTTTGAGGAAAGGAAAGGTATGGAAATGGTTTGAGGAAAGGTATGGAAATGGTTTGTTTGAGGAAAGGAAAGGTATGGAAATGGTTTGAGGAAAGGTATGGAAATGGTTTGAGGAAAGGTATGGAAATGGTTTGAGGAAAGGAAAGGTATGGAAATGGTTTGAGGAAAGGTATGGAAATGGTTTGAGGAAAGGAAAGGTATGGAAATGGTTTGAGGAAAGGTATGGAAATGGTTTGAGGAAAGGAAAGGTGTAGAAATGGTTTGAGGAAAGGAATGGAAATGGTTTGAGGAAAGGTAAGGTATGGAAATGGTTTGTTTGAGGAAAGGAATGGAAATGGTTTGAGGAAAGGAAAGGTATGGAAATGGTTTGAGGAAAGGAAAGGTATGGAAATGGTTTGAGGAAAGGTATGGAAATGGTTTCATATGTACAGTACATATATAATTATTTCAACACTGGATATTGAAGTCCATCTCATTGATAACCCACACATTGTTTTATTGTATGTTAAAGGGAGATTCTCTTATTGGTGAATTGGAAGGCTACTGATTCCTCCTAGCTATGCCTGAAAACAGACACCCTCAATGGTACTAATAGGAGATCTGTGTTTCTTGGCATAGTTTGGAGGAATCACAGACCTTCCAATTCACCAACAAGAGAATGTCCCTTTAAAGATATCAAATTGGTGTACAAATTGATATACAATACTCTAAGTTGTTTTTAGTACGGTATATTAAAGTTACAGTTCACACACAGATCTCTTCAAGCTGATCAAGGCTGATTTACGTAAGCTGAAGCAAGAGAGACAACAGAGGGAAGACTCAGACACCAGCCATCACACTGTTGAAGATGTATTTACCCCTCGCAGGTCCCATCGTCATAAGAAGCCTTCACACTCTCCACCAGACACATCAACACCAACTACTGACCAACATCATACTCAACAAGGGTGAGGTTGTCTATATAAATAAACACCATTCGAGGAAGAGCCTTTATTGTGTATTTTATGCTAGTGCTACAGTATTAGGTCACTGACAAAGAGTCCAATATTCTGTACCATACAAGAATGAGAGAAGGTGGTCAGAATAGGAAGAGTTATTGTCTAGAAAACTACAACAATGTATACAGAGAAAGGCAATCTGCAAAGTATAGGAGTTAGTTGATTCCACAGATAATATACCTGTGTCTGTGAATTAGCTTACATGACGTGTGTGTTATTACCTGTTGCTTCACTTTTAATGATAACTATTATAGACCTATTGCATAACTCTCATTTTCTTTACAGCTCAATGGATTTGACCTCAAGTTTGGAGGTGACAAGTAATTCTGAGAGTGGATATTCAGGTGAAGAAAGCACAACATCCAGCTGTCCTTACAGAAGAAGGCCCAGTCGGAGTCAAGAGAAGAGACCTCCAGATATTCAAACAATAACAGGGAAAGGTAGTAGTGATGGTGGTAAATGGAAAAGGAAGAGTGATGATTTAGTAAGTCAACAACCACCACTTCGGACTCTTGATAAAACAACAGGTGATACAAGACCAAAGAGGGAACACGAAAAGAAAAAGAAAGATGACGGCAAGAAACCCAGTAAACCAGCAAAGTGTAATAGAAATAATAAAGATAAAGGTAGGAATTACATTATATTACGTTCCGTAGTGATATAAACAATATTTAGGGGGTTGTCTCTTTAGGATCATAAGTAAATTTTCTGCTCTTCAATTATCCCATCTTCGTTTATAATTTTCTTTCTTTCAATGCCTGCCGATTCATTTTTGATGTAATTATGACCCTGTCTGTTGCATTACCATTGGTGCTTTCTTTCCACTATGACAAATTTGCCACTAACAAATGTTTTACCTCTTGGCAGATGCAATACCAGCTTACCCAGCACGGCCAGATCCAGTCAACTTATACCACTATTACAAGGCTCACTGGGATAAGTTTAAAGTGCCTGGAGATGATCCACGCTTGAAGCTTCGATGGGCTGTAAGAACAAAGCTTTTCTATGCTGAATAATTCCCTCTTGTAGAATGCATAATGAACATTTCAACAACGAGGGTTTTCCTGTGATATTCAGAATCATGTAGCACTTTTTAATCCATATATATTCTATACCCAAGATATCAGCCATTGTTTAAGTATTAACTGAAATAGTTTTTTAACCTGTAGACCACAGAGGGCTTCCTGAGCATGTTCATTAATTAGTTTTGTCTTTAAAACTTTGCATTTACCAGGGAAACATATGTTAGCCTTTATTGCTTGCTGATGACATTATTGTACTTCAGATTGATTTTGAGCATCTGCTCTAACTAGTCGCTCCACTTTTTGGATTATTCTGATGCACTGCACTTCAAAGCAAATAGGTTTCTCTTCAGCAGAATTATGATATTCTGTCAGAATGAGATATTTTCCTTTGAAATAACAAGAACATATTTTAATTAAATATTGTGAGTTTATTATACCATGCTGCTCCTCATATAATCTCCCAACTGTACACTGCCACATGCACCTTAAAAAATATTATTTGGTTACTGTTAAGGAATAAATGAATTTGCATATGATGAGTTTCCACTGACATTTTAAATCACTGAACACAATAAAACATTTCATATATATTAACCTAATAAATCAGTTAAATATTATATTTATGGGGCCTCAGATATGGTTGCTAAATTAGAGTCCACAAACTGACTCAAGAACAGCATCTCCTGAGTGGCAGGCAATGATGATAACCTGAGTAGTAAATTGTGCTTTTTTTTTTTTTTTTTTTTTTTTCTATATGTTCCGACACTGGACATAGGCTTAATCAAGCCCGTTACCGTGGCCCAGGTCAACTGCTACTCACACACACACACGTCACGACTTCCGAACTGGTACCCAGCCACAGAGGGAGGGAAGTGAGGGTAATTCCCAAATACTGCAGCTGTTATGGTACCAGTGAGGGTGTTTTACGACGTTCGGTGGCCTTATTGTTAGTGCCTGAAACTCAAATCGGAAGAGTAAATATTCTCAGGCCCTCACCTGAGAGGATCGATCTCCCGACCTCTAGGTTACGAGTCCAGAACACTAACCACTCGGCCACCTCCCCTACCATTATGAATACAGTACCATAAATCACAAGGAAAACAAATGAAGAATACATGTAATAATTTGTTTGTTTACAGTAAGTGAAGCCAGTTTCACTCACACAAACACTGAAAAAATATATGGTGTCTGCTGAGGAAAGTACCACATTATGGGGTTATTAATGTAGGAACTAGACAAGCAATTTTACAGGTTGTTGACAAGGATCCAGGGTACTGTAACAAGGTAAGCTTTGTATATCCGTTGCAGCCACTGACTCATTGTACTGATTACCATTGAGGTCAACACAGTAAGCAAGTAGCCCCCTCTTCTGCCACGGGTAATACTCTCCATTTGGGCAGCACTTGGGTTTACTGGCACCCATTCCACTCTCCTCCATAATCTGTCGCCTTCTTGCACAGTCTGGCAATGGAAGTAATGAAAATGAATACCACCTGAGCAGTAAATTATAAAGTTACTGGAGAATGAGATATTGTATATAATTATAATCATATTTTGTTTATGGAATCATTCTGAATTAGTTGTACGTATCTGTATTCTCTGTAAGGAAAGTGACATCTTGAAAATCAACTCTTGCAAATACGTCAAACAAAAGGCTATGCTGAATTACTGGTGACGCCCGAAAGGTTCACACATGGCTGACTGAAAATCCATTAAATTTACACTACTTTATTTGCAAACCTGATTGTAGGGAATGATAGAATCAAATATACGAAAACCCAGTCACAGTGACTCCACCCGATGGTAGGGTTTGGAATGTTTAAAAACTTGAATGGATGAAATAGAAATATAGCAGACTCATAGAAACATCAAATATTATAAAAACTGTTGACAAAACTTACTGCATGTCATTTCCTTGGTTTGTTCAATTGGCTGAGAGAACTCCTCAATAAGGTTGCCATGTAAATCAGAGCAGTAAGCAGTGTTGCCAAGCTGCTGAACGGGAGCATAGTAACCATCAGGGGTACATACTGGTCGCCTTTTCTCTGTAATTTACACTTGGTATTAACTGTGTGAAATGTGAGTGGACAGATTATTAGGCTATGCACTTTTTACATACATTTTTTTTTGTGCAGAGAAGAAAAGGTAGGGTTCTTTGGTTTTCTTTCTACAGATTTTCTTTATGTTACCTATTTCACTCCAGCCTACAAGTTATAGAATGTGACCATATAATATTGTACCTGCAACTATGACCATGTTTTCAGGAGATTGACTATCCCACAACAACTGCTGCTTATGACAAGGGTTGTAGTACTCCTCTCTGTGCACTGATGTATTATCTGCAAAATATCATGTAAACTAGTACAGTATTATTATTTTATGCATAAAATAAACCCTAGAATTCAGTCCCTCATGTCAGTAAAGGAAGCCATCTGCTTTTGGTGAACTGAAGAACTATTGACTTATCCAAAATATTCTTGCTGCTCCCCTCATTACCCTTCCATGAACAGTCACAGACAATATATGGTTACACATTGTGAATTACAGGGCTGCATGATTTTGTTGGTGACTTGTAGGAGATTGATTCTATTTGTGTCATTCCATTAACAAAACTTATGTCAACACTTGTAAAGCACTTTTGTAGATTTCATGTGTGATAGCCATACTTACAGCACGGTAGAGTTAAGAGAGAGTTTAAGGGAAAGGGACCATAGGGAATGGTATTGGTATCCTCGTCAAAACAGAAGCAGATATTATCTTGGCAATTTAAGGAGTCAAAGTTTCCATTGGGTAGGCATCGGAGACCTTGACTGAAGCCTTTGGTCTCTATTTCATCCCAGTACACTGCACATCCTGTTAGTAAAATGTCAACACATCATTATTCAGCAAGACTTTGGGGGGAAACACAGGAGACCTTCATTATAATGTCCACAATTCTACAAATACTTGGTAAAAACTAAAACTGTGTACTCAAATATTCAAGCTGCTTGGTTTGGTACAGCCACATGGAAGTTTGTGGAATCTGTAGTTTGCCAAAGTACCCACTACTGCTTGACACTGTATAAACAATATAACTCACGACAGTCCATTTTGTCCTGGTCTGCAATGAGACTTTCACCAAACAGCCGCCTGCCCTCAGGGTTGACACAGTAGCACCTGAAACAGTCAAAAGGTTGAGCATATTTCCTCAGAACGTCACAGTACTGCTTTCAAGCATTGATTAATAATGACATCAAGACCCCTTCAGCTGCAACTTTCATATCAAGAGGATCACATGATATAAACAACTGTAAAGACACACAGGAAACGTCTTCTGACTTGCTAGCATATGACTTTAAGCTGTAATAACAGATTTAGAGTTTCTTGTACAGTCCTGAAGATGAAGAAGTGGGAGGCTAGACTCACGTGCTGCTGGGACTGCACTGGACTGGTGAGTAACGACCAAAGTCATCACAGTTTGGCTTATATCGTCCAGGACCCAAGACTCCTGCCTCCTGATCCACCTCATATTGTAGTGCCAAGTTGAGACAAGGCCAATCTGAGTCTGCCAGTACACACATACACCCTCTTTACTCTTACACATTTTTAAAGTACAGTTAACTCTCATTTTACACTTGTATATTGGATGTGTAATGTAATGTGTGTAATGAAATTGTGTACAGAAAACCCTCATTGTACAGTACACTGGTATTATGTGTGTGTAATATAGTGTACAATAAGTGTTTACAGTACATACATTCATTACACACACACTATTTCACATACATAATGCCAGTGTATAATGAGAATTGACTGTATACAAAAGGGTAAATATTAAGTAAATACAGGATCCACTCAAGTTTGGCCAAAATGTAACACTGTATCTTCAATATACTGACTCAACAACAACAAAATATTTACTCTTCTTGCATGTGCCCGGTTCGTCAACGTTGATGGGGTCTGGTACACATGTTAGCTGCGGCCCACACAGTCTACTCGGATAACTCAGCACAGACTTGGTGTTACATTCAGCACCTTCAGCTACAGGGAAGGTGAAAAGATGTGATTATTTAAGGCCGGACACAACACTTTCTCCCACAAGGATTGGTCAAACTATTACTGTATTATCATTTCCACTGTTCTCGGTTCATCCTATTTCATTCTCAAGATACTAATTCCCTTTGCATGACTAGGCCTCATATGAAACAACCTCTTTCAATATAGGTGGTGTTTCTTGGCAATATTTGAAGGACTCATATTTAACCTCCAAAATTCTGACTACATCACAGTCCCCTTTAAAGTGCTAACCTCGCATTAACTTACCCAGGTCCCAAAGACAGAAGGTTCCACAATTACATTCCTTGGGGTTGAGGAAGAAGTGTGCAGGACCACATAAGGTCTCATTCTTGTCCTGGGGAGATTCAATAAGTAAACAGTACGGTAACTCTAACAGTATGGTTAAGGGGAGATTTTCTTGTCTGCAAATTGAAAGGCTACTGATTCCTCCTAACTATGGTAGGAAATAAATGTCCTCAGTGGTACTAATAGGGGATCTGTTTCCTGGCATAGTTTGGAGGAATCGGAGACCTTCCAATTCACCAACAAAAGAATCTCCCCTTAAACCAGTTATATTTAGTTTTAAAGTAAGACATATTTGGTGGATTGGGGGCAAGTGATTCCTACAATGTGTGTCCAGAAACTTTAATCAGGTCTTTCTGAAATCTAACCTCAAGAGAGAGTAAAATAAGATGGTACTAAAAAAATAAATTATACGCACAATTTTCTCCAAGATCATAACAAAATAATTATAATGTAATATATGGTGTGCAAGATTATATTTTTATTTCTACTGCCTCCTTTTTTTTTTGGGGTGGGTGGGAGGAGGAGAATTAGGAAAAAAAAAAAAAAAAAAATATTAACTTTTTTCTACTTTTATTTTTTTTAATTAATTTTTTTTTGGGGGGTGGGGTGGTATGGGGGGAATAAAAAAAAAAATAGGAACTCACATATGGAAGGTCATTGGTGTCACAGATAGCCTCGACATCATCACACAAGATGCTGTCGTGTATGTAGTCCCCGACACACCTCCCTGCCAACACCACCATTACTAACACCACCCCTACACACCTCATAATTTATCTTAATTAGCCAACACCACTGAATTAATTAACTCCTGAGGGTGCCTGCAACATATGAATAATGCAATGTTAGTCAAAGTGCAACAAATATATAATGCAATGTTAGTCACAGTGCAACAAATATAAAATGCAATGTTAGTCAAAGTGCAACAAATAAAAAAGTGCAATGTTAGTCAAGGTGCAACATATAAATAATGCAATATTAGTCACAGTGCAACAAATATAAAATGCAATGTTAGTCAAAGTGCAACAAATAGATAATGCAATGTTAGTCAAAGTGCAACAAATAAAAAATGCAATGTTAGTCGAAGTGCAACATATATATAATGCAATATTAGTCACAGTGCAACAAATAAAAAATGCAATATTAGTCAGTGCAACAAATAAAAAATGCAATATTAGTCAAAGTGCAACATATAAATAGTGCAATGTTAGTCACAGTGCAACAAATATATAATGCAATATTAGTCGAAGTGCAACATATAAATAATGCAATGTTAGTCAAAGTGCAACATATATAAAATGCAATATTATTCAAAGTGCAACAAATATAAAATGCAATATTAGTCAGTGCAACAAATATAAAATGCAATATTAGTCAGAGTGCAACATATATATAATGCAATGTTAGTCAGTGCAACAAATATAAAATGCAATATTAGTCAAAGTGCCGTCATATTCAAGAACGTTCGTGGTGCATACTATGGCATGGTACCGGTACGATGGCTCCATAGAAAATCAATAGAGCCGTCGTAAAGGTACCACGCCATTGTCAACACCACGGATGTTCTTGCATACAAACCAAAGTACGATATAATATGTTTTCTCCAAAGTCTGCCAGGAAATAATAATAATAATAATAATAATAATGAAAATAAAAATAATAATAATGAAAATAATAATAATAATAATAATAATAATAATGAAAATAATAATAATAATAATAATAATGAAAATAATAATAATGAAAATAATAATAATAATAATAATAATAATAATAATAATAAAAATAAAAATACTACTACTAATAATAATAATAATAAAAATAACAAGAAATTAATGGTGTCCTGTTGCTTGGATTGATTGATTGATTGATTGATATTAGGCGCCGCAACAGTGAGGTCATATAGAGCCAGAAAAAGGTGATGGAGAGGTGAGACAGCAAGCAGGAAGGAAATAGAAGAAAAAGAGGGACAGTTGATCCTTTTGCTTGGAATTGGCTATACATATATATACATACATACATACATAACAGTACAGACCCTATAATTTATAAGTTCCTTCCTTTCTTTTTTTACGTATTATTATTATTATTATTCACAATTAATTAGGCTCCTTATACTTATACTGTACATACATACATACATACATACCCTATGCAGCTCCTTCCTTTCTTTTTTCTTACTTATTATTATTATTATTATTATTATTATTATTATTCACAATTAATTAGGCTTCTCATACTTATACTGTACATACATACATACCCTATACAGCTCCTTCCTCTCTTTTTTCTTTTTTTTTAATTATTATTATTATTATTATTATTATTATTTACAATTAATTAGGCTCCTCATAATTATACTTATACTGTACATACAAACATACATACATACCCTATACTGCTCCTTCCTTTTTTCTTTTTTTACGTATTATTATTATTATTATTATTATTATTATTCACAATTAATTAGGCTCCTCATACTTATACTTATACTGTACATACATACATACATACATACCCTATACTGCTCCTTCCTCTCTTTTTTCTTTTTTTTTGTACTTATTATTATTATTATTATTCACAATTAATTAGGCTCCTCATACTTATACTTATACATACATACATACATACATACCCTATGCAGCTCCTTCCACTCTTTTTTCTGTTTTTTTAATTATTATTATTACTATTACTGTATTCACAATTAATTAGGCTCCTTATACTTATACTGTACATACATACATACATATATACATACCCTATACTGCTCCTTCCACTCTTTTTTCTGTTTTTTTAAATTATTATTATTACTATTACTGTATTCACAATTAATTAAGCACCTTTTTGTTTTCTCTCTAACTTTCTCTTAACTTGTTCTATGTCATACTGCTTGCCTCATTGTTTAATTATACCTCCAGACCTCACACACACTAACTTAAAAAAAAAAAAAAAGTATAGTACAGTATCTCTTATCTCCCTTATCACACTGACACACATTAAATTATTTCCTGATAAAGACAGATATTTTTTTGCTCTAATCACACCTGCTGCTGACATACGGTATTAATTATTTCCTGATAAGATGTTAATTATTTTTGCTATCACTTCCCATGTCTACGTAATAATTAATAATGCATAAGCTACAGCAGAAAGATAATTAGATAAGACACCTGGGGTATTTATTTCTCTGCTGACCTTATCTTAAAAAATTAAATAAAATGGGTAAAAACAGGAATGCCATTTAATTAAAGGGAGTAACTAATTATGGGATGTCTGAAGGCTACTGATTCCTCCAAGTTTTTAATTCTTGCATACGACCTTAATTATTATTTCATGGTGTACAGTCGGCAGCATAAGTTCGTTCCCTTCATAAATTTCCACCTACGTATGTATATGGGCTATATATATTAATGTTGTAACACAATTTGAATACACAGATGACAGATATACTTCACATATGGTAAATTACACACACATGTTTTTAGGATAGAAATTAACTGGTTCAGAATTAATGCAACTATCTGGTCATATTAGCATTATTAAGTATATAAAATGGACGCGAATTTATGCTGTCGGCTGTACATCGAATATTAAGTTACCTGCTGTGATGTATAAAAAAAAAAAAAAAAAAAAAAAAAAAATAGTCGGAAAATTGGAGGTAAATGATGAGTCCTTTAATTAAATATTGCCACGAAACACACACCAAAACCAAAGTACGATATAATAATTATGTTTTCTCCAAAGTCTGCCAGGAAATAATAATAATAATAATAATAATAATAATAACAAGAAATTAATGGTGGAAGGAGGAAACAGAAGACTCCAAATGCTCCAATTATCACATACGATCACAGCTAGGGTCCTTAATTATGGGGGAAGTTTAATTTGTGTTGGTAATTCTGGAGCAACTGAATCCTCCATTACCTCCAACAATTAAACTATTCCAAGCACCAACATCAGAACACCATTACTTAATTTTGCTCTTCTGCTGGTCAGGAATTACACTTGGTTTATTGGATATGTGTATAATTATAGTGTGTTGTATTGTGTGGTATGTACAGTCGACAGCATAAATTCGCGTCCATCTCATGTACAGTCGGCAAAAAAAGTTTCGTTACCACCCCTACATTAATTGTACTTAATACTACTAATATGACCAGATATATAAGGTTACATTTTGAACCAGTTTCTATTCTAATATGCATAATAAGAAATTTTGCATAATTATGAGAAGAATGTCTGTTATCTCTGTATTTAAATAGAGTTACAACATTACTACACTCATAATACTCATTACTATGTTGCAAATGAAGCGAACTTATGCTGCCGACTGTACATTCTTCTCTCTAGACTCTGTTCCTTATTATTAGATGATAAACTTTCCAATAAATAAGTTAACTACCATCTTTTAATTTAATGTTAACTAAAAAGAATTACCACCTTAACGTGACGTGACATTTAATTGAGGCTGTATGCAAGAAGAATATCCATGGTGTTTACGATGGTGTGGCTCTATTGTTTTTTATATGGAGCCATCGTACCGGTACCATGCCATATCGTATGTACCATGAATGTTCTTGAATACGACGGCCGGCCCTTCTTGACTTTAATTAACCGGTTGTCACGTAAGGCCGTATTAATTAAAAAACATTCGTGGTGCATACGATGGCGTGGTACCGATACGATGACTCCATAGACTATCAAGAAGCAACAGAGACATCGTACTAATACCACACCATGGATATATTCTTCATAATTAATTGTTGGCTTCTTGCATATGGATAGCCATCATAGTAATCTCATTAAAGTGAAAGTTGATATATACAGGGTGTATCGCGAGGTATATCATTAAATTACACCAGAGATATAAAATATAATTTTGAGTATATTTTGTTCTATAAAGTATGCTGTGTGTGATCTCAGTAAAGTACAAAAAACTGATAAAAACTATTTTAACTTGTGTCGTCAAATGGCGGTGAGCGTCGGAAGGAGTGGTAGCCTAATATGTTTTTCGGACCAAAGAGGTCTTATTTATTTCATCTTAATAAATTTTATCATGATTGCAATATTTATGTGATGTTCTATAACGTACATTGAATCATATTTTCAATGCAGAGGGATAATACCAGGCCTGTATAAGAAGAAAATCCGTGAAATGTAGGGAAATGCTAAGACTTGCAGGTTTGCATTATGTCGGAGTTTACCTAACCTTCAAAAGATATTAATCATATTTCGTCGAATATTATTTATACAGGCCTGGTATTATCCCTCTGCATTGAAAATATGATTCAGTGTATGTTATAGAACATCACATAAATATTGCAATCATGATAAAATTTATTAAGATGAAATAAATAAGGCCTCTTTGGTCCGAAAACAATATTAGGCTACCACTCCCTCCGACGCTCACCGCCATTTGACAACACAAGTTAAAATAGTTTTTATCAGTATTCATTGTACTTTACTGAGATCACACACAGCATACTTTATAGAAGAAAATATACTCAAAATTATATTTTATATCTCTGGTGTAATTTAATGATATACCTCGCGATACACCCTGTATATTATCTGAAATTCTGAATATATATAACTCTAAAAAAACATGTAGTGTATATTTTATTATAATAACATCTCAAAATATAAATGTGCATAAGTAGCCTAATAATTAAATTTTGGGTTGGTTTTCATAATTCGGTTTTGAGAATGTACTATGAAAGGAATTGATGATTTTATAATATTTTTCAACATTTAGTCGGGATACACATAAAAAATATGAAAGAAAATTTGTAGTATAGATATATATCAATAACATTCAGGTGTAATAATTACTTTTTTAATGTAACTTATAATTGGATTCTTATTACCTGACATCAAAACAGAATACTTTCTATTAACATATTCATTTCACAATATGTAACTTATATTACTCATTGCTTATACAGTTTTGATTATTTTTATCGGATTATAGTTCAACATATTTTTTTCGTATGTATATTTGTAGCATAATATATAAAACAATAAAATAAACATTAAATCAAAATCTAAAAGCACGTCATATACATGTATACCTAAAGGATTCTCTAGCCACATTATTACCAATGTTGCCATATATGATAAACTTTCCCTTGGTACCAAAGTTGAAATTATATAACGATTATTCAAGAGTAAATGGGGAAATTTCTACCAGACGAAATATTAAGAAGATGGCAAATATATGATTAACTTTAAGGGTAAACATGGGTAATTATTTAAGGTAAAAAACAAAACAAAAAAGGAAAATTCTGATATTGAAGTAAGTAGGGATATCTGGCCAAGTAGATCTGGCAACACTGACCCAAAGATACACAAACGAGCCAGACGACGTGACAAATATTAACATTATTCAACGATATTGTTATTATTATTGGTGTTGGTGGCTGGAAACACACAATTGACATATTATTCGGTAATTACCTATATAAATACCTAATATTCTTGGTAATATATGGTGTGTTATGTGTTATTTTAGCTCATATGTGGCCTGTGTTATGTCATTTGAGCTTGTAATGTGGCCTGTTACGTTAAATGTTAGGTTAACTTATTACGTTATTTGGGCTTAAATATGGTCTGAATTATTTTATTTTGGCTGGAATATGGTCTCATGTTATTTTAGCTCATATGTGGCCTGTGTTATGTTATTTGGGCTAACATGTGGCCTGTTTAATGTTATTCTAGGTACAGTACCTAAATTTCATTATTTGGGCTAAAATGTGGTTTGGATTATGATATTTGGGCGAAAATGTGGTCTGGATTATGATATTTGGGCTTATAGATGCCGTGTTTATCTATCTATCTATAGCTCTGACGCCTGGTTCCCTCCGGGAACTCCCCCCAAGGGGGTGGCCACGGCAGAAGTGCCTCCAGTTCTCCCTGTTCCAACACTCCCTCCTTACTTGGTCAAGCCCTCCTCTACCCCTCACATTACTCTCCTTTACATACTCTTCCACTCTGTTCCAACACTCCCTCCTCTACCCCTCACATTACTCTCCTTTACATACTCTTCCACTCTGTTCCAACACTCCCTCCTCTACCCCTCACATTACTCTCCTTTACATACTCTTCCACTCTGTTCTGCCATCTAACCGGTGGTCTGCCTCTCACACCAGGTGCCACAACTTCACTTCCATACACCTTCTTTACAAACTCCTCACCTTGCATTCTCTCTACATGTCCAAACCATCTCAATGTATTACGCTTCACTCTCTCAACCACTCCACATTCAATACCAATTGCCTTCTCACTCATACCACATCTCTCATACACACTCATTACTTTCTCCATCCCACCTAGTAAGTCCACATGCTCCTCTCAAGTAACTCATTTCCACAGCACCTATTCTAGACTGATGAGCCCTACTCCATGTCCATGTCTCCGACGCATATGTCAGTGTTGGCAGGATTATACTATTTCTTATTATTTTAATGTTTTTGTTGTCTTGTTTCAGTGGAGTGGAGCAAAGAGAGTTGTATTTATAACTTACTATAACCTACAGTATTTGTCATTTGTTGGAGTGGAGTGAGAAATTTTTATTATTTAGTCACTATAACGTCTTTGTTTGTTTGTTTGTTTGTTTGAATGGAGTGAAAAATTAGTATTATTTAGTCACCATAACGTCTTTGTTTGTTTGTTTGTTTGAGTGGAGTGAGAGATTTGTATTATTTAGTCACTATAACATCTTTCTTGTTTGTTTGTTTTTTTTTGAGTGGAGAGAAAATTGTATTATTTAGTCACTATAACGTCTTTCTTGTTTGTTTGAGTGGAGTGAGAAATTTTTATTATTTAGTCACTATAATGTCTGTGTTTGTTTGAGTGGAGTTAGAGATGCGTACATATACTTTACTATAGCGTCTTTGTTTGTTTGTTTGTTTGAGTGGAGTGATGAGAGATTTGTATTAATTAGTCACTATATCGTCTTTCTCATTTGTTTAAGTGGAGTGAGAGGTGGGTACTTCCAAGTTATAATGTGTTTATTTGTTTGTTTCAGTGGTTAGAGATGTGTACATACTGTATATATAAGTTACTACTGTATAACGTCTTTCTCATTTGTTTAAGTGGAATGAGATGTGAGTATTTGTAAGTTACAGTATAATGTGTTTCTCATTTGTTTCAGTGGAGTGAGATGTCTGTACTTCCAAGTTATAATGTGTTTATTTGTTTGTTTCAGTGGTTAGAGATGTGTATATATAAGTTACTACTGTATAATGTCTTTCTCATTTGTTTAAGTGGAGTGAGATGTGGGTACTTGTAAGTTACTGTATAATGTGTTTCTCATTTGTTTAAGTGGAGTGAGATGTCCGTACTTCCAAGTTATAATGTGTTTATTTGATTGTTTCAGTGGTTAGAGATGTGTACATACTGTATATATAAGTTACTACTGTATAACGTCTTTCTCATTTGTTTAAGTGGAGTGAGATGTCCGTACTTCCAAGTTATAATGTGTTTATTTGATTGTTTCAGTGGTTAGAGATGTGTACATACTGTATATATAAGTTACTACTGTATAACGTCTTTCTCATTTGTTTAAGTGGAGTGAGATGTCCGTACTTCCAAGTTATAATGTGTTTATTTGATTGTTTCAGTGGTTAGAGATGTGTACATACTGTATATATAAGTTACTACTGTATAACGTCTTTCTCATTTGTTTAAGTGGAGTGAGATGTCCGTACTTCCAAGTTATAATGTGTTTATTTGATTGTTTCAGTGGTTAGAGATGTGTACATACTGTATATATAAGTTACTACTGTATAACGTCTTTCTCATTTGTTTAAGTGGAGTGAGATGTCCATACTTCCAAGTTATAATGTGTTTATTTGATTGTTTCAGTGGTTAGAGATGTGTACATACTGTATATATAAGTTACTACTGTATAACGTCTTTCTCATTTGTTGCAGTGAAGTGAGATGTGGGTACTTGTAAGTTACAGTATAATGTGTTTCTCATTTGTTTAAGTGGAGTGAGATGTCCGTACTTCCAAGTTATAATGTGTTTATTTGTTTGATTGTTTAAGTGGAGTGAGATGTCCGTAATTCCAAGTTATAATGTGTTTATTTGTTTGTTACAGTGGTTAGAGATGTGTATATATAAGTTACTACTGTATAACGTCCATTTGTTTAAGTGGAGTGAGATGTCCGTAATTCCAAGTTATAATGTGTTTATTTGTTTGTTTGTTTCAGTGGAGTGAGATGTCCGTAATTCCAAGTTATAATGTGTTTATTTGTTTGTTTCAGTGGAGTGGAGTGTAGTGAGAGATGCCAGCAGTACCAGCAGGGAGTTATTATCAGCAAGGTCAGGGACCAAGCTGTTGGGACAGAGTCAAGTTGGGTTTTATGATGGGCTTCTCCGTCGGCATGGCAACAGGAGCTCTTTTTGGAGGCTTCACTGCTCTTAGGTATATTTTATTATTATGTGGACTTGCAGATTTGAGTCAATTTGTTTGTTGGTAATCTTTTTGGAGGCTTCACTGCTCTCAGGTATATTTTATTGTTATGTGGACCTTCTGATCTGAGTCAATTTGTTTACTGGTAATCTTTTTGGAAGGTTCACTGCTCTTAGGTATATTTTATTGTTATGTGGACCTTCAGATTTGAGTCAATTTCTTTGTTGGTAATCTTTTTGGAGGCTTCACCGCTCTTAGGTATATTTTATTATTACAGTACAGTAAATGGACCGCGGGATCTGAGTCAATTGTTTTCTGGTAATCTTTTTGGTGGCTTCACTGCTCTCAGGTATATTTTATTATTTTGTGGACCTTCTGATCTGAGTCAGTTTGTTTGTTGGTAATCTTTTTGGAGAGTTCACTGCTCTTAGGTATATTTTATTGTTATGTGGACCTTCTGATCGGAGTCAATTTGTTTGCTGGTGATCGTGCAGGTTCTCTGTTTGTTTTTTTCATTTGTTTGTGTTTGTTATCACTACTCTTGTTTTTTTTATTGTGGTATGTAAACTTTGTTATTACTGCACTGGACTTCCCATTGTGTTTTCCTTCAAATAATCAGTTCAATGTTATTTTCTTCTTTGCTTTAAGGGGAGATTCTTTTGTTGGTGAATTGGAAGGTCTGTGATTCTTCCAAACTATGCCAAGAAACAGATCTCTTGTTAGTACAATTGAGAGTATCTGTTTCTTGATAATTATAGTTAGGAGGAATCAGTAGACCTTCAAATTTATCAACATGAGAATCACCCCTTAAGGGACCCTGTGATGTAGTCAGAAAATTGGAGGTAAATGAGGCCTTCAAATATTGCCACGAAACACCACCCTTATGGAAGGAGCTTGTTTCGTGGCATGGTCAGGTGGAATTCAGAAGCCTCCAATTTTCACACACGAGCACAGGGTCCTTAATTCAATGAGGGATGAGCCACTGATAAGATGATACCCAACTTCACAATTAAACCCTGCTATCTAATAAATTATACCCAACTTCACAATTAAACCCTGCCATCTTATAAATTATACCCAACTTCACAATTAAACCCTGCCATCTTATAAATTATACCCAACTTCACAATTAAACCCTGCCATCTAATAAATTATACCCAACTTCACAATTAAACCTTGCCATCTAATTAATGATACCCAACTTCACAATTAAACCCTGCCATCTAATTAATTATACCCAACTTCACAATTAAACCCTGCCATCTAATTAATGATACCCAACTTCACAATTAAACCCTGCCATCTAATAAATTATACCCAACTTCACAATTAAACCCTGCCATCTTATAAATTATACCCAACTTCACAATTAAACCCTGCCATCTTATAAATTATACCCAACTTCACAATTAAACCCTGCCATCTAATTAATGATACCCAACTTCACAATTAAACCCTGCCATCTTATAAATTATACCCAACTTCACAATTAAACCCTGCCATCTTATAAATTATACCCAACTTCACAATTAAACCCTGCCATCTAATAAATTATACCCAACTTCACAATTAAACCCTGCCATCTAATTAAAGGTTCAATGTTAATGGTAATAATATTTTTCAGGTATGGCCTACGAGGAAGAGAATTGATGAACAATGTTGGGAAGGTGATGTTACAATCGGGCGGCACTTTTGGTACCTTCATGTCCATTGGTGCTGGTATACGATGTTGAAGAGTTGGATAAGGGGTATATATATTTTGTACTTTATCATCATAGTAATATAGTTGTTTGTAAATCTATTGTTTTATAGTATTGTACTCTCCTGGACATTGTAAACTTAGAGAGAAATCATTATGGGATTTTATGAATTTTACTCACTTTTGTTGTAGAATGGAAAAAGATTACCTGTATTATATTGTTCAGTTTTAGGTAAGGTGTGTTGTGGTGATTTGGCCTCTATGTTGCCATTCTCATTACCTAAAAAAACAAAGAGTAAAGTATGTATGTTTTCTTTCAGCAAGACGAGAGCAATGAGTTGTTGCATTAGTACTGTTAGTGTTCACATTTCTTTTCTCAGTGGTTTGGAACTCTTCATTGCATGGTAACTTTATTGGGAAGGACAACACTTTATAACCTCAGTTGGCTACTTGGTCTGTATGGCATAGCTCAGTAGAATCCATTTCTGACAATTTCTTGAACACAGTCTTTTTTTTAGGACAACCTCTTCATTATTCCTTCTTCAGTGACACGGAATCTAATATTCTTTTATTTACATTCTTTGTGTTACTTTCCCATACATGAACTTTTCAAAAGAAGGAAGTTTGTAAAATGTGGTTACATTACAGCTTTGCCAATGTCTAATGAAAATATACTGATGATAATACTGTACATATTAGTAATGTGATAAAATGTACTGTATATATACTGTATAATTATTTAGAGAATAATTTCCATATTAAGCTTGCAAAACGTAATATATTTAAGCATTGTAATCATGTGGCTTAAAGATGTTATGTGTAAAAAAAGGATATATTCACAATAGTGAGTGTGATTCATCAATAAATGCTGAACCCCATTTTAATTAATATGTGCAGTTCACTTAATTGTAACTCCTCAGAGTAGGAAATTTTCCAGTGACATACCATAGTGTAATAAAATGTCCAGTTTAGTCGAAGTAGAATATATATTTTCCAAGGTGAAGGTTGTAGTGTAGAAATGGGTTTAAACTTTGTTCCAGTCTGTAGTGCTCCAGATATAAAACAAAATATATCACCAGGTTGTTGTTGTTGTTGAAGTTCCTCAAGCTGTCTGGCCGAGCAGCCCTGAGCTCCTGAGGAAGGCCATGGCTTGAGCCGGGCTTTCCCACAGTGCCCTCAGAGAGTGTATGTTGTGTTGTTGGCGAGTGTGGTTGTGTACATTGCAGTCTTCCATAATGTGTTTAATAGAATGGGGTGTTGTGTTGCATCCCCGACAGGCATCCACAATGGCTCCATCCAGCTTCTTCTGATATGTCAGAAGGGCCGGGTGGTGGCCACATTGCAGCCTGTCCAGGTGGACTCAGTCCTCAAGGGGAATAGAGGATTCAGATGGGTGGATGTCAGGAGGTCGTGCATACAGCTGGGGGTTGTTTTTGAGTGTTTGGATATGAGTGATTTGAATATAGATATGTTTCTGGAGACTGGTTTTGGGTGGGCAGGGTGTGAGAGATGATGGTATCGTGTACTGGGTGTTGTTTTGATGTTCCTTGGCATGTGTGGGTGTTCTGCCATGTAGTGTAGTGGGTGTGAAGGCTGCAGCAAGTATTTGTGAGCCTCTCATGTCAAAATGATCCTTGATATTGAGGACTTTGGTTTCATGATGTAAGTGGTCTGTAGGTGTTGTAGCTGTGCAGCCTGTGATTATCTTTTGGGCTCTATTCTATATGGTCTGAAGGGTGTTGAGATGAGTTTCAGTGAGGTTTGAGGCCCAGGCAGGGCTTGCATAATCCATCACTGATCGGATATATTGTTTGTACACTGTGGTTTCTTTGTTGTGTCCAAATGTTGTGCTGGCAAGTGATCTGAGGGCTTTATGCCTTTGCATGCATTTGTTTTTGATGGTTGTGATGTGTTGTTTGAATGTCATGGATGTATTGTATGTTATGCCAAGTATTTTGTGTGTGTGTGTGTGTGGTATATGTGTGTTGATTATGGTGAGGTGTGGTGTGTAGCGGTGTTCTGCGTTCCAGTTGGTGAGTAGGGAGACAGTTGACTTGGTGGGTGCTATTTTAAGTCTGTTTGTGGTGAACCAGGCAGTGAGTGTGTTGAGGTAGGGTTGGAGGATGTGAGTGGCTGTGTCTGCATTTCTGTGTGTACATGTGAGTGTTATGTCGTCTGCGTTGGAAGCTACGGGTATTTGTGGTGCCTGAGGTGTTGGTAGGTCATGCATGTATAAATTGAAAAGGGTGGGTGACAACAGAACCTTGGGAGACACAGTTGGTGAAACTTTTAATGTTAGATGACTGACAGGTGTTAGTCAGAATTATGCAGAATGTTAGAAATCTTTTTCAGTTGCTTAAGGAGAAAATACACACTTGGTATATTAGAGTGTCTTGATTGCTCCAAAGTATGCCAGGAAACAAGACCAGATTATGGACCCCCATGATGTAGTCAGAAAATTGTAGGTTAGCGAGCCCTTCAGATATTGCCACAAAACACCAACTAGCTTACTTTAAAGGAGTTTGTTTCGTGGCATAGTCAGGAGGAATCAGAAGCCACCAACTTTCATACACAATCATAGGTCCCTTAACAAAAGTAATGGTGTCCTGTTGTTTGGAATTGTTAGAGGAATCGGTTGCTCCAGATTTACCAACACTACTATTCCCTTACTGGATTATGGGATCATCTGCTACAAGTAAATTGAGAGGTAACACAATTCCTTCAAACTATGTCAGGAAATACATTGCTTCAGTATATGATTGTACTAGACTTTCACCATATGATGTAACCTGATCCATTAATGGGAACTTTAGGTAAACAACTGAGGAGTAAGCTAAACGTTTATTATCTTCATAACAGACATTTTTTATAATTTTCATGACAAAGACTGCATATGATCAGACAGTTAATTATAAATACAATAAAGTATTAAATTTGATAATGAATGTAAAGAGGCCTGGGATAGAGTTGTTTATGAAGATATTTTGACTTACAGTATTTTCCCAGTCACCTCAGTTAATATTCTCTCTTTGTACGGATCTTAAGGGGATGGTCTACTTTTGATTCCTTGGAGCGTCTTGATTCCTCCAAAATATGTCAGGAAATAAGACCAGATTAACAAAAATAATGGTGGCCTGTTGCTTAGAATAGTTCGGAGGAATCAGTTACTCCAGATTTACCAACCCTGAACTTCCCCCTTAAAAGCCAATAATGTGATTTAAAGCATCAGACACAGATGATTATAATGTACAGTAAGCAGCAGAAATTCGCCCCACTCAGCTCTAGTCCATACCTTATATCAAGAGGAATGAATTTTTGCATATATCTGCTCACATAATATTTAGGATTAGCCATTTAAAAATTACTTTTCAACTTTAATACAGTGTTACCAGATCACCAGGCTCCTCTCACTCAAGGCATGAAGGAAGTATGGAAATATAAGCTTTAAGGGGGTGCGGGAATAGGGGGACAGGCTTGGGGGGGGGGTTTAGGGGGTGCGGGAGTAGGGGACAGGCTTGGGGGGGTAGGGGGCTGCAGGAATAGGGGACAGGCTTTCTACCCCCCCCCATCCACAAGCCTGTCCCCCTATTCCTGCACCCCCCAAACCCCCCCCCAAGCCTGTCCCCCTATTCCTGCACCCCCCAAACCCCCCCTGTCCCCTACTCCTGCACCCCCTTAAGGGCTTGTAAACTGAAAAAACATAAAAGTATATTAATTTACCCACTGGATATGGTATTTCTGTATGGTGAATATGGTTACTCGATTAACTTTCACGTCATCTTTTAAGAAGTGCTGGGCGAGGCGACACAACTTTTGCACCATAAGTTGGCTTCATTTCCACCTGTATATGTATGAGCTATAGTGAAGTTGTAACACAATTTGAATGCAGAGATGACATACATACATACATACTTCTCACTTATTAAATAACACATGTTGTTAGAATAGAAATTGGTTCAGAATTCAACTATCTGGTCATATTAGTATTATTAAGTACATGAGGTGGACACGAATTTATGCTGCCGACTGTACATGAGTATCCGTTAATTTTGGATTCACTATAATTGGTATACAGAATTTTCAAGTTCCATACAGAAAGAGATAAGAGACAACTGTATAATACTATACTTTATATAGCATACATATATAATATTACACATACAGTACTTATATATATAATTCCATCATTTTAAGACAAGAGAAAAAGCTCTTATTATAATATAAAAACTCAACTATGACATAAAAGTACATACAAAAATATTATTAAACAAATACCCTTGCTAGATTTATTCATTTTGAGACTCGCAGCAGGTCTAGTATGTGTTTCTAAAAGTTTTGGGTTAATTGCAGATTCTATAATACTTTGAAAACTTTTATATGTAGAACAATGAAGAAGCTGAATACTTAACATTAATTACATACAGTATACAAACATACAATATAATCATCAGGTTTTATCAGGAGGTAAGAGGTTGTTGTTGTTGTTGTTGTTGTTGAACTGGAGACACAAGATTTATTTAACAGTTGTGCCCCCCCCAAAAAAACGATACCCATTTTCATCTTCTTAAAGTGGAAGTGGAGTTTTGGTAAATCTGGAACAACCGATTCCTCCAAACTCTTTCAAGCAACAGGTCTCCATTATTTTTGTTAATCTGGTCCTGTTGTTTCCTGGCATACTTTGGAGGAATCGGTAGCCTTCCCATTTACCAAAAACTTATGATCCCATTTAAATTCAAAGTGTGAGTAATGATTCTTATGACCCACAAACCCAAGTAATTACCCTACATCTTTCTAAGGGAAGTAATTTATTGTAGTCAAACTGGAAGGCTACTGATTCTTCCAAACTGCACAAAAAAGAAAGCAAAGTACTATACCTCAAAATACAATCAAGGAATTTGTTTTATAGGATAGTTTGGGGGAATCTGTAGCCCTCCAGTTTGACCACACAATACTACTTCAATAAATGCATAAAAAATGTACTGTACAGTCTGTATAACTTCTAGTGGATGGTATTGTATTATCATCAGCTAAATATTGTAAAGTTTATCAGTGACTGGTCAAAGAGTTTATCATTAAGCGGCCATGAGTCATCCCTCAGTCAGTGGGCAGTATGCAAGAACATCCGTCGTGTTGATGATGGCGTGGTACCGGTACGACGACTCCAAACTGAGCCGTCGTACCGGAACCACGCCATGGACGACACCACGGATGTTCTTGCATATGACCCAAACATTTACAAGGCAGAAGCCACATACAATATCAGCTGAGGACATTAAGCTACAAAATACACACACACACACACACACACATATATATATATAATTATAATTTCTTTAAGTAAAATTAGAGCGAGTATATCATGGAGGGCCAATGTTTACGTTATAGATAAGGCCCCCACACAAGGAGTCCTACACAAGGCACTCCAAAGCACAATAGATCAACCCCATACAGTGACCCTTCTTTATTATTCGCTGTACATTCTGCCTCGGACGTGTTCCTGACCTCTTCCTCTTGTGTTCCAGGGCCATATTCAATACAGTAATGGTTATGGTGTTGACAATGGGGTGCTAACAATACAATAACTCCATAGACAAACAACATAGTCATAGTGCCAATTCCACAGTGGTTTGTTTTGGGTTTGCAAGCACCATAACGAACAAAACTGAACTGTGTAAATGGCTCATAAGTGAATTATTGGATGAATTTGATTACTCCACTATGAAACTATGGTAATAATGGAACTACCTGACAGATTTTGTGGATATGGAGACTGAGTTTGTTGGATATAATTAAGACTGACAAGTGTGGTTGGTTGGGGAGGATCATAACAAACCAAAGACACTGTGGAATCGACCCTAAGACTGACAAGTGTGGTTGGTTGGGGAGGATCATAACAAACCAATGCCACTGTGGAATCGACCCATTGTACCGGTACCACACTATCTTCAACACCACCGATATATTTGCATACGGCCCATGGTATAGGATGGTCTCTGTCGCCTGGCATTACGATGATGGTTTTCATTGTCTCGTTCTTAGACATTGTAGTATTGTAAATTATCCTCTAGCAGACAATAACTACCACTGTATATATTAATCTGGTGTTCCTGTTATTCAAAAAACTACCGTTATTGAGATTAGCAATTCCGTAATAACTACCCCGGTCCTAAATTATCTCTGCGATATTTGTTTGTGTTCATGTTGTCAAAAGTCTATTCAACATCAAGATTCTATCACCGGGCAGCTTCTAAGTTCATATGGCACAAAACCACATTCGAGTAAAAATGTGTACGGTAGAAGGCCCATGTGGTTCTTGTAGATGAGTTTGTACAGTACCCAGGGTTGACAGACGAGTTGAAAATATCCCTTCAATATTATACCAAGGAAGCTACTCAAATAATTATCACTACAGTATATCCCACTGATTAATATTCCAATGTAGTTTTTCCATTCTTTTCATTATACTGGCAAGAGTGATCAAAAGTTATAATTAATTGTAGCATATACACTTTTTCTCAAGGAATTTCTGCACAATTTGTTATAATTTTACCATCCACCATTTTCAAAAGTTAACTTAATTTGGTATTTTATCCTACAACTCTGGGTGAACTCTTGACTTACTAACAAACAAGGCAACTGGTTACACTACTAAAATTTAAAACATATAAAATAGACAAAAATTAATTCCATAATGATTGTAATAAAACACAACAAAACATAAGAAAACATATATATTGATTCAAGAAAAAATGACAATAACATACTGACAGAAATCAACCAAGGGTAACTAATTATTGGATATAAATTGATACTATATATTAATTTGAAAAATACAGTACAGTACTGTACTCCCATAATAATTGCAATATAACAGAAAATTAGGGTTAATACTATACTGATAAAATAAAACACAAAGTACAGTAAAAATGATAAAGTACAATAAAATAGAATCTATTATTATACGCATGAATCTTGATGTCTGGGATAAGTGAACAAATGCAGTGCAATACACGTATCAACAATTAAATCGAGTCCCAAACAAGTATGTGTTGTCTGCTATAGAAAGTAACCCATTTCATAAAGCACTTCTAAACATTATGTAACTCTCTTTTAAACACATGACTTATACTAACTTAACTCCCTCATACAAAAACACTGCAAATTATGTATGTTAGTGAACCCCTCGTTATATGTTGGGTATTATGAAACTGGTCATTCTGGAGCAACTGATTCCTCCAAACTATTCCAAGCAACATGTCACCATTATTTTTGTTATCCTGGTCCTGTTTGTTTCCTGGCATACTTTGGAGGAATCAAGGCACTCCAATGTACTAAATGTTTACTATCTATCCCCTTAAAATACCAAGAGCTGAATAAAGTTAACGGAAAGCATTAAAAGGCACAACAATAACATGCAATTAGATTCATGTGTTTTGAACCGTTACTCAATTACGGACCTTATGATCGTGTATGAAAATTGGAGGCTTCTGATTCCTCCTGACCATGCCACGAAACAAGCTCCTTCCATATAGGTGTGTGTGTTTTGTGGCAATATTTGAAGGACTCGTTTATCTCCAATTTTCAGTAGGGCTGGGCAGGAACCGGTACCAGAACCGGTTCTAGCGATTCTTGATGATTTATCTTGGAATCGGTTCTCACCTCCGAACCGGTTCCACCAATAGTAGTTGTTGTGTGCCTGTGTGCCTTATTTTTCTTTTATAAAGCTATGATTTGGTAAATTGGTACGATATATTTTCCTTCAGAAAATTTAAAAATTAATATTAATCATTCTTATTACAAAAACAAAAATTTAATGCACTTGCTGTTCGTATCAGTCGGCAAATTAAGGCTTTAAAACAGCATTAGACAGCAATTATATAACATTGTCAGTTAATATTAGGGACCGGTTCCAGCGGTTCCATTCGGTTTGAGAACCGGAACCGTCGGTTCCAGATTTAACGGTTCTTGCCCAGCCCTAATTTTCAGACAACATCACACACAGGGTCCCTTGAGAACAATTGTGTTAGTGAATTACTTCCCTGTATTCTGTACTATATTATACTGTACTGAGGGAGTTCATGTGATTACGTACTGTGCATACACCAAGTCATGTACAGTCACGGCACATAGTCCTTGATCACTCTTCCCCTTACACCCTGGTCACGGACTATGTGCCGTTGACTGTACTCAGGTAATATAACTGGAAACTTACTGTGTATATCCAGTTTATTGTGCATTTTTGTTGTTGTTGTGGTTGTAGTTCTGGTTAGCTCAGTTCTTCCTAGTGTTTACATATATGCCAAAACAGTATAACTAACCTGGCATCCTTTTGTATAACTTGTATATTTAGTAAAGTATCTAATGTTATGTATGTATGTATGTATGTTGTTTGAAGGGGTTTAGTAACTTTGTGGTGGTGGCTTGGCATCAGTGTAATAAGTAGTGGGGTGTATTAACATTGTAACCAAGTGTATGTATGTATGTATGTATGTATGTATGTTGTCTGAAGGAGTTTAGTAATTTGGTGGTGGTTTGGAGTCAGGGTAGTAAGTAGCGGGTGGTTTGGAGTCAGGGTAGTAAGTAGCGGGTGGACTGGCATCACTATAGGGTGGTGGGTGTTCGATGTGTGGTGCTGAAAAACCTCCTTGGTCATTCAGGGACATATGGATCTGACCCTTAGTGCGCTTCATCTGAAATATATATATATATAATATTAATAGTGATGATGAAGGTTATACTGTACTGTTTTTATTAGTGTTAGGCCAATATAATGACCCCTAAGGATATTGCAAGACTAAATGGCATTGATTATTGAGTTGCACATCATTGAAAGCCATTTGGATAGTAGGAAACTTCAATGTTTGCTTCCCATTTAGTTTTCATTAACACTAGTTCAATAATGTGTGTGAATTAGACACATATTAGTCTCACAGTACCCTCAGGAATTATATTAAATACAAATAATTTCAATAAAGTTATTTGTACGACCCTTTCTCTCCAGGGATATTGACACACACACACACACACACACACACACACACACACACACACACACACACACACACACACACACACACACACACACACACTCACTCACTCACTCACTCACTCACTCACTCACTCACTCACTCACTCACTCACTCACTCACTCTCCCTCTCCCTCTCCCTCTCCCTCTCTCTCTCTCTCTGTCTCTGTCTCTGTCTCTGTCTCTGTCTCTGTCTCTCTCTCATACACACTTTCTTATACAATAATTCACCATATCGTACAGTCTATAGTATTATGGGCCGTATGCAAGAACATCAGCGGTGTTGACTATGGCACGGTACCGATACGATGACTCTTTAATTTATCTATGGAGCCATCCGACCAAACCACACCACCGTATACACCACAAACGTTCTTGAATAATATGGTCCTACTACTTACATCAAAATAGTGGGCGCGGATGATCAGCAGGAAGTAGGTCTCCAGGAATATAATACCGGAGAAGAGAGCGACGAAGATGATGACGACAATCCATATGTTAAGGTACATGAAGACTCCCACGATAATCAAAGACAAGATGAGGATTAAAATGATCTGGATCAGGTACATCACCATCATGGGAATCATGAAGCGTGTTTTTTGCTGGAAAGAAAAAGAAAAAATACTGTAGGTGGAAAGAAAAAGAAAAAATACTCTAGGTGGAAAGAAAAAGAAAAAATACTGTAGGTGGAAAGAAAAAGAAAAAAAACTGTAGGTGGAAAGAAAAAGAAAAAATACTGTAGGTGGAAAGAAAAAGAAAAAATACTCTAGGTGGAAAGAAAAAGAAAAAATACTGTAGGTGGAAAGAAAAAGAAAAAATACTCTAGGTGGAAAGAAAAAGAAAAAATACTCTAGGTGGAAAGAAAAAGAAAAAATACTGTAGGTGGAAAGAAAAAGAAAAAATACTGTAGGTGGAAAGAAAAAGAAAAAATACTGTAGGTGGAAAGAAAAAGAAAAAATACTGTAGGTGGAAAGAAAAAGAAAAAATACTGTAGGTAGAATCATACACTTAATTAAGGACCCATGTGATGTAGTGTACAGTAGTAAGAAAATTGGAGGTTAGGGAGTCCTTGAAACATTGCTACGAAACACCACGTACATTGAAGGAGCTTATTCGTGGCATTGTCAGGAGGAATCAGAAGCCACCAGGTCTAATACACATTCACAGGGTCCTTAAAGGGGAAATTTTGTTGGTAAATCTGGAGCAACTGAATCCTCCAAACTATTCCACGTAACAGAACACCATTATTTTTGTACATCTGGTCCTGTTTCCTGGCATATGTTGGAGGAATCAAGGCACTCCAATGTAACAAAAGTGAATTACCCCTTTAAGTTTTCTGGGTTACTGTTTCATTGTAAATATTCATAACAATTAAGTGATTGTGTTTTGTGATATTCTTATAGATATTCATAACAGGTTAGTGATTGTGTCAGTGATATTCTTATAGATATTCATAACAGGCGATTGATAATTTCAGTGATATTCTTAGTTATTTCAAAGCCTTATCCTCCTCAGCTGTTGTTGAAGTTCCTCCAGCTGTCTGGCTGAGCAGCCCTGAGCTCCTGAGGAAGGCCATGGCCTGTGCAGGGCTTTCCCACAGTGCCCTCATAGAGTGTATGTTGTGTTGTTGGCAAGTGTGGTTGTGTACTTTGCAGTCTTCCATAATGTGTTTAATAGAATGGGGTGTTGTGTTGCATCCCAGACAGGCATCCACAATGGCTCCATCCAGCTTCTTCTGATATGTCAGAAGGGCCGGGTGGTGGCCACATTGCAGCCTGGCCTCACGGGGAATGGAGGATTCAGATGGGTGGATGTCAGGAGGTCGTGCATACAGCTGGGTGTTGTTTTTGAGTGTTTGGATGGACTGATGAGTGATTTGAATATAAATATGTTTCTGGAGACTGGTTTTGGGTGGGCAGGGTGTGAGAGATGATGGTATCGTGTACTGGGTGTTGTTTTGATGTTCCTTGGCATTTGTGGGTGTTCTGCCATGTAGTGTAGTGGATGGTGTGGATTTGTGAAGGCTGCAGCAAGTATTTGTGAACCTCTCATGTCAAAATGATCCTTGATATTGAGGACTTTGGTTTCATGATGTAAGTGGTCTGTAGGTGTTGTAGCTGTGCAGCCTGTGATTATCTTTCGGGCTCTATTCTATATGGTCTGAAGGGTGTTGAGATGAGTTTCAGTGAGGTTTGAGGCCCAGGCAGGGCTTGCATAATCCATCACTGATCAGATATATTGTTTGTACACTGTGGTTTCTTTGTTGTGTCCAAATGTTGTGCTGGCAAGTGATCTGAGGGCTTTAAGCCTTTGCATGCATTTGTTTTTGATGCCTGTGATGTATTGTTTGAATGTCATGGATGTGTTGTATGTTATGCCAAGTATTTTGGGTGTGTGTGTGTGTGTGTGTGTGGTATAGGTGTGTTGTTTATGGTGAGGTGTAGTGTGTAGCGGTGTTCTGCGTTCCAGTTGGTGAGAAGGGTGACAGTTAACTTGGTGGGTGCTATTTTAAGTCTGTTTGTGGTGAACCAGGCATTGAGTGTGTTGAGGTAGGGTTGGAGGATGTGAGTGGCTGTGTCTGCATTTCTGTGTGTACATGTGAGTGTTATGTCGTACACACCTAAATGCAGACACAGCCACTCACCTGTTGACTTACATGACGACTAAACATACAAAGAACTACTGTCAACTCACCTTCAAAATTCCATGAATGAGAAGACTACTGAAGGTGATCTGGAGGGATGCAATGATCAACGAACAAATGGGACCACTAATAACTGGAAAAGAATAAAGTAACATTCTCAATTAATTAGATTTACACCGTGATTTTTTTTTTTTTTATTCAGGTGGTACAATAAATAAAAAAAAAAAAAAAAAAAAAAAAAAATAATAATAATAATAATCATGCTTCTAATATAAAAATAAATAAAATAATTATAATAATACACAACAATTTTCTGTGAAGGAGTGTCTCTTGATATATATATTTTTTTGCATATGGTTAACAAACAGTTTATAATACAATAATAACAATACAGTAAGATCTCGCATCTAACGAATAATAGGTGCCAAAAAAGGTGTGTTAGATACGAATACATAAACATATGGCGGAAATTATAATCGGTACCAAAAATACAACTGAAACTCAATTAGCTTGTATTTACGGTATACAGTAATAAAAAATATATATACAAGAAATGTGTAAAAATAATCAAGAAACATGTAAAATAATAAAGAAATGAGGGATGAATTCTGTACGCGGCAGCAAGGGACACACGTTATCACTTATCAAATGTCACTCCCTCCACCACATCCTCCATCACCATCCTCCACCACATCCTCCATCACCATCCTCCACCACATCCTCCATCACCATCCTCCACCACATCCTCCATCACCATCCTCCATCACCATCCTCCACCACATCCTCCATCACCATCCTCCACCACCATCCTCCATCACCATCCTCCACCACATCCTCCACCACATCCTCCACCACCATCCTCCACCACATCCTCCACCACCATCCTCCACCACATCCTCCATCACCATCCTCCATCACCATCCTCCACCACATCCTCCATCACCATCCTCCATCACCATCCTCCATCACCATCCTCCACCACATCCTCCACCACATCCTCCATCACCATCCTCCACCACATCCTCCACCACCATCCTCCATCACCATCCTCCATCACCATCCTCCATCACCATCCTCCACCACATCCTCCACCACATCCTCCATCACCATCCTCCACCACATCCTCCATCACCATCCTCCACCACATCCTCCACCACATCCTCCATCACCATCCTCCCTCACCATCCTCCACCACATCCTCCATCACCATCCTCCACCACATCCTCCACCACATCCTCCATCACCATCCTCCACCACATCCTCCACCACATCCTCCACCACATCCTCCATCACCATCCTCCATCACCATCCTCCACCACATCCTCCATCACCATCCTCCACCACATCCTCCACCACATCCTCCATCACATCCTCCACCACATCCTCCATCACCATCCTCCACCACATCCTCCATCACCATCCTCCATCACCATCCTCCACCACATCCTCCACCACATCCTCCATCACCATCCTCCACCACATCCTCCACCACATCCTCCATCACCATCCTCCATCACCATCCTCCACCACATCCTCCATCACCATCCTCCACCACATCCTCCACCACATCCTCCATCACCATCCTCCACCACATCCTCCACCACAGTCGTCACTGAGATACCATAGGGTCAAGACCTTTCCGCTCCCGTGACCCCTCGCCGACCTTGGATAGCCAACAGTTCAACGGAAGTGTTGAGTACACAATTAGTTAATTATATCCTAGTCTCTTCTCTTCTATTAGCAAACTAGAGATATAAATTGCATAATTTCCTATTAGATTCCTACGTTGATTCTTTAGTATATTTATTAACCATTTAAGCTGAATATTACTGTTTCAGATTTCTCTCCTTCCATTATTATTATTTACCCAGATAATTAGTAGAAGTTCGCCGTCGGAACATAGAGAAACCCTCCCTGCTTAACTTTTAGTCATATATGTAAAGTGTACATCAGTTATCTTTATATATATTCCATTCTTTCTTTGTTGTGTATAGCATACTCGTTTATTCGTATCGTTGTAACTGTAAAGACTGTCTGGAACAGTAGAAACTCTCCCTAGGGAACCACTGTCCTTGACTCAGCCCACAAGACCCTAGAGAGCTTATTCACACTTAATTGTTCGCCAGTACTTTCCTTGCTCGTTTTGCATATTTCCATTCTCGTGGGTGTGTAAACGCGTGTTTTCGGTACGCTATATATTTAATTTGCTAACTATCTTTAAAAGAAAAAATATATATATTTATTGTTATTAAAATCTTGCACTAACGCTCCATAGATACTAACCTGACCTACCCTCCTGTCACTAATCCCTTTTTATCCCTACACACCTTTGTCCCACCTCACCTTGCCCTACCCCGTACCTGTCCCTCCTTTACTTCTTACCCCCTCCACCACTCCCACCTCACCTCACCTCACCTAACCCGTCCTGTGCCCGCTTTCACTCCGCCCCCCCCCCTCTCCCATTCTCTGCCTTCTTTATCCCTACACACCTTTGTCCAACCTCTGAAACAAATACGGCATCCTAGCGATACTTATTGGTTTACTAGTCAGGCGACCTCTCGAAAGTCCTAGAAAGCGCACGTTGTATTAATTAGTTTTGTTATTTAACGTCTATGCTGCGTGGTTCTGAAGTATTCAAACCCAGCACACGTTATATTAAATTGGTCAAATTGTCGTTTATACTGGTGACGTATAATTAGTTTTGTTATTTAACGTCTATGCTGCGTGGTTCTGAAGTATTCAAACCCAGCACACGTTATATTAAATTGGTCAAATTGTCGTTTATACTGGTGACGTATAATTAGTTTTGTTATTTAACGTCTATGCTGCGTGGTTCTGAAGTATTCAAACCCAGCACACGTTATATTAAATTGGTCAAATTGTCGTTTATACTGGTGACGTATAATTAGTTTTGTTATTTAACGTCTATGCTGCGTGGTTCTGAAGTATTCAAACCCAGCACACGTTATATTAAATTGGTCAAATTGTCGTTTATACTGGTGACGTATAATTAGTTTTGTTATTTAACGTCTATGCTGCGTGGTTCTGAAGTATTCAAACCCAGCACACGTTATATTAAATTGGTCAAATTGTCGTTTATACTGGTGACGTATAATTAGTTTTGTTATTTAACGTCTATGCTGCGTGGTTCTGAAGTATTCAAACCCAGCACACGTTATATTAAATTGGTCAAATTGTCGTTTATACTGGTGACGTATAATTAGTTTTGTTATTTAACGTCTATGCTGCGTGGTTCTGAAGTATTCAAACCCAGCACACGTTATATTAATTTGGTCAAATTGTCGTTATTATCGTTTATTCTGGCGACGTAGAGAAATTCCAACCCAAGGCGTGCCTAATCCCTGTACCCTACCTCACCTCACCTGTGCCTTTCCGGCACTATACCTGTGACCTCGCCCCCAACCCTACTTTCCCTCCCCCTCCCATACTGACCTCACCCATCCTGTGCCCCCTGGGACATACAGGCTACACTCCTTCCCCCCTCTACAACTTCACCCCTACCTCTCCCACGTCCCCTTTCACTTCGCCCACTCCCCTCCCTTTCTCTGCCTCCCCCATCCCACTCCTTTCGTTGCTGTTTTCTCTCCCCGTCTCCCAATCTATAAAATGCCTTCAAATCTCAAACCTTGCAACGCGTGCAACGGGAGATTTGCGGGTCAGTACTTCACTGATTACTTCTCCTCCCCTATTTGTCGGCTCTGCGAGATGATGAAGATAGTCGAGGAAACAAGAGAAGAAAATCGCCAGTTGAAAAGGAAGTATGACTCACTACAGGAGTTTGTCTCATTGAACATAGCTACGGGTATGCAAGAAGAACCTCCACTCTATTCACAGGTAACCAGAGGCACACATGCTACACCCACCCGTCTCACGCCATTAACCCGCCCACATCGGATTATTATCAATGCCCCTGGGATCACGACCCCTACCGCTCCTATCTCCACACCTACACCCGCCCCTACACATGTTGCCACCCAACCAACCAACTCACCACGTTTGTCCACCGGGACAAACACAAGCGAAACTAGACAGGTGACTGCTCCCAGAACCTACTTACCAATAATAACTTCCAACCGATACCAGGTACTGACTGAGCCCATGGAGGATGAGGAAGAAACCCGATTAATTGGGGACTCCATAATCCGTGGTCAACTGGAAGAGTTCTGTGGTAGAGCCCCTAATAACCGTAAACGTTATTGTATACCAGGAGCAGGTATTGACGACATCACCGCGGCCCACCAAGACATTACTGTGAATGCCACCAACAACACATGCTTCATTCTTCATACGGGAACAAACGACCTCAAGCGGACAAGATCAGAAGAACTAATGGAAAAATACCGAGAAGCCATTCGACGATACAAGAATAACTCTAATCACATCATAATTTCCGGGATCCTGCCGAGGATAAATGCAGACAACAGGTTTTATAACCTGGCGTATAGTACGAACAGCCGATTAAAGACACTTTGTTCACAGGAAGGAATAGAATTCATCGACCATTGGGACAATTTTTATAATAATCCTATTCTCTTCCAAAAAGACGGACTACACCTAAACGGTGTTGGGGCAGCACGTCTCGGTAGACTACTAAATGATGCTGTTCAAAACTACAGATCAAAAAACGCAGCACAGCCGAACACAACGCCCGTAACGTAAACAATAAACCCTCATACAACTCGACATCGACGACAGTCTGTTTTTTCAATGCACGGAGTATACGTAATAAATTTACCGACCTAGAAGCCTTAGTAAGTACAGAAAATTATGATATAATTGGCATCGTGGAATCCTGGATAAATACAGCCTGTAGAGATTACCTAGCAGAATATGCCATACCAGGATATAACATATTTAGTAACGAAAGAACAGTTCGTAACGGAGGTGGTGTAATTTTGTATGTAAAAAGTAGTTTTCACCCGCTACGAGTGAATAGGCCAGAAATAGATAATATAGACGCATGCTATATACAATTACGACACCGTTCATGCAAAACGATATTGGGCCTCATATATAGACCACCTAATCAATCAACAAACACCGATTCAGTTCTCTACGACAGTTTAGCTGAAATCTGTTGTGAGGATGATTGTATAATTTTTGGCGATTTTAACCTACCAGTACAGAAGTGGGGTGATAATTTAATTTCACATTCTGGCCACGATTTGTACACAAATTTAAACGAAAGTGCACTAAGCCAACGTGTAACGTTTCCTACGAGAGGAAACAATATCCTAGATATTATTCTTACTACCAATGACAACTTAGTTAAGGATGTTAAAGTCGGACATGAATTTAGTTCTAGCGATCACAGAATTATAACATTTGAAATTAATATATCAAAGACAGAAGAAAACGCGAGCACAGAAAAAGTACCTAATTTTAAAAGGGCGAACTTTAATAAACTAAGATGTACCTTAGGTAACACAGATTGGACTGCTGTAACAGAAGCCCCAGACATCAACGCCTCATGGGAATTATTTGTAAATAACCTAAATTGTGCTGTGAAATCATGTATACCGTACCGTGATAGACGTTCACCGGGAAAATTTAAACCCAAATGGTGGAATAACGAGATTCACACGAACCTATTAGCCAAAAAACGAGCCCATAAAAAATTCAAAGAAACACAAGACGAGTCAGATAAGCAGGAATTCGACAGACTTAGACGAATAATTAAAAAGCAAATCAAACAAAGTAAGAAAGAGTTAGAGAATCATATTGCAAAACTTAGTAAATCAAACCCGAAGGAATTCTATAGTTACATAAGAAAAAAGAAAGTGCTAACTTCAGTAATTGGTCCACTTGCAAATAACAATGACGAATATACCGATAATGAAGTAGAAATGGCTACCATACTAAATGATTATTTTGCATCAGTATTCAATGAAGAAAATACAACAGAAGCACTACCAGTCCCGACCGTACAAGTAAATGACATAAGTCTAGATAACTGCGAACTTGATGAAAGTAACATTATAAGTGCTATTAATGCCATCAATGTAAATAAAACACCGGGACCAGATAAAATTTCCCCGAGAATCTTGAAGGAAGCGAAGTTCGAGTTAGCCAAGCCACTTTCCGTTATATTTAAGAAATCATTAAAAACGGGGAAAGTACCAAGCGAATGGAAAACAGCTAACGTAACACCTATATTTAAGAAAGGAATTAAGTCACTACCCGGTAATTATCGACCCATAAGCCTAACATCGGTAGTCTGTAAACTAATGGAAACCATTATCAGGGACAAAATGGTAAAGTTCCTAGAAGAAAATGACATAATCAAAGACTCGCAACACGGTTTTCGAAATAGACGGTCCTGCCTCACAAATCTATTAGATTTTTTCTATGACGTTCATAACATGCATGATGAGTCGAGATCCGTGGACGTAATTTACCTAGATTTCCAAAAAGCATTTGACAAGGTCCCCCACAAGCGATTGATAAGAAAACTCGGTGCACACGGTATTATGGGGAAAGTCCAGGCATGGCTTGAAGACTGGCTGTCAGAGCGTAAACAACGAGTAGTAATTAATGGGATAGCATCTGACTGGCGTAATGTTCAAAGTGGAGTTCCTCAGGGATCAGTATTGGGGCCCATCCTTTTTATAATTTATATTAATGATATAGATAATGGGCTCACTTGTAAGACATCAAAATTTGCAGACGACACAAAACTAGCGAGTAAAGTAACCTCCAGAGAAGAGTGGCAAACCTTACAGCGTGATTTGGACACTTTGGTAGACTGGGCAAATGAGTGGCAAATGTATTTCAATGTAGAAAAGTGCAAAGTTCTTCATATTGGAAACGATAACAGTAAAGTACAATACACTATGAATAACGTTCAACTCTCAAGCGTAAATATGGAACGAGACCTCGGTGTCACAATAACAAATGACTTAAAACCTGGACAGCAGTGCTCAGAAGTAGTGAAAACAGCAAACAAACTCATAGGATTTATCGGTAGAACTTTTGAATTTAAATCAGAAGATATTATTATTACATTATATAACTCACTCGTACGTCCTCACCTCGAATACTGTGTACAGATGTGGTCCCCGTACTATAAGAAAGACATCGAAAAACTAGAGAGAGTACAACGCAGAATAACTAAAATGATCCCTAGATTACGAAATAAGCCCTATGAGGAGCGACTGAAGGAATTAAATCTATATAGCCTCAGCAAACGGCGACTAAGAGGAGACCTTATAGAAGTCTTCAAAATATTCAAAGGTTTCAGTAATTTAAATGCCAGTAATTACTTCAGCATCGACAACAGAAATATTACCAGGAATAATGGGCTAAAGATCGTCGGGAAACGTTTTAACACGAATGAAGCTAAATTTTTCTTTTTTAATCGTATCGTAAACATTTGGAACCGACTGCCCTCTGCTGTTATAAACTGTGCAACAATAGAGTCGTTCAAAAGTCACTTAGACAAGTATCTAGCAAATAACCCGAACCTCCAACTATTCACACTCGAATAAGATTAGTAACATAACCGCAGTTCACTTATTATATATACTCCGACAAGAGTAGAACAGTCACAGACTCACCACGTTAATAGTATTGGTAACATAGAGTGTAGGGCCTGGGTAAGCCAGGCGGAGTACAGACCACTGGTATATTTATAGCTAGCTAGTACTGTATTACACGAATAATTTTACGTCATATATATAAAAATGTACTGTATATTAAGACATAGTGTAAGAACCTTCCTGCTGTCCTATATAAATTCCATGTTAGTTTTTCCATACTACATGGTATCTTTTCATTTCCTGCCAGCTTCGGCTGGAGGGAGTGGTGGGTGGGGAGGAGCCTTCTTCTTTGCTATACTTTCCCTCACTCTTGTAGGTTAGATAGAATAGCAAAATCAAGCAGCCCCGTAAGGACCAGTAGGTCTGTTGCTGTTTGAATGTCCTTTGTATTCCTTTGTACATCCTCCATCACATCCTCCACCACATCCTCCATCACCATCCTCCACCACATCCTCCACCACATCCTCCCTCACCATCCTCCATCACATCCTCCACCACATCCTCCACCACATCCTCCCTCACCATCCTCCATCACCATCCTCCACCACATCCTCCATCACCATCCTCCATCACCATCCTCCATCACCATCCTCCACCACATCCTCCATCACCATCCTCCATCACCATCCTCCACCACATCCTCCATCACCATCCTCCACCACATCCTCCATCACCATCCTCCATCACCATCCTCCACCACATCCTCCACCACATCCTCCCTCACCATCCTCCATCACCATCCTCCCTCTCACTGTCTGCTGCGTCTTGTGATGCTGCTCGGAGTTTTGTTATCTTTTCGTCTGCACTTTTTTCCTTCACAATTAATCCATCAAAGTCATCAGCAATGTCACTAAGAATGTTCACTATATCCTCCTCACCATCACTCACAGTCTATTGTTCATTATTTTCATTAAGATTTACCATAATTTCCTGAAGCTCACGGGGCTTGTTTCTCTGTTTTAGGGAATTTTGGAGTCCACACAGGGAAATAATATACAGTTCGTTCAAGAGTAAACAGGGAAATTTCTACCAGATGAAATACCAAAAAGACCATCATTGTTCAAGAGTAAACAGGGAATAATTGAGGTAAAAAGGGAACTTCGGATGTTGAAGTAAGGGAAATTTCGTCAAGCAGACCTGGCAACACTGAACGGGAGTGAGGGAGGCAGTGGGGAGTTGCTGTATGTTCGGAATTTTTCGCTGTTCACTCAGGATTTTTTCGTTAGATTTGAAACTATACTCGTTAGATGAGAATATAGGTAGATGTCCAAAACGTCGTTAGATACGAACTCGTTAGATTAAAACACGTTAGATGCGAGATCTTACTGTACTGATGGATGGGACATATGCATTATTTTGTACTAGGCGGAGCAAGAAGAAAAATATGACTTATAACTTTACAATTGCTCTCTCATAATTGTAATAAACAGCAACTTCATCAAAATTTATCAATGATTTTTTGCGGTCAATAAATACGACTGACTACCTACACGAACCACGGTACAGTCGCGTCACATAGTCCTCGTTCAGGGTGTATAGGGAAGTCTGGTGGTCAAGGATTATGTGCTGCGACTATACAGAATTTTATACAGAATCTAATAATAGTCTTTGTTCAGGGTGTATAGGGAAGTCTGTTCAAGGATTATGTGCCGGGACTATACAGAATTTTACACATAATCTAATAATAATCCTTGTTCAGGGTGTATAGGGAAATCTGGTGGTCAAGGATTATGTGCTGCGACTATACAGAATTTTATACATACTGTAATCTAATAATCAACATGTGTTTAGAATTTACCATAAAACTTACGTATTTTATGCATCATGGATTCACAGTCTGGAAAGTTGTCTATCTCCTTGCAAAGTTCCTCTATCGCCACATCGTTGAGGGTGATGAGGGACCGCATTGCCGTTAAAACGTTCAGACAACCGCTAATCTGAAACAAACCAACACGAGTCAATATACAAGCCTCGGAAAACGTTTGACGATCTTCGGTGACGCCCTCGAGTGTAAAAAAGAAGTGATGGAGCCAAGTACTGTATTGATCTATTTATTATTATTTTATTCAGGCTTTACATTAATGGTGTAAAAAGAAGTGATGGATGCAAGTACTGTATTAATTAATTTATTTATTGTTTTATTCAGGTTTTACTGTAATGGTGTAAAAAGGAGTGATGGATATAAGTATTATTTTATTCATTGTATATTCAAGGCATTTTATTTATTCATGGTACTGTATATAACCGGGTATTTTATTCATGGTACTGTATATAACCGGGTTTTTTTATTCATTTTATATTCAAGGCATTTTATTTATTCATGGTACTGTATATAACCGGGTATTTTATTCATTGTACTGTATATAACCGGGTTTTTTATTCATGGTACTGTATATACCGGGATTTTCATTCATTGTATATTCAAAGCATTTTATTTTTTCATGGTACTGTATATAACCGGGTATTTTTATTCATTGTACTGTATATAACCAGGTATTTTATTCATGGTACTGTATATAACCGGGTTTTTTTATTCATGGTACTGTATATACCGGGTATTTTTATTCATGGTACTGTATATAACTGGGATTTTTATTCATGGTACCGTATATAACCGGGTTTTATTATTCATGGTACTGTATATAACCGAGTATTTTTATTCATTGTATATCCCAAGGTTTACAGTAATACGGAATCTCTCATTACCAAAAATAACACTCCAATGACAAGGCTGCCTGTGCGACGTGTGCAACAGCAGCAACATTTTAACGGCTCCCACAGTCCCATCTGGAAACATAAGGAATATAATTAACGAGGGATAGATTGATTGATTGATTGATTGATTTTTTTTGTATGCAACTAGGCATCTAATTAAAGAGGGAAGGAATATATGTATGAATAAGTGAATGAAGGAATGAATGAAGGGTATAGTGAATGAATGTAGGAAGGATGGAAGGAAGGAAGGGTATAGTGAATGAATGTAGGAATGAATGAATGAAGGAAGGAAGGAAGAGTATAGTGAATGAATGTATGAAGGAAGAGTATAGTGAATGAATGTATGAAGGAAGGAAGAGTATAGTGAATGAATGTATGAAGGAAGAGTATAGTGAATGAATGTAGGAAGGAATAAGTGAATGAATGAAGGAAGAGTATAGTGAATGAATGTAGGAATGAAGGAAGAGTATAGTGAATGAATGTAGGAAGGAATAAATGAAGGAAGGAAGGGTATAGTGAATGAATGTATGAAGGAATAAATGAAGGAAGAAAGGGTATAGTGAATGAATGTATGAAGGAATAAGTGAAGGAAGGAAGGGTATAGTGAATGAATGTATGAAGGAATAAGTGAAGGAAGGAAGGGTATAGTGAATGAAGGAAGGAATGAAGGGTATAGTGAATGAATGTATGAAGGAATAAGTGAAGGAAGGAAGAGTATAGTGAATGAATGTAGGAAGGAATAAGTGAAGGAAGGAAGGGTATAGTGAAGGAATGAAGTATGCAATGAAGGATACAGTGAATAAAGGAAGGAATGAAGGATACAGTGAATGAATGAATGAAGGATGGAATGAAGGAAACAGTGAATAAAGGAAGGATATAATGAATGAAGGAAGGAATGAAGGAAACAGTGAATAAAGGAAGGAATGAAGGATACAGTGAATGAATGAATGAAGGATACAATGAATGAAGGATGGAATGAAGGAAACAGTGAATGAAGGATACAATGAATGAATGAATGATAGAATTAATAAACTATCAGTGTTTTTTTATTTTTTAGCTAGCATAAATTATACAACAGAGTATATTGTCAATTATTATTATTATCATTATTATTATTATATAGATATATTAGGTGTGTGTACTTTGATAAAAAATATTAATGAAGTGTATTCCTTAATTAATTCTCTTGGACGTGATAATTTTATTTTCTTTTCTGTTTTCATTTTTTTTTTAATATTTATATCAAAATACAATAGGAAAGATTACTGTATTATGATATATTCATTTTTTTTTTTCTATTGTTCTCTCAGCTGAGGTTTCAAAAATTGTTAATGTGTCATCCGAGTAGTTATTACACCACTCATAATAACTCTTGCACGTTGAATTGTATTGCACCATGTGTGTGTGTGTGTGTGTGTGTGAGAACCAGCTGTGTTGCATTATGTCCGACAAGGTTGACTGAGTACATGTGTTGCAACAAGTCTGACATCCTTAAGGGGGTGTAGGAGTAGGGGACAGGTTTGGGGGGGGGTTAGGGGGGTGCAGGAGTAGGGGGGCAGGCTTGGGGGGGTTTGAGGGGTGCGGGAGTAGGGGGACAGGCTTGGGGGGTGCGGGAGTAGGGGGACAGGCTTGGGGGGGGGGGTTTAGGGGGGTGCGGGAATAGGGGACAGGCTTTCTACCCACCCCAAGCCTGTCCCCCTGTTCCCGCACCCCCCCCCCCCCCTCAAGCATGTCCCCCTATTCCCACAACCCCTTAAGAGAGAGAGAGAGAGAGAGAAAGAGAGAGATAATTAAGAGGAGTAACCTAATATGGAGAATCAGAAACTATAAAAAAAACTAGAGAGAGAGAGAGAGAGAGAGAGAGAGAGAGAGAGAGAGAGAGAGGTTTATTATAAGAGAAGGTAGGAAGGAGAGAGAGAGAAGTTTATTATAAGAGAGAGAGAGAGAGAGAGAGAGAGAGAATTAAAGAGTAGTAACCTAATATGGAGAATCAGAACTATAAAAAAAAATATATGCCAGGAAACAACAACAAAACCCTTCCATTTTAAATTATACAATCTATGTGTTTTATAGCTGAGTTTGAAGGCCTATATTAATTTTACCCCAAACCGTACTCAAAAAATTACTTCCTAACTTTAATTAATTCAGTCGACATGATAGAGAACACACTAATATATATAAGAGTTTCAGTACGTGTTTTATCAAGTGTGATCGAATTAATTAAAGGGAGAAGTTCAGTGACAAACCTAACCTAACCTAACATGACCTAATTAACCTAACCTGCTGGACCTAACCCTAACTATATAATCTTGACCTAACCTAACCTGCTGGACCTAACCCTAACTATAATCATGACCTAACCTAACCTAACCTGCTGGACCTAACCCTAACTATAATCTTGACCTAACCTAACCTGCTGGACCTAACCCTAACTATAAACCTAACCTATCATGACCTAACCTAACCTGCTGGACCTAACCCTAACTATAATCTTGACCTAACCTAACCTGCTGGACCTAACCCTAACTATAAACCTAACCTATCATGACCTAACTTGACATGCTGGACCTAACCCTAACTATAAACCTAACCTATCATGACCTAACCTGACATGCTGGACCTAACCCTAACTATAATCTTGACATAACCCTAACTATAAACCTAACCTATCATGACCTAACCCTAACTATAATCTTGACCTAACCTGACATGCTGGACCTAACCCTAACTATAATCTTGACCTAACCCTAACTATAAACCTAACCTATCATGACCTAACCCTAACTATAATCTTGACCTAACCTAACCTGCTGGACCTAACCCTAACTATAAACCTAACCTAACCTAACCTAACCTGCTGGACCTAACCCTAACTATAATCTTGACCTAACCTATCATGACCTAACCTAACCTGCTGGACCTAACCTAACCCTAACTATAATCTTGACTTAACCTAACCTAACCTGCTGGACCTAACCCTAACTATAATCTAACCTATCTTGACCTAACCTAACCTGCTGGACCTAACCCTAACTATAATCATGACCTAACCTAACCTGCTGGACCTAACCCTAACTATAATCTTGACCTAACCTAACCTGCTGGACCTAACCCTAACTATAATCTTGACCTAAGCCAGCAACAACAGAACACCATTATTTTTGTGTTTATCTGGACCCTGTTTATTGGCACATGTTGGAGGAATCATGGCACTCCAATGTAACAAAAATAGAATTAAAGATGTGAGTTACTATAATTAAGACATAATTTTTTATTGCCTCGAAAATTGAATACCGAACACAATTATTCTCAATGAAGAAAAAAGTATGCTAAGTAACAAAACACTAAATAGTTATATATATATAAAATAATACACCCCGAGTTTTGCCCTACTTAAAAACCGGTTTGTAAACGGATATGTATGTACAGTCGTGGTCAAAAATAGTCATCCATATAGGCCTAACTCGAGTACAAGTTTGACAGGTTGCTTTTCTTCTGTTCCTTAGCTGATAAACTTGCCAATAAATAGGTTAATTAAGGGGGAAATTTTGTGCTGGTAAATCTGGAGTAATAACTGAATCCTCCAAACTATTCCAAGCAAGAGAACACCTCAATGGAACTCAGGCATAGTGATGATCAATACAGGTTAAATGAGCAAAGGAGTATTCTAACAATGGGTTTCAGAGTGTTTGAAAGGTGTGTACCAATAAGGTTCTTTAATGGATTGTCAATAGATGTCCGGAACAGTGAAAATTGCACCATTTTTAAGAAAAGACTGAAAACACATCTGTTGGCTGAATGTTACGACAAGGATGATATGAGTATTACAAGTGATTATAGTGTTTAGTAATATGATATGAGTATTACAAGTGATTATAGTGTTTAGTAATATGATATGAGTATTACAAGTGATTATAGTGTTTAGTAATATGATATGAGTATTACAAGTGATTATAGTGTTTAGTAATATGATATGAGTATTACAAGTGATTATAGTGTTTAGTAATATGATATGAGTATTACAAGTGATTATAATGTTTAGTAATATGATATGAGTATTACAAGTGATTATAGTGTTTAGTAATATGATATGAGTATTACAAGTGATTATAGTGTTTAGTAATATGATATGAATATTACAAGTGATTATAGTGTTTAGTAATATGATATGAGTATTACAAGTGATTATAGTGTTTAGTAATATGATATGAGTATTACAAGTGATTATAGTGTTTAGTAATATGATATGAGTATTACAAGTGATTATAGTGTTTAGTAATATGATATGAGTATTACAAGTGATTATAGTGTTTAGTAATATGATATGAGTATTACAAGTGATTATAGTGTTTAGTAATATGATATGAGTATTACAAGTGATTATAGTGTTTAGTAATATGATATGAGTATTACAAGTGATTATAGTGTTTAGTAATATGATATGAGTATTACAAGTGATTATAGTGTTTAGTAATATGATATGAGTATTACAAGTGATTATAGTGTTTAGTAATATGATATGAGTATTACAAGTGATTATAGTGTTTAGTAATATGATATGAGTATTACAAGTGATTATAGTGTTTAGTAATATGATATGAGTATTACAAGTGATTATAGTGTTTAGTAATATGATATGAGTATTACAAGTGATTATAGTGTTTAGTAATATGATATGAGTATTACAAGTGATTATAGTGTTTAGTAATATGATATGAGTATTACAAGTGATTATAGTGTTTAGTAATATGATATGAGTATTACAAGTGATTATAGTGTTTAGTAATATGATATGAGTATTACAAGTGATTATAGTGTTTAGTAATATGATATGAGTATTACAAGTGATTATAGTGTTTAGTAATATGATATGAGTATTACAAGTGATTATAGTGTTTAGTAATATGATATGAGTATTACAAGTGATTATAGTGTTTAGTAATATGATATGAGTATTACAAGTGATTATAGTGTTTAGTAATATGATATGAGTATTACAAGTGATTATAGTGTTTAGTAATATGATATGAGTATTACAAGTGATTATAGTGTTTAGTAATATGATATGAGTATTACAAGTGATTATAATGTTTAGTAATATGATATGAGTATTACAAGTGATTATAGTGTTTAGTAATATGATATGAGTATTACAAGTGATTATAGTGTTTAGTAATATGATATGAGTATTACAAGTGATTATAGTGTTTAGTAATATGATATGAGTATTACAAGTGATTATAGTGTTTAGTAATATGATATGAGTATTACAAGTGATTATAGTGTTTAGTAATATGATATGAGTATTACAAGTGATTATAATGTTTAGTAATATGATATGAGTATTACAAGTGATTATAGTGTTTAGTAATATGATATGAGTATTACAAGTGATTATAGTGTTTAGTAATATGATATGAGTATTACAAGTGATTATAATGTTTAGTAATATGATATGAGTATTACAAGGGCTGGCGACACTTCTTTCCTATTTCATAAAACACAGCTCTGTGGCCAGGATGGATGCTAATAATATATGAATTAATTAAATATAAATAAATGTTACATTGTTTTGTGTTGAATTATGTGACACCTGTTGTGTTGTGGTGGATCTTATAACATATATATATATATAATACTGTTATAATGTACAGTCGTGGTCAATAATAATCATCCACATATGGGTTACTTTAATAATTTACTGTCTAATGTTTTCATGTTCACATAATTATAATGGTATTGTTTTAAGTAGTGTGTAGCTGCTTGTATTAAATTAAAAGATGGTAGTTAACCTGTGTGTGTGTGTGTGTGTGTTATTGTTTTAAGTAGTGTGTAGCTGCTTGTATTAAATTAAAAGATGGTAGTTAACCTGTGTGTGTGTGTGTGTGTGTTATTGTTTTAAGTAGTGTGTAGCTGCTTGTATTAAATTAAAAGATGGTAGTTAACCTGTGTGTGTGTGTGTGTGTTATTGTTTTAAGTAGTGTGTAGCTACTTGTATTAAATTAAAAGATGGTAGTTAATCTATTTATTGGAAAGTTTATCATCTAAGGAACAGAGGGAAGCTGTCAAAATCTTACGTGAGTTACTCCTATATGGATGATTATTTTTGACCCCGACTGTATGTTTCGTGAGGATAGGTCACATTGGGTCGATTCCACAGTGGTATTGATTTGTTAGCTTCCCAACTAACCACACTAAATAACTTTTAAGGCTTCATTAATTATTTTCCAAAAGATGAGTATCCACATTCACAAAATCTATCAAACAGTAAAAAAATAATGATGATCACTGCATAGTTTACTCACCAAATTCATTAATTAATTCACCCATAAGACATTTACACGAATCAAATATATACCAACACTTTCCTTCCATCTTAGTAAATATCTTGGTAATAAAGAACAACATGTGTATGATTTTGTAGCACCTCATAATAATAATAATAATAATAATTGAGGGGGTTGAGTTGTCGTAAGGTGTTGTTGTATGATTATAATTTGATATGATATTGATTGTAGTAAATATCTTGGTAATAAAGAACAACATGTGTATGATTTTGCAGCACCTCATAGTAATAATTGTGGGGGTTTATTTGAGGTAAGGTGATACTGATTTATTTGCACGAAGAAAGAAAAATGTCTGTGGATATTTGATTGTGGCTGTACAGTCGGAAAAAAAGTATTGAAACTCCCCTATAGATAATTATAGTTGTTAATTTCAATGTAAGGGTGGTTTTAATACTTTTTGTTTTGTTTTTTTGCCGACTGTACATTATTACACCATTTATGACACTTTACATTAGGTTGCATCATTGTAATATTGTATAATGTACACGTAGTTCATTGTGAAACCTAACAGCTAATTAATATGGTTTGGCTTTTTTATATATTTATAATTATTAGTCTCTTCCTACTCAGGGTGTTAGTGTGGGAACTTTATGACCTTTATGACCTTTATGACCCAACTTGCTTTGTATAATAATCGCACCTAATACACAAGCTAGGCAAATTTAGTTTATATCAATGGATTAAGCAGTAATTGTACAACTATTATACAATTATCAAAACTCTGGAGGGTAAACAATATAGGTAGTAATAACAGCGAGTATAAGTCAGAGAATAATTATAATATAAAGTTTAAACAACATTTTATATATCATTTTTTATTTGCAGCAATTATGAAAGTAATCTTAGAATGAAACATGTGCTCTATTACATAAAATTCTCTTGAATACGATGGTCCTTTAAGATTGTAGGTAAAAATCACTATGGGAGAAAAATGGAAGGATTTGTATGGATATGTTGGTTGCATCATACTAACATGAAGACGAGACTATTATAATGATGAAGGGGAAGTCGGAGGGAATGTTAAAATTGTGTGTGTGTGTGTGTGTGTGTGTATCCTTCATTATAAGTATCAATCTATGTGTGTGTGTGTATCCTTCATTATAAGTATCAATCTGTGTGTGTGTGTGTGTGTGTGTGTGTGTGTGTGTGTGTCCTCCATTATAAGTATCAATCTGTGTGTGTGTGTGTGTCCTTCATTATAAGTATCAATCTCTGTGTGTGTGTCCTTCATTATAAGTATCAATCTGTGTGTGTGTGTGTGTGTGTGTCCTTCATTATAAGTATCAATCTATGTGTGTGTGTGTGTCCTTCATTATAAGTATCAATCTGTGTGTGTCCATTATAAGTATCAATCTGTGTGTGTGTGTATCCTTCATTATAAGTATGAATGTGTGTGTGTGTGTGTGTGTGTGTGTGTGTGTGTGTGTGTCCTTCATTATAAGTATCAATCTGTGTGTGTGTGTCCATCTGGAGTGCAACACCTGTTATATTTTATTGACATTATAGTAATACTGGCGTGTCAGGACCATTTATTTTATTACTTAGCTCCTTGCATGCAACACTACTACCACTACCATCTAAAGCTTGCACGAACAACCACGCATACTTAGCAACTTGCATGCAACAACACCACCTACGTAACACTTGCACACACATCCACACATGAAACGCCATTTTGTACTGTATGTGTGTGTGTGTGTGTGTGTCCTTATAAGATTTAATGATCATAAGGGCATTCATTATCTGCTGTGCTCATTAAAGTGTGGCCTTAATTCTTTATATCTATCTGTGTGTGTGTGTGTGTGTGTGTGTGTCCTTCATTATAAGTATCAATCTGTGTGTGTGTGTGTATCCTTCATTATAAGTACCAATCTGTGTGTGTGTGTGTGTGTCCTTCATTATAAGTATCAATTTGTGTGTGTGTGTGTGTGTGTGTCCTTCATTATAAGTATCAATCTCTGTGTATGTGTGTGTGTGTGTGTGTGTATCCTTCATTATAAGTATCAATCTGTGTGTGTGTGTATCCTTCATTATAAGTATCAATCTGTGTGTCTGTGTGTGTGTGTGTATCCTTCATTATAAGTATCAATCTGTGTGTGTGTGTGTGTGTGTGTGTGTGTGTGTGTTAGAATTCTGAGTAATGACCTTGAGAGTGTGTGTGTGTAGGGCGTAGTCAGAAAATTGGATGTAAATGAGTCCTTCAAATATTGCCACGAAACACCACCTACACAGATAAGGAGCTTGTTTCGTGGCATGGTAAAGTGGACTCACAAACCTCCATATTTTTTTTGTTATATATATATACGATTACAGGGTCCCTTATTAGTCCTTAAGGGGGTAATTCTTTTTTGGTATATTGGAGTGCCTTCATTCCTCCAAAGTATGCAAGGAAACAGGACCAGAAGAGCAAAAATAATAGTGTTCTGTTGCTTGGAATAGTTTGGAGGATTCAGTTACTCCAGATTTACCAACACAAAATTTCCCCCTTAAGTTAAACTCAGATACCCAGTGACTTGCAGGAACTCTACGAAACACTAACAGAGGGTGGCGCCATCTTATAGTTAGTTAAGTGGGTAGCCTACTAGTACACTTTGGGTACATTGGAGTGCCTTGATTCCTCTAAAGTATGCTAGGAAACAACAGGACCACCAGAAGAGCAAAAATAATGGTGTTCTGTTGTTGCTTGGAATAGTTTGGAGGATTCAGCAGTTGCTCCAGATTTGTAGGTGGTGTTTCGTGGCAATATTTGAAGGACTCATTTACTTCCAATTTTCTGACTACGTCCTACACACACTCTCAAGGTCGTTACTCAGAATTCTAACACACACACACACACACACACAAATTGATACTTATAATGAAGGATACACACACACACAAATTGATACTTATAATGAAGGACACACACACACACACACACACAGATTGATACTTATAATGAAGGATACAAACACACACACACACACAGATTGATACTTATAATGAAGGACACACACACAGATTGATACTTATAATGAAGGACACACACACACACACAGATTGGTACTTATAATGAAGGACACACACACACACACAGATTGATACTTATAATGAAGGATACACACACACACACACACAGATTGATAATTATAATGGACACACACACACAGATAGATATAAAGAATTAAGGCCACACTTTAATGAGCACAGCAGATAATGAATGCCCTTATTGATAATTAAATCTTATGGACACACACACACACACATATACACATACAGTACAAAATGGAGTTTCATGTGTGGATGTGTGTGCAAGTGTTACGTAGATGGTGTTGTTGCATGCAAATTGCTAAGTATGCGTGGTTGTTCGTGCAAGCTTTAGATGGCAGTGGTAGTAGTGTTGCATGCAAGGAGCTAAGTAATAAAATAAATGGTCCTGACACATCAGTATTACTATAATGTCAATAAAACCTAACAGGTGTTACACTCCAGATGGACACACACACACACAGATTGATACTTATAATGAAGGACACACACACACAGATTGATACTTATAATGAAGGACACACACACACACATTGATACTTATAATGGACACACACACACACACAAACACACACACACACACACAAACACACACAATTTTAACATTCCCTCCGACTCCCCCCCCATCATTATAATAGTCTCGTCGGTATGTTAGTATGATGCAACCAACATATCCATACAAATCCTTCCATTTCTCTCCCATAGTGATTTTTACCTACAATCTTGTTGATTCCTTCCTCCAAAGTATGACTAGTCGAAACAGGACCAGATTAGCAAATAATATTATAATGGTGTTCTGTTGCTTGGAATAGTATGGAGGATTAATTTGATCAGGATTTACCAACACTGTATGACTGTATCCTAGCTCCCCTTAAACACACACACACACACACACATATATACACACTATACACACAGCCACACACACACACACACATAAACTATACACACATATATACACACTATACACACAGCCACACACACACACATAAACTATACACACATATATACACACACACACAAGTCTACACCCGTCAATATTACAGACACTAATAATAATAGTAATTAAATAAGTCTCCATCACCCTATTCTTTTCTTTGTATTGTCTCATCTTTTTTACATTCGCTAACCAAAGATTATTTGAATTTAACCAAGGAAAATATACATAAAAAACAGTGACAGTTAAAAAAAAAGTTAAGCGACATAATACCCTAAAATTTTGAAGGATTTAGAAGGGGAGGATACAGTGTTGGTAAATCCGGAGTAAATTATTCCTCCAAACTATTCCAAGCAACAACAGGCCACCATTATTTTTGTTCCTCTGCTGCAGGTTCTATTTCCTGGCATACTTTGGAGGAATCAAGGCACTCCAATGTATGTACCAAAAGTATACTCTACCCTTAATTAAATTCACCCACAATTAGAATTTCTCCTCAAATGTGCCGAGCCTATTATTTACTACTGCCCAGAAGAAGGCTCAGATGTCATATTATGATTGCAATACAAACAACTCCTTTGCTTGGAAACAACACGTACATACAACTCACTAAGTAAAGTTAGGCTACTCTGTATTATTTTTTTAGATAAGAAAATCGAGGTCACCACCACCACATGCGAAGTTGTAAGCAACCTAAATAAAGTGTGGTGTCCATTAGGCTACCTCTCTTTAAACTGACGTCCCTCTTTCTCTTCCCTTTTCCTTTTCATTTGTGTTTATTGTCCCTCTTTCCCTTTCCTTTGTGTTTATTGTCCCTCTTTCTCTTCCCTTTTCCTTTTCCTTTGTGTTTATTGTCCCTCTTTCTCTTCCCTTTTCCCTTTGTGTTTATTATCCCTCTTTCTAATCCCTTTTCCCTTTCCTTTGTGTTTATTGTCCCTCTTTCACTTCCCTTTTCCTATGTGTTTATTGTCCCTCTTTCTCTTCCCTTTTCCTATGTGTTTATTGTCCCTCTTTCTCTTCCCTTTTCCTTTTCCTTTGTGTTTATTGTCCCTCGTCTCTCCATTATGGTAGGCTGTCTGGTCTTTATAGCCTAGCAGGGTAAACATTTTTTTTTTTTTGGGGGGGGCACTCATTCAGTCGAAGAAATAAATAACATACTTAAAATAACAGCAGTGCCGCTTGCATCTATCTGTCAACCTTATTTTAATTACGCTGGCTGACATTTTATATAATACTATGATCTAGATAGATATTCGGATACAGCCCGAGTTCTGACCCAAAAATTAGTGTCAAGGACAAACATGTATACTAACCGGTCTGTCTACTATGTCTAGCTAAAAACTCATTCACCTCTCTCTCATCCATAACTCTCTCTTTCTCTCACTCCTGCTGATATTTTTTCGCTACCTTAGTCTCTTCCTTCTTTCTATTCCTCCTGTTTATTCTCTCTCTCTCTCTCTCTCTCTCTCTCTCTCTGTCTGTACATAAAATAATCCTTATCTCCCTCAAACAGTCACTCCTTTCACTTTCATATTCAGTCCTTGATAAAACACCACTCATTCTTATCCCACCCAATATAACTCTCTCTCTCTCTCTCTCTCTCTCTCTGTAATAAAAGAAAAAAAAACATTCCTTGTCTCTCTCTAAGTCACTCCTTTCCTCTCACATTCACCTTACCCCATAACACACACACACACACACACACACACACACACTCTCTCTCTCTCTCTCTCTGTGTAAAAAAAAAAAAAAAACATTCCTTGTCTCCCTCTAAGTCACTCCTCTCTCTCTCTCTCTCTCTCTCTCTCTCTGTACGAAAAAATAAAAAAAAGAAACATTCCTCATCTCCCTCGATATATTGTCACTCCTTTCACTTTCATATTCAGTCATTTTTTGTTTTTTCCCATTCACAACTTTTTCACTGCTAAAACATTCATCAATTAATTAATCAACCCCGAGGTTAATTATTTCATAGTCGATTTGTACGTAATAGTAAAAATACTAAGAAAACGAGAATTAATTATTATTATTATTAGTGAAAGACATAATAATATCAGTAGCAAATCTCATACTTATTTTGGTTATATATATTTTTTTGGACAGCTGCGGTTGAAAAAAAAAAGAAAAAAAAGTACCGGTATCATGCATAGTAAAATATTTATTTGTGTTTTGGAAAAAAAAAATATATATACAACTACGAACGACAGCTAATAACAATAAAAACCAAAGTAGTGATCTTTTGTCTGTGGTATATACTCCTTTCAAACATATAATAATAATAATAATAATAGTAATAATAATAATAATTGAAGTATGTAAAATTTATAACCAGCCAAAGTAGTGATTTTGGTATATACTTGTTTAAAACATATAATAATGATAATAATAATAATAATAATAATAATAATTGGAGAACAGAGCATGGTTATGGCTTATGAGATATGTAAAATTTAATTATAACCAGCCAAAGTAGTGATTTTGGTATATAATAATAATAATAATAATAATAATAATAATAATAATAATAATAATTGGAGAACAAGTAAGGTTATCCAAAATTTGACTCATGCAGACTCTTTTTATAACTCCATTCATTATTTATTAATTTGAACCATTCAATGTATTAGAGAACGTAAAAAAAAAAAAAAAGCCTTAATTATAAACCAGAAATATATAAACGAATTAATAATGGTGATCGAGCAAGCAAATAATATACACATGATAATTATTATATATATATATAAATAATTATATATAAAACTTACACTGTCGTCGTCGCTGGTTAGTCCCCAAGAATGATAATAAAGTGATAGTTAAATAAATCCCACTCAACCACTCAGTAACCAAGCCAACTGTACACTGATGGTGGTTCACTCTGATGGGTTGGAATTTTACACGACTGACGCCTTATATAACAGTGTTGCCATGGGTCTGCTTCTGCTTCACGAAATTTCCCCAGCTTTGACATACATGAGATTTTTTTTTTTTTTTACTTTTTACCTCAATAATTCCCTGAGCTTATAACTCTTATTGTTGAGGGTCTTGATTGGTAGGAATTTCTCTATTTACTCTTGAATAGTTTTTATATAATTTCCCTATTTTACTCTTGAATTTTTTTTTATATAATTTCCTTATTTTACTCTTGAACATTTTTTTTATATAATTTCCCTATTTTACTCTTGAACAGTTTTTATATAATTTCCCTGTGTGGACTTCAAAATTCCCTAAAACTAGAGAAATTTCCTTGCACCTGGCTATACTGATGCCTTTAGCTATCCCCCCCCTACTCCCTATTCCCCCCTCCCTCTCTATTACCCTTCGTGGAATTTCTATTCGGGGATGGTTTTATTGAGTTTTCATTGGCTGGGAGGCTAGTGACGTCATGAAAATGCTTGGCTCCTATTGGCCCATGTGTATGACGTCACGATACGCTCTTCATTCCCATTGGCTACAAAGTTAAGATATGTGACGTCATAGAAATGCAGCTGTATCATTGGCTGGTTGTAGGGAGTTCACTCACAGTACAGTCCAAAGCAAAAGTTATCTCCAAATATTTTGATGCGTAAATAGTAAAATTGTAGTCGTGGGTTTAGCATGAAATTTAGCCGTTTAGACATTTTAGCTGTTTTTTTTAGCCGTTTTTGGATTAATTTAGCCTTTTCCTAGCCTTTTAGTTTGTTATAATTATTAAAATGACTGTTTCAAAAGAATTAGAAGTAAATTGAAAATCCATCCCTGAATTTGAGATGTATAGCGAGTATATGATTAATATTTATTCAATTGTAGAGAAAGAATAAAAATTTGAAAACAATTTGAAAACAATACTTAAGCATGAAACAAATCCAAAAAAAAAAAAGGGAATGTCTGAATAAGCAACTGCGCTACTGAAGTGTTGCCAGATATCACAAAAAAATTACTATTACATAAGAAAATTAATAACTAGTTACATTAAGATTTATTACAATCTGCTCATGTGTATTATTGGTATTTCTGTCACATTTAGAAATTTAGCCTTATTTTGGTAAATCTAGTCGGATTTTTCCTTGGGTTTAGCCTTTCTCCATCTGCTGAAAAATCTGTGGTCACCATGGAGAGAGCAATTATAAGGGAGGAAGAGGGAGTGAGGGATGGAGGAAGAAGGAGTGAGGGATGGAGGAAGAGGGAGTGAGGGATGGATGTAGGGATTAAGGGTAGAGTATACTTTTGAAAGATTGGAGTGCCTTGATTCCTCCAAAGTATGCTAGGAAACAGACCCATATGAAGAAAAATAATGGTATCCTGTTGCCTGGAATAGTTTGGAGGAATCATTTGCTCCAGATTTACCAACACTGTATCCTCCCCTTAAGTGAATCTATATAGAATCTTATAGTGGAGGTTATAGTGATGCTGATGAACTAGGTCAGATGTGCATGTGACTATTAGGACACTCTGTTCTTCCGTTCGGGTACTGTCTGATTCACGACCTACACACACCGAAGGACACAGTAACGTCTAAACAGGATGGAAATATGCTCCTCCATCATTTGGCCAACAAGCTTCTACTGCTGCAGATATAAGCATTGCCATTATTAGGAAGGAAATTGTGGAGATGGAAGAGAGAAAAAAGAGAAAAAGACTCCTTGGGTTTTCGTGGTATTAGAGCTAACAACGTAGCTGAAGCCAAGGTCCAACTTTCTCAGGTCACTACTAGTTGCTATCTTGGGGTCTGGATCTTTCTGTTGATGATGTGTTTTGCATTAATAAGGATAAAGGAATCTACAGAGCCAAATGTACTGTCAAAGAACTGACGGACAATTTACTCTTTAAAGCTAACTCAAGAATACAAAGGTGTCTATGTCAATAGGTATCTTACTTTTACTCAAAGTTCATCAGGCGACACAAATTGGGTACTGGTGAAGGCGGTGCCCACTCTTTGTCTCAGGCTGGCAGGCGGACATTTTGGGGTGGGGCTGGACGGGGAGGAGGACAGAGCTCTGCTGCTGCACCATCGGCTCCCAGACTCCCAGTCTACCTACAGGCCTAACTGATGGTGTTGATACCGCACAACGTCAGGGTTCTGGTCATGATAGTTCTGAACCCATATCTACATAGCTTGGTGGTTCTGTGGGTTCTGCAAGGGTTGGAGGTGGGGGGAGGTGGGGCCGCTGCGCCACCAAGTGCTGATCCTTCAGCTGTGGCTGGTGGGGCCCTTTTAGGCCTCTAAAACCTTGCTCTCACCAATGTAAATAGTCTTAGTAATAAGGTTAGGCTACTGTCACATTTTCTTGTACATAACCATATTGATATTGTTGCCGTTACAGAAACATGGCTTCTCCCAACTGTTCTCGACTCATATGTAACAATACCAAATTATAAAATTGTTAGAAAGGATACAACGAGTAATGTGTCTAAGCATGGTGTTTATGTATATATACACAACAGCATATATATAGTCTCTGTCTCTTTGGATTTTTTGTAGACAATCTGACAGGTGTTCATCTTAAAATGGAGTACATTTATCACAACAAAGAAGCCTTCTGTTACACATGATAGAGACTGTAAAATCAATGAGAGTTTGTGGCAGCAAAAGTTTTTATCAATTTCAAAAAGTACTAATTGTATCATCCCAGTCTTTGCTCGACCTGCAAGACTTGCTGAAAGAAATGTATGATGTAAATTATATAATGACTTATAGACTTAACCAAGATATTGTGGTGGAACATGTTTTCAATTGTCGTAAGCAGATGGGTGGTATCATGGAGGTAGTATAGGTGGAGTCGCCATGGCTCACTAATCCAGGGGAGTAAAGTGAAGCCGCCGAACTGTCATTTTCGGCGCCTTCAATATGGCGGACGCCAAGATATGTTTCAGTAAAAGTGGACTTCTGACCTGACTTCTGACCTGACATACAAAGGAATGCGCCATCTTGAAGGCGCCGGAAATGACAGATTGGTGGCTTCACAAATCAGGTCCTAATGGCGCCTCCACCTATACTACCTCCATGGGTGGTATAGTCAACAACATCCCTCCCCTCCACCCCCCCCCGCACACACACACACACACACACTCCACATCTCAACTCCCCGATCCCTGTTGAAGGAGCAATAATAATAATAATAATGTTAAATTCATAACCAGCCATAGTAGTGATTTTGGTATATACTTGTTTCAAACATATAATAATAATAATAATAATAATAATAATAATAATTGGAGAACAAGTATGGCTATCCAATGAGGTATGTTAAACCAGCCAAAATTTGACTCTTGCAGTAAGTGATGGTGATATTCATTATGCAGCAGACTCTTTTTATAACTCCATTATTTATTTATTTGAACCGTTGTATTATTAGAGAACGTAAAAAAAAGCCTTAATTATAAACCCCGATATCAAATCATTGTCATTGCTCATAGTTTACAGTTAAATTCGGTGTATAGAATATATAAGATATAGGAATACAATTTCTATATTCAAATAATGATACCTAATACCACTTAAATTATAATATGCCATAATAATATATTCAATACAGTATTATTCACTATAGTAGACTTTCAACGACTTTAAGGTGGTAATTCTTTTTTGGTACATTGGAGTGCCTTGATTACTCCAAAGTATGCTAGGAAACAGGGCCAGAAGATCAAAAATAATGATCTCCTGTTGCTTGGAATAGTTTGGAGGATTCGGTTGCTCCAGATTTACCAACACAAAACTCCCCCCTTAACCATGTCTCAGGAAATACGTGATTACCGTCAGTTTTCGATAATTTCCGTTTACACCTCGTGGCCTGACATGATGAAGTCTCCCGTTTCCCACAACATGTCGTCGAGAATGATATCGCACAAAAAAGTTTCCGTATGATACCGGCTTTACCCACAGTTGCGTCACATTTTCTTTGTCAAATTTGCTTTCTTAGAATTCGGCATTATCCTCGGAAGAAAGTAAAATATTGAGGGAGCATGTTTATATCGTGAGTACAGTAGGAATTAAATAGTGGTGTGTAATGTGTATAGAGGGGCAATGTTTATATAGAAGGAGAATGTTTATATGGAATGAGAATGTTTATATCTTGAGAATAACCTAGTAGGAATGAAAGGGTAGTGTGTATAGAAAGAGTTTGTTTATATCGAGGGAGAATAAAGGGAGCATGTGAAGGAGTGAGGATGGAAAGAAGGAAGGAGGAAGGAATGAAGGAAAGAAGGAAGGGAGGAAGGAGAGGAGGGAGGGAGGGAGGAAAGAAGGAAGGAAAGAAGGAAGGAAGGAGAGGAGGGAGGGAGGGAGGAAAGAAGGAAGGAATGAAGGAAAGAAGGAAGGGAGGGAAAGAGGGAGGAAGGGAGAAAAGAAGGAAGGAAAGAAGGAAGGAAGGAAGGAAGGAAGGGAGGGAGGGAAAGAGGGAGAAAGGAAGGGAGGAAGGAATGAAGGAAAGAAGGAAGGAAGGAGAGGAGGGAGGGAGGGAGGAAAGAAAGGAAGGAATGAAGGAAAGAAGGAAGGGAGGAAGGAAGGAGGGAAGAAAGGAAGGGAGGGAGGGAAAGAGTGAGAAAGGAAGAAACGAAGGAAGGAAGGAAACAAGGGAGAGAGGGAGAAAGGAAGAAACGAAGAAAAGAAGGAGGGAAAGAGTGAGAAAGGGAGGGAGGGAAAGAGGAAGAAAGGAAGGAAGGAAGGAAGGAAGGAAATGAGGGAGAGAGGGAGGAAGGAAAGAAGGAAGGAATGAAGGAAAGAAGGAAGGAAGGAGAGGAGGGAGGGAGGGAGGAAAGAAAGGAAGGAATGAAGGGAAGAAGGAAGGGAGGAAGGAAGGAAGGAAGGAAGGAAGAAAGGAAGGGAGGGAGGGAAAGAGTGAGAAAGGAAGAAACGAAGGAAAGAAGGAAGGAAGGAGAGGAGGGAGGGAGGGAGGAAAGAAGGAAAGAATGAAGGAAAGAAGGGTGGAAGGAAGGAAGAAAGGAAGGAAGGAAGGAAGGGAGGAAGGAAGGAAGGAAAGAAGGAAAGAAGGAAATGAGGGAGAGAGTGAGCTAGGCAATGGTCGGTCACAGGTGTCAATACATCTGCTTATCCGTTTTATAACACACACACACACACACACACACGAGGTACACACATTATTCACTCATACCCCACACACATACACACAAGAGGTACACACACACACACACACACACACAAGAGGTACACACACACACACACACACACAAGAGGTACACACACACACACACACAAACAAGACGTACACACATTACTCACTCATACCTACCACACACACACACACACACAATATTGAGGAGGTTATTAGTCAGCCTCTCTCTCTCTCTCCAACCCTGGGCAGCATCTTGGTTTGGTTAAGGGATCCTGTGATGTAGTCAGAATATTGGAGATAAACGAATCCTTCAAACATTGCCACGAAACCCTATCTATAGAGAAAGAGCTTGTTTCGTGGCATAGTCAGGAGGAATCAGCAGAAATCACCTACTAAAAAAAAAATATATATATATAGTCTCATACACGATCACAAGGTCCTTAAAAGTCTTCAGAATCTGTCAGTGGTTCACGTCTAAACAACAAACACGCCAGCCTCAGTCACACCAACTCCTTCTCTAATAATATTCCACTCCTATTTCTACCAGTTACACCTTCATTGGGTATTTTAATCTTATCCTATAAATACCCTGAATGTATCGCCGGTGCTGTTACACAATAAATAGCCTTTCAATTCAACAACAACAAAATATCCCCTTAAAAGTCGTCGTCAAAACTTTTAGTAATGGAACACACACACACACACACACACACACACACACAGTAAATAGCCTTTCAATTCACTAACACCAAAATATCCCTTAAAAGTCGTCGTCAAAACATTCAGTAATGGAACACACACACACAGTAAATAGCCTTTCAATTCACTAACAACAAAATATCCCTTAAAAGTCGTCGTCAAAACTTTTAGTAATGGAACACACACACACACACACACACACCACGACAGTTGACGAGGCACACCAACATAGGCATATCCTTTATTAGTCACTGATAAGGGGACACACAGATAGCTACAAAGACAGTCCCATACCCACTATGGTCAGGATCATCAACAAGAAATAACACTCAACATCATAACATCTTTCATTGTTGTATAATTATATAGAACCATTCCCATCAATTATCAACCTTATATAATATATTGTGTATTTTCAATCTTATGGCTGCTATTTCAATAACCCGTTTATTATTATTATTATTATTATTATTATTATTATTACAGCCTTCCAATTCACTAACAACAAAATATCCCCTTAAAAGTCGTCGTCAAAACATTCATTAATGGAATACACACACACACACACACACACACACATATGACTGTATGAAAGGCAACATACACAAGAGCCACATTATGTGTACATTAACGCTGTGGGAAGCCTCGTATTACAAAATGTGGGTCACGTGTTGAGACAAGCTAGGATATTATACAGTCGGCCTCAGGAAATTAATAAGGGTTCACATGCAACAACTAGAATTAAGATTTATTTACCTTAATATTTTCCTATAACACCAAACTTTTCTAGTAATTTTGTTGTTGTTGTTGTTTGGCAAATACTTGAATCTATCAGAAGAGCAATCCCTACAGTATGTGCTGAATAAATTAGGACCCTTTTAAGGACCCTGTGTTTGTGTATGAAATGTGTTTATAGCTTTAGATTCCTCCTGACAACACTGCAAAGAAACAAACTCCTTCTATATTGGTGGTGTTTCGTGGCTATGTTTGAAGGATACGCTAGCTAGCCTCTAATTTTCTGACAACATCACAGCTAGGGTCACTTAACTAATAATGCTCTGTTGTATACGAATTAATGGGGTTCGACTGTATATTTGCCAACACGAGTCAAGTGACCGTTCATTGCCACCCACTAGGCTATCTCAGATCTCACAACCAACCAACCAGCAAATATAGCCTAGGAGAAGATGAAGACGGTAGCCTACTTCAAACCTATTAAATGTAGTCTACCCTTGTCTCAGATTTCACAACCAACCAACCAACCAACCAGCAAATATAGCCTACGAAAAGACGAAGACGGTAGCCTACTTCAAACCTATTAAATGTAGTCTACCCTTGTCTCAGATTTCACAACCAACCAACCAACCAACCAGCAACTATGGCCTACGAGAAGACGAAGACGGTAGCCTACTTCAAACCTATTAAATGTAGTCTACCCTTGTCTCAGATCTCACAACCAACCAACCAACCAACCAGCAAATATAGCCTACCAGAAGATGAAGACGGTAGCCTACTTCAAACTTCTATATAGTCTACCCTTGTCTCCACCCACACGGCCACAACATCAATGAAATAGTGAGGTAGTGAGTGTGTTTGGAAGAGTATGAGATGACAAAACAGTGATGAGTGTGAAGGAGTATGAGATGACAATGCCCCTTCAACCCCATTCATGCAGTCTACCCTTGTCTACACCCACAACATCAATGAAATAGTGAGGTAGTGAGTGTGTTTGGAAGAGTATGAGGTCGTCTCCAAGGACATGTTATATCCTTTCGCCACAATATCTGCCAAGTCATGAAGTATACTATGGAAATATAAGCTTCACGGGCTGGTAAACTGAAAAACAAAACAAAAACAGATAAGTATATTAAGGGGGAAGTACAGTGTTGGTAAATCTGCTGGAGCAAATGATTCCTCCAAACTATTCCAAACAACACAACACCATTATTTTTGTTGATCTGGTTTTGTTTCCTGGCATACTTTGGAGGAATCAAGGCACTCCAATGTAACAAAAGTGAATTACCCCCTTAAGGACCCTGTGATCGTGTATGAAAATTGGAGACATCTGAATCATCCTGCTGACTATGCTACGAAACAAGCTCGATCCATCCTTCTATATAGGTAATATTTCGTGGCAATATTTGAAGGACTCATTTACCTCCAATTATAATTATATTTTTTTTTACTACAACACAGCTAGGGTTCCTTAATTTACTCCCTGGATATCGTAATACTGTATGGTGAATGTGTTTATTTGATGATTCACTTTTATGTTATATTTGTAGACGTGGTTAGTGAGTGAGTGAGGCGACACGACTTTTGTACCCAACAGCATGCCACCCTATACCCCAGCAGATCAACAAATAGAGTGTACCAGACGTCACCAGCTAAAATAAGCGAATAGATTGGGGAAAGTGAGAAGGAAAATATCGATGAATTAAGGACCTTGTGATCGTGTATGAGACTTGTTGGTGGCTTCTCATTCCTCCTGACTATGCTACGAAAAATGAGTCTTCAGTATAGGGGGTGTTTTGTGTCAATGTTTGAAGGACTGGTTAACCTCCAATTTTCTGACTACAACTCAAGAATCACATCAAGGCCGCGTGAAAAGTAGGTTGTCCCACCGCTCAGGCAGGGAGAGTGTTATGACGTCACTATGAAGAGTCTCTCGCTCCCTCATTCATAGATACCCTTTATTCAAACCCTGCCCAGTATGTCCCTGTTCATCTAGCAGTAAGTAGGTACCCGGCTGTAAAAACAAGGATAGCAACCTTGTAGGCTGGGGGAAGATATGTTGATGTAACAACACTGACTCCAAAACTTTATTTTGCTCTTGTAAGTTGAGTCCAAAGGCGTGTCTGGTGAACTTTACATCATAACACACTCTGGAGTTCAACAAATCAAACTATGAATCCACTAGAGAACTGAACTAGCTAGTACCTTCCCAATCCTTGTTCTGCAAAAGTCCTTTCTGGCCAAAATACTGCAAGGACTTAGCTGTAGTTTCTGATAACAACTGAATAGCCTTCCTCATGTTCATTGCTTGAGCTCCTGTTACATCAACATAATTATGTGACTAATGATATGTGGTTTTTAGGTCATGTACACTTCCTCTGATTAGTTCGCGAACACTGTCACAATTGACTTCCGTTGTATCATGTACAGTCGGCCTCAGGAATTCGTATACACCACTGTGACATTAAAGGTTCGTAACTAATAAAAAATTTACTACATTAGTTTCCTAACACCAAAACTTTCTAGTATGATAATTGGCTGATACGTAAATGAGTCAGCAGAACAAACCCTACAATATGTGCAGAATAAAAAGCCCCTTTAACCAATACACTGTTTACGAATTCCTGAGACCTACTGTACAATAAACCCGGTCATAGTCAAGAAAATTGTGGTAACTGCTGACCATTGAGTATACTTCTCTTTACAGTAGTACACTCGTGATACATAATTTCTGACCAGCATTTTAGAGTTTGGACTTGTTCGTATGTTTGCAATTCTGACCTCACCATAGTGTTTCAGGTTCATTTCGAAGCAGTGAATGTTTTTTCTATTCTATTTGTGTGAGCTTTTATTAAGATTTCGAAGCAGTGCCGGGTCCTAGTCCTTGCCATGAATAAATGCTTACGAACAAAATTTTAAGTTAAGAGTGAACTTTGTTTTTGTGAATACGGCTCCTGGTCGAAATCTTAATAAAAGCTCACACAAATAGAATAGAAAAACCATTCACTGCTTCGAAATGAACCTGAAACACTATGGTGAGGTCAGAATTGCAAACATACGAACAAGTCCAAACTCTAAAATGCTTTGTGAATACCGGCCCTGGCTGCTGATTGTGAGGAGCAGAAAGCTTCGAATCGCCTGGTATTGCTCATTTCCCCACCCAGTACACCTACAAAGGCTGAGTTCGAATGCAGGGTGTGTATGTATGTGTGTGTGTGTGCCTGCCGTTCTTCTCTGGTCAGGGATTTTGTATCACGAGTGTACAGTATGGATTTATAGACCTGAAGAAGGCATTAACCTTTGTACAGTACAGTCGGCCTCAGGAATTTGTATCCACCAATGTTACATCAAGGGTTCGTAACAACTAAAAAAAAATTATATATTAATTTTCTAACATAAAAAACCCCACTTCTGGTAATGTTATTTGAGTAATATTTGAATAAGTCAGAAGAACAATGAATACCTATAGTGTTTGCAGAATAAGAACCTCTTTTAAGGGGGTGTGGGAATATGGGGACAGGCTTGGGGGGGTTTAGGGGGGTCAGGGGGTGCGGGAGTAGGGGGACAGGCTTGGGGGGGGGGAGTTATGGGTGTGTGGGAATAGGGGACAACAGGCTTTCTACCCCCCCCCCCCAAGCCTGTCCCCATATTCCCGCACCCCAAACCCCCCCAAGCATGTCCCATACTCCCGCACCCCCTTAACCAATATATGCTCTGTTTACGAATTTCTGAGGCCGACTGTACATATCCTCGATAATAATAATAATAATATATATATACTAATTTGTTTTATATGTTATGTGTGTGTGTGTGTGTGTTTGTTTCTTCCTTTACACACACACACACACACACACACACATGTATACCCCAGGTTGTAAAGTGCACCTCTATGATAAAGTGTATGCCCTTGTTCTTATCTCTCTCTCTCTCTCTCTCTCTCTCTCTCTCTCTCTCTCTTGCAGTGTTGCCAACTAGTGAAGCCTGTATTAAGGTGAGGTGAATAATCAATCAACCATCGATTCCACCAAACTTTGCGACAAAACCCCAACTCACATACAGTAAAGGTCTCTCTCTCTCTCTCTCTCTCTCTCTCTTACGCCTTTCCTTCTTCAACTGCCCCTCCTTTCCCTTCTATTTTTTTCTTCAACTGTCCCTCCTTTCCTTTCTATTTCCTTCGTATTTGTTTACTGTTTGTTCCACCTCTCTATCATCTTTCCCTTCTACTTCCTTCGTGTTGCTTTTGCTTGCTATTCCACCTCTCTATCATCTTCTCCCTGTCCTTCCTTTCCTTTCTATTTCCTTTGTGTTCCTTTTGCTTGCTATTCCACCTCTCTATCATCTTCTCCCTGTCCCTCCTTTCCTTTCTATTTCCTTTGTGTTGGTTTTGCTTGCTATTCCACCTCTCTATCACCTTCTTCCTGTCCCTCCTTTCCTTTCTATTTCCTTCGTGTTGCTTTTGCTTGCTATTCCACCTCTCTATCACCTTCTCCCTGTCCCTCCTTTCCTTTCTATTTCCTTCGTGTTGCTTTTGCTTGCTATTCCACCTCTCTATCACCTTCTCCCTGTCCCTCCTTTCCTTTCTATTTCCTTCGTGTTGCTTTTGCTTGCTATTCCACCTCTCTATCACCTTCTCCCTGTTCCTCCCCTCACACTTAATTCCCTCCCTCAAACAGGAAATAATAAGAAAACGGAATAAAAATAACATCATAATCACTTGAAAAGGAATGTATTTATTTTTTATTTTTCACAATGCAGAGACAACATAAAGAATTATTGACCGAGTTTCATAGATTTAAGGCGAGATTAATTAATTGTCTTGTTGGTGAATTGGAAGGTCTGTGATTTTTCCTCCAAACTATGCCACGAATCGGGAATATAATGATGAGAATTAGTAAGAATATAGAAGAAGAAAGTGAAAGTAAGAGAGATTAAGAGAGGAAGTGAATGGGTGAGAGTGAGAGAGAGTGCAAGGGAAAGAATAACTAGATGAGAGAGGAGAGGGTGGAAATGAGTGAAGGAGAATGGATGACGAATTGAGAGAGAGAGAGTTTAGGCTCGTCTCTCACTTGATTACAATCATACTCTTCATCATGTTACTTTAGGCTCGTCGTCTCTCTCTTGTTTATCTAATGTCATCATGTTATTTTAGGCTCGTTTCTCACTCGTTTACCTATACTTTCATCATTTTACATTCGGCTCGTCGTGTCTCATTTGTTTACATATACTTTCATCATTTTACATTAGGCTCGTCGTATCCGATTTGTTTACATACTCATAATTTTACTTTAGGCTCGTCGTATCCGATTTGTTTATATACCCATCATTTTACTTTAGGCTCGTCGTGTCTCATTTGTTTACATACCCATCATTTTACATTAGGCTTGTCGTATCCGATTTGTTTACATACCCATCATTTTACATTAGGCTCGTCGTATCCGATTTGTTTACATTTTTTCTTTTACTTTTACTCTTCCTGGAGGTTGATGATCGGGGCGGCGGGTGCGAAGGGGTAACCGAGCGAAGGGTGGAGGCCGTACTGATAGGGGAGCACGGCAGGGGAGAGGGCAGTGTACGTGCGTGGTTCGTACTTGACCACGGGCTGCACGTACCTGACGGCGGGTACGGTATATTCACGTTCCTTGGTGGTCAGTTCGAGTTTGGTGGTGTGGGCTGGAGTGGCAGCATCAACCTGTATAAAAAATAATAAATAAATACATAAATAAATAAAGAGATATATAAATAAACAACAATAATAATAAAGATAATGATAATAATAACGATAATAATAATAATAATAATAATAATAATAACAGCATCAACCTGTATAAAAAATAATAAATAAATACATAAATAAATAAATAGATATATAAATAAACAACAATAATAATGAAGATAATGATGATAATAACGATAATAATAATAATAATAATAATAATAATAATAACAGCATCAACCTGTACAAAACAAATAAATAAATAGAGATATATAAATAAACAACAATAATGATAATAATAATAACAATAATAATAATAACTACAATAATAATAATAATACTAATAATAATAATAACTAATCTAACTAACCTTTTCCAGTTCCTTGGTCTCGACAATAATAATAATAAGAATAACAATAACTAATAAGAATAACAATAACAATAACTAATAATAATAATAACAAATACTACTACTAATAATAATAATAACAAATACTAATAATGATAATAATAACAACTAATCTAACTAACCTTTTCCAGTTGCTTGATCTCCACAATAATAACAATACTACTACTACTAATAATAATAATAATAATAATAACAATAAACTAATCTAACTAACCTTTTCCAGTTGCTTGGTCTTGACTATACTAATAATACTAATAATAATAACAATAACTAATAATAATAATAATAACAATAATCTAATGTAACTAACCTTTTCCAGTTGCTTGATCTCCACAATAATAATACTAATAATAATAATAAAAACAATAATCTAATCTAACTAACCTTTTCCAGTTGCTTGGTCTTGACAGTGGTCTTGGCAATAGCTGGGACGGCATGGATGTATGGAAGAGGTACTTGGACTTCCTTCACATCACGACGAACACGACTACTTCCCTCTACTTCTACTACTGCAGGTGAGGCTTCTTCATCCACACTCTCCCAGATGAAAGGGAACCCAGTGGCCTTATATTCAGGGTGAGGGGTCAGGGAGATGCCCAAGGGATTGAAGTAAGGGGTTGGGAAGGGGTAGGTGTTGTAAGGGGACCAGTAAGGGTTGTTGATGTACTGGGTTGGGATGGCTATTGGCTTCACTTCCTTGGGGATGAGAACCGAGGGGGCCTGGATGGACAGGGCCGAACAGTAGGTCACTGCTACCAAAAACACCTGAAGAAAATCAACATAATAATAATAATAATAATAATAATAGAACTGATTATACTACTTCTACTACTACTACTTCTACTACTACTACTTTTACTTCTACTACTACTACTACTACTATTACTACTACTATTACTACTAATAATAATGATAATAATAATAGAATTGATTATACTACTTCTACTACTACTACTACTACTACTTCTACTACTACTACTTCTACTATTACTACTTCTACTACTACTACTTCAACTATTACTACTACTACTACTACTAATAATAATAATAATGATAATAATACTGGTACTACTACTACAACAACATCAACAACAACAACAACAACAACAATAACTAACTAACTACAACACATCTGAAACCATTACAGACCATTTATATCATTTTACCATCAATACTAAAACTCCCAATTATTTTATCCAATTACAAGAAAAAGACCATAAGGAGGAAATTTTGTGTTGGTAAATCTGGAGCAACTGAATCCTCCAAACTATTTTTTCCAAGCAACAGAAAGAACACCATTTTTTTTTTTTTTTTTTTTTTTTTTTTTTTTGCTCTTCTGTTCCTGTTGTTTCCTGGCAAATTTTTGGAGGAATCAAGGCACTCCAATGTACCAAAAAAGAATAATATACCACCTTAAGGGAGTAATTCTTTTTTGGTTACATTGGAGTGCCTTGATTCCTCCAAAGTATGCCAGGAAACAACAGGACCAAAAAAGCAAAAAAAAAAATAATAATAATAATAATAATGGTGTTCTTTCTGTTGCTTGGAAAAAATAGTTTGGAGGATTCAGTTGCTCCAGATTTACCAACACAAAATTTCCCTTTAACTAACTTACCAAACACTTCATAATGACAAACAAACTAACTAACTAACTAACTAGATTTACAAACAAAAAACTTCACCCTTTAACTCACCAAACACTTCATAATGACAAACAAACTAACTAACTAACTAACCTAGATTTACTAACAAAAGACTTCCCCTTTAACTTACCAAACACTTCATGATGACAAACTAACTAACTAACTAACTAACTAGATTTACCAACACTAACTAACTAACTAGATTTACCAACACACAAAACTCCACCTTTAATTAACTTACCAAAGACTTCATGATGACAAACAAACTAACTAACTAACTAACTAACTAGATTTACCAACACACAAAACTCCACCTTTAATTAACTTACCAAACACTTCATAAATGACAAACAAACTAACTAACTAACTAACTAACTAGATTTACCAACACTAACTAACTAACTAGATTAACCAACACAAAACTTTCCACTTTAACTTACCAAAGACTTCATAATGACAAACAAACTAACTAACTAACTAACTAACTAGATTTACACTAACTAACTAACTAGATTTACCAACACTAACTAACTAACTAGATTTACAAACACAAAACTTTCCACCTTTAACTTACCAAACACTTCATAAATGACAAACAAACTAACTAACTAACTAACTAACTAGATTTACCAACACTAACTAACTAACCTAGATTAACCAACAAAAAACTTTCCACTTTAACTTACCAAAGACTTCATAAATGACAAACAAACAGACAAACTAACTAACTAACTAGATTTACCAACACTAACTAACTAACCTAGATTTACAAACACTAACTAACTAACCTAGATTTACAAACACTAACTAACTAACCTAGATTTACCAACACACAAAACTCCACCTTTAATTAACTTACCAAACACTTCATGATGACAAACAGACAAACAGACAAACTAACAAACTGACAGAAGAGAGAGAAGTAGGGGCACGTCTAATCAATCTGTCTGTGTCTGTATGTGTGTCTGGATGTCCTAGCACCTCTCCTTTATATATATATCTACTGTAACCAACCAACCAACCAGTAGTAGTAGCAGGAGGGTGGTGGTGGACTATTGTGATGTAACTGTAACTAACCTTGCCCCTCCCTTCGACCCTTCCTTCACAACGGGTTTAACGGGAGGACAGAAGGAAGAAGATTATGTCATTATTATTATTTTTTTTGTTTTTTTATATATACAGTAGGTGGGGTGGATTCTTTCTCTCTCTCTCTCTCTCTCTCTGTCCTTCTCTCTCTCTCTCTCTGTGTGTTCGTTATCCACCTCTTTCTCTCTCTCTCTCTCTCTCTCTCTCTCTCTCTCTCTCTCTCTCTGTTCGTTTTCAACCTCTCTCTCTCTCTCTCTCTCTGTTCGTTTTCAACCTCTCTCTCTCTCTCTCTCTCTCTCTCTCTCTCTCTCTCTCTCTCTCTCTCTCTCTCTGTTCGTTTTCAACCTCTCCCTCTCTCTCTCTCTCTCTCTCTCTCTCTCTCTCTCTCTCTCTCTCTCTCTCTCTCTATTCGTTTTCCACCTCTCTCTCTCTCTCTCTCTCTCTCTCTCTCTCTCTCTCTCTCTCTCTCTCTCTGTATGTATGTGTGTGTGTGTGTTTGTATGAGAGAGAGAGAGAGAGAGGGAAAGAAAGAGAGAGAATATTTGCCTCTCATTCTCCACCTGTTTTCTCTCATTATTTACTTACCAGTCTTTCTCTCTCTCTCTCTCTCTCTCTCTCTCTCTCTCTGTGTGTGTGTGTGTGTGTGTGTGTGTGCGTGCGTGTTCGTTTTCCACCTCTCTCTCTCTCTCTCTCTCTCTCTGTGTGTGTGTGTGTGTGCTTGTTCGTTTTCCACCTCTCTCTCTCTCTCTCTCTCTCTCTCTGTGTGTGTGTGCGTGCGTGTTCGTTCTCTCTCTCTCTCTCTCTCTCTCTCTCTCTCTCTCTCTCTTTCGTGTCCTTGAGAGCATACTGAAGATGGGTGTGGTTAAGGTCGCTTCTTCTATCTCTCTCTCTCTCTCTCTCTCTCTCTCTCTCTCTCTCTCTCTCTTGTTGTTTTTGTTGTTGTCGTCAATTGAGCTTCTGTAATTTTTTTTATTATTGTTGAATAGAATAAAATAATAAATGAATGAAAAAATAATAAAATAGATAATTAAAAAAAAATAGATAACGAATAAATAAATAAATAAAGAGAATACCTAAAATAAAAAAAATAGATAA